>PPMU03000005.1:0-415768 GCA_003707015.3 Wickerhamomyces canadensis | reverse complement strand
TCAGTAATGAAGTTCCAATCCAAAAACGGATATTGACATTGAACATTGTCTTTATATGACGACAAATAACAATTAGCCAGGGTTTTCGATGGCTTTATGAATGGAATCTGATTCAAGCCTTGAATAATTCTAAGAATGCTTGGGATGGATGTCCACGAGAACCATTACCACCGTTCAAGATAGGAACAGACAAGACTTCAGCAGCAGTATCAGCACTACCTTCTTATGGATGACGAAATACAATAGCCTCACCATAACTGGCCTAACACCTGATCGTAGCCAAAAAGTTTCACCTTTCTTTACTGAAGACCCAGCGATTCGAACAGCAACAGTTCTAAGACGCAGTGTTTTCATAGCAGCATCAAATGACGATGAGGTACGAGTTGATGGTTCGTAAAATACAGTAGTGATCAAGCGACCTTGTAACAAATCTAAAACACCACGTTTTTCAACAGCTAATCTCATTTCTTGAGCAACAGTGAATAATGCATGCAAGTCAACAGATAAGACTGAACGACGTAAGAATGGGTTATTACCATGAATGTATGTAGCAAAGGCACCTGATGGTGTCTGTTGGTGGACGGGATGATACTAATGCAGTACCTTTACTTCTTTCTCATTGAATTCCTCAGGAACTGACAATATTGGACGTTGAGCACCCTCAACAGAAAATGAGAATCTAGATTTTCTAGTGGTTGATGGACTTGCCTATAGATGAGCAGCATCCAATGGAGGCTCTGAGCCTAATCTTTGTCTATCACTTCAGGAAACTACTTGTCTGATTGTTAAAAGGAGACTTCAACCAGTCAAACTGGAGCAAACTCCATCCATCTAATGAAAAGTTGAGTTTGTGAAAAGAATGTAGCACCGCTGAAATTGAAAAGAAGAACGGAATCTGAAAATCATTCAGAATGTAGCGACTGTAATAGATGAAGCATCGACTGGTTCATTGTAGAAGCCATGGATGACTTAAGATCGGTGATAGTTGATTGAGTTTCTTGGGCGTATAGCTCTAGGCGTTTGCTAGAATTTTATTTCAGGTTAGTAGGGGGCTTAAATTGACACAAATAGGGGCAAGCTCACTATTGCAGATGGGACATTCGCTACAGTGCATGTTTATTGGGCTTGATCCATGACTTGACGATGCTTTTTTGTAGTTTTGTTTGTTGTTGTTGGAAGAAAAAAAAAGTGGGCGTTGCTCGAAAAAGTTCCGGTTAGTCTTAGGGAATTTATTAGAACAATAGTTCTTGTTCTGGTAAAGAAGCATCCACGATATGATAAGGACGCACAGTGGTGCTGTTGAGTCCTGCATGCCTCTTTCTTGAAGTAACACAAAATTTGTCATTATACGTCCAGTTATTAGTCGAGCTTCCAGATGTGGAATCATTTTAGATTGATACATGACTAGACTTAGTGTATCTATTCTTCTTGCGGCTTCTTTTGTTTCTCTGAAGGATACATGATATCCATAAAGATAACATATATATCATCCTCTTGAGAATAATTCAGATGGAAGCAATGCTCTTGAAGAAGATTATTCCAACACCATTGATAATTCTTGGTCCATAAACGCTACTAGGATCTTAACTGATCACTTTGAACGTTTTGATCCTGGATTGATCAGCGGAATCTTACTCAATTTCAATACAAAATTTGATTATGATCAATCGTCTAGATGATTTCATCGCCGTAGGTAAGTTCATCATCTGTGTCGGTCTTTTCTATCTACCAGAGCTTCAAGCAGAGAAAACATAGCAGAAATCCCATAATGAGCAGTATATTTAGTCATGACAAAAGTCTTGAACCGGTGTTCATGTGCCCATGGATTATGTGTTCTATTTCATATATACTTGTTGCCGTCATGGACCTACATGTAATATGTTGTCAGTTTTTATCGAGCTGCTTCTTACGCATATCACAACCACATATGAAGTTCATTCAGAGGCAATAGGACCAGACTCAGAAGTAGAATCAGAGGTGGCTTGAAGGGACTTTCTGGCTGCATTTTTTGGAAGAATCACGCGCTTGTAGAAACCGTATGCCGCAACCATGAGAATATATCCTATAGTCGCACCTCCTGAAACGTAGTAACCAACATATGTCTCTGGCAATTTCGAAGATGGATACAACAGAGGACCAGCGATTGCAGACCTGACTGCATTAGCAGGATTTGTTCCACCAGTAACAAATGCTCTCAATTTAGTATCATGAGCAAAAAGATCTTGAGCCTCAGACCAATACTGGCCAGCGATACCTTGGGCCACTGTTGTGTTGTACATGAAGAATATCATCACTGCTTTGCTTTGTTCAAAAATCTTGTGGGTTGCTAAGTAAAAGCAGACAACACACGCCCATGTCATACCAATGATGATTGTTTGCCATCTTTCTCCTTTAAACACAACATCAGAAAGCCAACCACATGAGAAGCAAGCAATCAGCTGGATAGCATATGCTGGAACAGTTAGGTTATTGATCTGTTCAGAAGTATATGTACCTTTTTTGATCTTATTCCAACCTTTGAAGAAGAATGGAATGGATTGAGAGGCGTCCTGTGAAAATCCACCTAAAATGGAACATAACCATATGAAATAGACCCTCCAATCCAATAAGAAATGTTTTGCATCAGTCCATGATAGTTTATTCAGTTTCTTAGCATTCTCATCTAAGTTTCTTGGAGGTATCCTCTGCTTCAAGAATTCAACTTCTTCTTCACTCCAAAACCAATTTGGCCTCAACCTCTCCAAGATATCTGGAAAAAATAAGATTTGAAATCCAATGCATACGACTGATATGATTGTATCCAAGAAAAAAAGCCATTGCCATGCTTTGAAACCATTCACACCTTGTAATGATGATAATGCCCTACCTTGTAATGCAAAGGCACACATTGGACCAATTGCAGTGAATGCATTGACAAGGTTACATCTCCTGGCAACCTCATTCTTCTTGTAATAACTCCCAATGAGCATCATCAAAATCGCAAAGTGACATCCTTCAATTCCAATCAAAGTTCTCAACACAATCATTTGAGTTGGGGTTTTAACAAAGGCAAAACAAAAAGTAAGCAAGGTCCAAATCACCTCAACAGCGACTGTGAACCACTTAGTATTGAATCTTACCATCAAGAATCCACCAAGAACCCCCATTATAATGGAGAAGATACTATTACCGGTATTTGCGTAACTCAGTTCATTACCAACGATCTTCAAATCTTCTTGCATACCTGACACATAGGCAGCAGATAGATTTGATCTATCAATGTATTTGATAAAAGTTGAGAACATTGCACTGAATAAGACACAAAAATCTAGTTTGAATAACGTATTTCTCTGCTTTGCTGGGTAATCCAGGTTTGGCCAAATTCTTGACTTCCAGGTCTCTGTATAGTATGGGTCAACCTGGTATTCCTGATCATCGGAGCTCATGTCAACTTCATAAACGGAGGTAGTGGTGAACTGCTTACCATTTAAAATGGAACCATCTTCGAGAACGGAATCTTTCTTCCTCATGAAGAAACGGTCTCCAAACATTGATGCTTCTGATAGTGATTCATCATGAGATTCATTGATGGAATTCTCTCCAGGGTTCCCTGGCTATATATGGCAAAAATTATTCAGCATTGAAACAGAAACTTTCATCAGAAATTACCCCAACAAAGACCCTGTGTCGTCCGTAATTGATGCCACCTAGAGCAATCCTGCAATCCAATAACGTGTTTTGGGCTGCTCCGTCTGATATACTTCAACGAGTAAAGTAAACAGAGAAGTATACAGTTTCTTCTTACGCCACATGGAATATTTATCAATTTTCATCGCGATTAGGAAAGTTAAACGACCAAATGTTTTTAGTCTTGAGTATCCATACTGATATATAAAGAATTCAACATCCGACGGTTCTTTGTACGATTCAAGAATGACAAACCCCCATGGATCATGGTGAAAATCATTGCAGGTGGTGATGCGTTGGTCTCTTCAGTCAATCTGAAGAGCAGGATTGACTCCAAGTTGGTAAAGCTGTTAACTTCGAGTGATGCTGCGTTTCTCAATGCTGAATTCCAAACACCCAAACCGAATACTCCATCCACTTACAACAAGAACTATCTGACTAGTGTTACCCCAGACATCTTTGATGATCTTGCTGAACTGAACTTCAAGTTCATCTCGCTAGCTAATAATCATACGACGGAATTTGGATGGCAAGGTCTATTGGAGACAATTGATGAAGCTGAAAAGAGAAAATTGATCCCAGTTGGTGTCGGGAGATCCTTGAGTGAGGCTAAACTACCTAGGTTCTTCGATTCACCCACTGGTAGAGCTGGTATTGTCGGTGCCTCAGCTACGGGCTCTCATTTAGCATTAGCTGCTGATGGTGGTGCACATACTCCTGCCAGACCGGGTTTATTACCTTTGAGGTGGCAACCAACGTACATTTTACCTGAAGAGCAATACAAGCAGTTGGATGCAATTGATAAACTACTGGGTACTCGTGACTCAATGCTTGAGAATGGGCAGGTTGAGATTAGAACTGCTGAAGTTAGTGGCCAGAATTATTTCAAGTTTGGTCATCTATTTGACAGTAGTTTGGTTATCAGGAGAGCTGAACAAGGTGAAAATGCACATGTAAGAACTGCAGCCAATCAGCAGGATCTTGAGAGGATACTCAGAAGTGTCAACGATTTGGCGCATCGCTCGCATTTGCCAATATTTACCATACATACTCATGAAGGTGATAACAATAACTGGTATAACCCAATTCCACCGCAGTTCATTCAAAAACTGGCTAGAAAAACAATTGATGCAGGTGCCAAAGTTTTCATCGGACATGGTGCTCATATGTTGAGAGGTGTTGAGGTCTACAAAGGTAAACCAATTTTTTATAACATCGGTAGTTTTATTATGGAGTTTGAGACGGGTTCAAGTTTTATCGGGCCAGAGATGTATACCGCGTATGGGTTGGATCCTCATAAGTCAAGACCTTCAGACCTCCATACCAAGAGATCTTATGGTGAACACGGTGAAGCCATTGGTTTCAGAAGTGGAAGAAAGTTTTCAACCAACATTCTTGTTGAATTAGAAATTGATGGCGATGATGACGAGAGTTTCAGGTTCAAAATCATCCCAATTGATTTGGGGTTAGATACTAGAAAGGATAAGCTTCAAAGAGGATTACCAGAGTGGGCTACACCTGAGGTTGGTATTTATATTAGAGACTACTTGGAGGAGTCTTCAAAACCATGGGGTACCAAGTTCCACTACGATGAACAGTCAGGCTACATCACTATTCTTTAGATTTTATACATTCAGATACTTTTCACTCTTAAAAGAATTGTTTTCTTCAAAAGAATCTAACTCAGAACATTGGCAATATCATACTTGACATCATATTTAATTCGATGCCTTGGGTCACCTTTTGCACAATGACCAGGTAACTCTTTATTGGTGATATTCAAAAACTGACCTGGGGTAACCAACAGTCGCCCGTTTCTAAGCTTCTTATTGGTCACAGGCAAAATATGGAATGCAGCAACATCCCTAACGTGCACTTCTAATTGATTTGGAATTCCTGAGATTTCTGTAGATAAAGAGTCTAGTCTCGAAAATTTTTCATGACTTCATCTGAAGTGCTGAAAACTTTATCCACAAAAACCTGTGGACCAAGATGATTGGTGGAATAGCAGTGGAAATTGTGGTGTTAGCTGCAAGTATTTCCACGAATTCCCATGCTTTCTGGGCAAACTTTCTCTAGCTCTCGTCTGTCAACTGGATTCCAAGGTGCAGCAAATGAAGAAGTACTAGTGACATGTTCAACCTGTGGGGAATAAGTCTTTATGGTATCACTGGTTGCGAAAGCCTTCTCAAACGGCTTACTCAACCCAAACGTGAAAGGAGATGCAGCATGCGAGACATTTTTGATGTCTTTATGTGATTTGAAGATCTCATCGAAACCACTAAGATCTGAGATATCTTCCACAATTGCAGAAGTCAATTCTCGTTTTGGATATTTGAAACTCCACAGATAATCTCATCACATCTATACCAAATAGAATATGCTGAAGGTGACTAACCTAAGGTATTACACATTCTCCCATCTCCTTTACTGGCTCAATGATAACGGATACAAGCTTACAGTCGAGATTTTCTAATGGGTTTAGCATTTACCAAAGTAAACTTTCTTTCTAACCATATTCTATTTTGAGATTGGAAAATAAGAACAGCACTACCGCAATCTCACAACAATAAACAGGTCACTTATTCAAAAGGCGTTTGTGTGATCAAGTGACGATGGTAAGATGGTAAAAATTCGTGATCTTGGTGATAGAGTGAATAGGTGTTGCAAGCACAAATAGACATGAATGTAACTGGATGAGAGTTCTCACTTTGTTGAAACTTTGATTCGCAACACAAGATATGCCAACAGTCTGTACACAACTGTGACTGCAGCAATAGCAACATAATTGACCCATAAAGTACTGTTAAGATTGTATTGATCCAAGACTTGTTCACCAGTGCTCAAGAGACAAGCATCCTCACTTTGACATGAGAACTTTTGGCCAGAAAATCCCAGCTGTGTCAAAGCCTGAACAACATACTTCAAAGGACTTATGTAGTTGAAAGCCTTGAAAAGAATTGGCATATTTCCCACCATAGTACCAGCCATGAACATACCCACAGTCATGAAGTTTGATAAAATATTGATAGCAATTCCTAACTGCTCAAATAGTGTACTAAATATCATTCCAGCTGACTCACCACAGTTGATACTCATTGTACACATATACCACGTTGAAAAGAACATTTGGGGTGTCCTTGGAAGACCAACAATCAAAACCACAAATACTGAAAATATGAAGCTGCTTAAGATTTCAATTGGTACCTCATTGACAAGATAAATCAGACTGAACTCCAAAGAGGAATATAAGTTGTCACTGTTCTCCTGAAAGAACGTACCTTTCTCTATTGGATATAAAGCCATATTATTCCAGACCCCAATAAAATATAAGCTCACAACTTCTTGAATTAAACCTAATCTGTTTGAAATGGAGTCATAATTGTGCTTTAGAGGGGCAAAAAAAAGCGCATGAATTACTGCCATACCACATATTTGACCAACTCTTGAGAACAACACACCTTCAGTTCGTATTATTACCTTCATCTGCCTCTCAATGAGTGGGAGTACAGTCTCCTTAAAGCTCTGCCTTTGTGTGAATATTTCCAAATACTGCGATTTATAATCACTCTCATCCTCTGGAAGTGAAGTAAAGATCACAGAGTGATTTTTGAGATTTTCAAGGTCATATCTATACTTCTCATCGACCATTATATCCATCAAATGGTCAGCAAAGTTTGCATCTTTCTGGGAATCGAAATGGACATTCTCAATCAGTTTATGCGGATCACCTTCATATACTAATCTCCCATCTTTCAACAAAACAACCTTGTCAAACATCTCAAATATCTCATATTTTGGTTGATGTATTGTCAGAACTATGACTTTACCTTCATCTTCACTGAGGGTTTTAAGTAACTTAATCAAGTTTTGCGAAGTAAAAGAGTCAAGACCTGAAGTTGGCTCATCCAGTAATAATATTCTATTTTTCTCATTTAATAATTGAATTGCGATTGAGAGCCTTCTCTTTTCACCTCCAGAGATACCTTTGGTTCGATGATCACCGATTGGTAAGTTGAAAACTTCAGACAACCCAACTTTCTTGATAAGCCTGTGAATGATTTGATCAATGTCTTTATGTCTTGCTCTATTTAGCCTCAATTTTGCTTGATAGTATAATGTTTCATGTACAGTCAATGTGGGGATCAAGTATGAATCATCCTGAACAACATATGATGTAAACATGGACAGTTTGTTGAACGGTAAAACTGTACTGTTGATCTTGACGACACCTTCTTTTGATAAACTTCTGAAATTGGAACGACCTGCGACTAAATTCAGCATTGTTGTTTTGCCAGAACCAGATGGACCCATTATGGCAGTTATTCCAGGTCTAAGTTCTAAGTTGAGGTCATTGAGCAATATTCTCTCATCAGAACCTTTAGATTTTCCCCAAAAAGACGGTTTAACTTTTAGCGTAATACCACTCAGCACAACCTTGAACGGATCAGGGACCTCCTCCCTCTTCTTGATGTCTGACAATTCTTTACCGGAATGATGTGTCTCTAACGGTAGTAGAACGGGTAGCTTACCCTTTCTCTCCTTAACAATTCTAATATTTCCCAAGTTACATTTCATCCATATTATTGCAAGACCTGAACCGTAAAATGCCAAGAAAAACACCAAGTTCACAACCATAGGAACAGCATACCAATTCTCAGAATAACCAAGAGTTTCCAGAATAAATTCACCAGAGTATTGAGCACAATTACCTCCTGTACAGTCACCTTCAAATCCTGTAAATTGATTGGACATTAAAGAGCCAAAGCTGTACCAGAATGGGGCAATGTACTTGGTCCATCTAACATAAACAGGCATGGTTTTGGCATTTACAAAGTATCCACTTGCACTATTTTGATACTGGTAAAATAAACCGCTGATCATCGTTGCAAATGAAAATTGGTAATCTCCCAATGCAAAGCATAGAGTGGCAAGACCAATACCAACGATATAGATTATCAAATTATTGATGAAGAATATACCAAAATTGGAATTCTTGTCCAATCCCCACATGAAATAGGTAATGACAGACCAGATTAAAGAAATGGGTATGTCTTCCAGTATCAATTTGGCACATCTTCGGCCTATGAACCAACTATTTAGAGAATACAGCTTGTCTTCTTTGTACTCTTTGATCAAAAACTTCCCATCCTGTGAACATAGCCGCTCCAATTCATAATTTAAGGGGCCAAAACCCAGCATTTCGATACAAACATAGAGCGAAGAAGTTGTTGTTCTGATACCGGCTAAATCACTTTCTGGTTGAACGAATAACCACCCTACAACCACAGCAACAACGGTCATAACACACCCTAGCATTAAGACAGATCTCAGATCTCTCAAAGTCAACAGAACAGTTCGTTTGAAGATTATTGATATCTCTCTCAGTGAAAACCATGCTTGAGGTTCAAAAGTGAACCAACTGGACACCAAGCTGCTATTTCTAAAAGTATCAACATATTCGACATGATCAATCTTTTGAAAGTTACGCCAAAATTCAATCAACTTCTGAAGTCGCATCATCGTTTGTTTTTCAACTTCACTTGAACTGTACCTATCAACAGATGATATTTTCAAAAGAAAGTCAGCAAAGTTGGTTTCATTGGTATTTGAAAGAAAGTTATCATCCATGCAGTTGATTTTATCAAAGTAATCAACCCCGTCAGTCAAATTACCATAGTACAGCATTGATCCGCCTTTAGCTAGCAAGCACATATTGTCAAAAAGACTCAATAACTCAACTCTTGGCTGGTGTATTGTCAGAATAACAGTTATTCCGAAATCAACACTCAATCGCTTAACCATTGAGATTAAATTGAAAGATGTAGTGGCATCAAGTCCAGTGGTTGGCTCATCTAAGAAAATGATTGAAGGTTTTGTTAAAAGCTGCAAAGCCAATGAAACACGTCTTTTTTCACCACCACTCAAGGTTGAAACACCATTAAAATTCGATATGATGTTATCTCGTATTTTATTTAAGCTCAACGCATCTAAAAGAAAATCAATCAATGTCTGTCTTTCTTCTTTTGTTGAATCAGGTAGCTTTAAAAGAGCAGCGTAATTTAGCATTTCATACGTTTTCAAACCAGGAGCAAATAAATCCTCCTGCAACAGATAAGACAGAGTAGGATCCTTCTGACTGTATTTTATCATGCCTTCAAATCCAAAAGGTGATTGGTCACTTGCTACCATTCTTGAAGACAATATATTCAAGAGTGTGGTCTTTCCACTCCCAGATGAGCCCAGTATGGCCAGAACATTACCTGATTTCAAGTCAAAGTTGATATCATTCAAGATTATCTTTGTTGGGGTTTTTTCCAGATCTTCACCAGTTTTATTCTTCAATTGAACTTTGAGACGTCTCACGTTTAATGATACTCTTCTGTCTGGAGCGACATAGAGAGGCTCTCTTGTAGGGTCCATCAGTTCTAAGCCCAGTTTTTAGATTCATGAGTGAGTGGCCTAAAAGAGGCACCGTATGCCATTATTTAAACAATATGTGCCAGGCCCTGATAAGGATATTTGCTAAGCAGAAGAAGAAGTTACAAACGATATATAACTTGATCTGTCATCTACTTATGAACCCCCATAGATTCATTAGTAATGAGCAGATAGCTTTCTGAGAGCTACAGTGGTATCTCAGAGCGACAATTGTCTCATGTGGCTCCCTGGCACTGATTTCTACTGGAGGGTAACCCTACTCTTGTACAAGCTGGTAAAGCATGATCTTCAATTCAGAGAGTAGTGCAACTGCAGACTACAGAACCAGACTAGTCAGACCCAACTCTCCTCTAAAACCTCATGGATTTGCAGTCTGGATTGTAAAATAGCTGAACTTGGGCCTAATAAAGGCTGATGAGTGCGGTAGGGTAATCCCTAAGTATCAGCTCAAAAACCATCTGTTAAACAAGAGAGAGGACCCTACGTTTACCTAAAAAAAGAGAAGCAAAGCAATGGCCAGTGGCTCTCCATGTATCTTTTGCAAAGAGACAAAGAGGAAGTGTGACACCCTCAAACCTTCCTGCTCAAATTGTCTCCAGTACAAACAGATCTGTGACTACCATATCATCAATCCAAGTCCCTCATCAGACTCCAATAACAGTTCAAACACTGACAGAAGAAGACGAAAGTATCATACAGACTACATTCAGTCACTCGAAAATGACTCGCTGAATCTCACCAAGTTCATCATTGAGTACATCAACGATGAACCTGAACTGAGGGAGGCTTTCAAAAACAAATTGAGCTCCTTGAACGACTTGCCAGAAGAGCAACAGCATTTAGAATCTACATCTACCAACGATTTCAACGAGTTGAGTGAGATCTTAGAAGGAACTGAGAAGCTCTCACTTGAAAGCAAAATTTCCCCAATTCCCTTTGTTACTGAACTGGACGAAGCTTTGTTCAACACTTCCAGTATTTCAGGGATAAGTCATGAGTCAGTCCCAATATCAATTTCCACTGAGAAGAATGAGTTGATTATAAGAGAGCCAAATTACCAACTATACATCTTGAAACTCTTCAAACAGAACTTTGCTATCCACTCGCCTCCTTTGATAAAATTGGTTGCCTATTTTGAGACATTGGATTACAATGCGGAAGGTATTCCTCCCACGCAGAAATTACTGTTCAATACTATATTAGGAATTGGGAACGTCTACTCATCTCACAAGGATAAAGAATATCATGAACTTTATTTTATGTCTGTTGCAAAGGATGCGGTTATGAATGTTATATGCAAAACAAAAGTGGATATATACTCCATTACAAGTCTATTTTTACTGTCTGCTTATGAGTTTTCACAAAATAGAAATTCTCAGTCATATGTCTTCGACTCTATTTCATGCTCTCTCACCCAACATATGGGTCTTCACATATCATATGATAACTCTATAGATGCACCCAAACAAACTCCTTTCAACTTGGCCATTCTGTGGTCTGTTATTGCCCAAGATAGAATAGTTACTGGATTGCTCAATGTGCCTTGTATCTTACACTTCAAGAGAATCATCTCTCCGTTTTATCAGGTGGTGACAGACTCTTCAAATCCCTATCATGCATCAGAATTGTATTTCAGTTATAACACCAGGCTGCTTTATATTCACGATAGGTTTAGCGATCAAATCTTGACAACAAATTTCGATGTGGGAGATACTAATAATAAAGCTAAACTCTTGAGCATGGGTCTGAGGATATTGAAAGATTTGGTAGAGTCATTACCAGTAAAATTGAGACTCTCATCCCTTGATGGTAGTAAAGATGATTTCTATATATTGCTTTTTCATTTCAACTATGAAATATTACTGATCAAACTCAACTTATTATTTATAAAAGACAACAATGCAACAGCGGCAATAAAGCGTTCAATCATATCTTCCACTATTGAGGCTGCTAGATTTTTGAGATTGTTATCAGAAAGAGAAGATTTTCTACCGAGATATCCTTATAACTCACCTCATTCCATTCATTTAGTAGGAAGTGTGTTATTTTTTTTATTGATAAACAATAAAGAGATACATGAGTCTGATAAATTGTCTTTTCATTTCCAAATAGTGAAAAACACACTCAAAGGGTTATCCAAATACTGGGGTTCAGCTATCCAATTATTTAATATACTGGAGAAATTATCGTTGGAGAATAACATATCAACTCGTTCTGTTGTTGAACCACCTAGCGATCTGCTGCCTATTGGAGAGAACGCTGATTTCAGTTTCATGTTTGACCAATATGACCTGCAGTTTCCACTATTTGATGAACTTAGCGCCCAATTATTTGACGCAGAGGATGGCGTGGGGTTGAACAGCGAGGTTGAAATAAGGAATGATTTTAACTACCCAGTTGGAGAAGGGTTAAAATGATGGAAAAATTCGTCAACGTCCAAAGCAACTCCAAGGTTTGAATCAAAGTCTGAGTCATAGCTGTTCTCATCTATGCATTGTTGTAAAGTTGCGATCTCAAGGTTCCACTTTCTGGCTAGTTCACTAAGTACTTTAATATCTTTGAGGCACCTTTTCCAATATTTTCCAAATTTTTTCAAACCATCAATATAAATCTGCATTCTCATCAAGGAATTCTCTCGAAATGATTTATCTTTGTTTGCCATCAAAAACAAATCAAATGTAGCAACAGTGAGAATCAGATATGAAATGAAATGAGGGGCGTCATATGACTTGTTATTGTAAAGTTTCTTCACCAAAATTGCTGCTTTTTCACATTGAGAGATCGTAACCTGTATGACTTTGAACGGGATTTGTTTGAGGTATGTCCTGTGCAGTAATAAGAAAGCCACAGTGTAAGATAGGTGCAATATCAGCAACTTTGGATCTTCAAGCTCTTCAGTATATTTAAGATTTTCAGGTAGTGTGTCATAGAACTCCTGCAAAGTTTCAATGCCTTGTTTCATCAATGCCAGACGATGCGAGTTGTGTAAGTAATCTGCCTTGAAGGAGTAGATCTGAGACAAAAATTTATCATGTATGTACCATAGTTTGGAATGATAAGCAAAGGCAAGCCCACTCAGGTCAGTATCTGCAATCAGGCACAACTCATCAGTCAAAAATGGCGTAGTTATTCTAAAGTATTGTAGTCTGCAACCCCGACCCAAAACACTAGTAATAATACGATCCTGCATGATAACAGACCAGAACAAGAAGTTGGAGTTGTTCTTGAGTTCAGATTGATCGTTGAGCCTATCCAGCCTCAGAAATTGTGTAGTAGCAGAAGTCATCGCATCAAAAATCCAGGAATTTGTATCTAATCCCATTCCCAATTCAAAGCACGAAAGAACCAAAAGTGCCTGTACGACATTTTCGTCAATTTTTTTACAAGATCTCAAAGCAAGAGATTCTGCTTTTTGCAAAAACAATGAAGCCAGTGGCCTGGTATCATCATTGAAGACAGACCCAAATGTGAAGATAGAATACAACAGAAATTGTTGTGATAGATTTTGTGATTGGAGGTCCCAGTTTTTGATCTCATCAATTGTCAGTTTGGCAATATAGAAATAGTTACCAAAATGCTTTAAGAAAGCGTCAATCAGACCATTTCTAATGTCTTCAGATGATATGATTTGTTCCATTTGATAGTTGTGAAGTTGAGGAACCTCTTCTTCCTCAATGTTCTCTAAGACGTGTTGTCTACCCGAGATTGGACCATAAAATTCTGTATTTCCACCATAGTCTTGACGGACTCTCCATTTAGTTGATATTAGCTCATCAATTGCTTCCTGATTGGCTATAGTTTGGAGGATATTGTCTTGTGTTTTGCTTTTTTGGCTGACAGCTTGAGGTTCTTGAGTGGCTTTGGGTCTGCGATCAACCAAAGCTGCATCTATGGAACGTGCTTTAGCAGGGTTCGACCTGATCAAATCATCTGCCAGTTGCTGTAAAATGTCCGTCTTCAGTTCGAGGTAGTCAATATATGTGGAGTCGTACTTGAACTTTCTCTTATCTTGGTCAGCCAAATATTCACAAGCACCATTTCGGTTATATTTCTTGCATATCGAACATGGTTGTTCTCCATCACATTTTCTCTTTCTCTTCTTACAAAAAGTGCAAGCTGCAGATCTTGACGGGCCGGCCATTTACCTGTTGAACGAGTCTTTTGCACTCAATTGCTGAGTATTTGAGAGTCAAGATCTCTGCAGCCAGAAAAACGTAATGATAGCTGATTCCGTCAACTGTACGGAACTCATAAATTACGAGGTTACCCTACCTTGATGAGAACTAATTGTACGAAGCATGAAATCACCAGAGTCGCAGTCTACAGATATACGGGACAGTGTGCACTAGAAACAGTTACACACCAATATCACGGCGACATACACACCTTCAGGTACCAAGAGGAGATCGTTGAGTACTTTCTGATAGCTCTACAGCTGCATCCGCGAATGTGGCCTAGAAAACAGGGACTATCAACAATGAACTGGAGTACGCCGTCTTCGAGCAGTTTTACATTCGTCCTCTACATTCACAGACGAAGCTTCAAATAAGGTCAAGATAGAGTATATATCACCAATCTAAGCCACCAGAGTTAATGGCGATGGCTCTTCTTTGAGGCACCTTCAATCCAAACTTTTCGTCGATTTTCTTGAAGGTAGCAATTCCTTCATTGATAGACTCTTCCTTTTTGACCTTCCATTTCTTCGTTCCCAAGACCTCATCCAATTCTTGTTCAGGTGGTAGCAAAACAAATATTTCATTGTCAACCTCTTTGACTTCAAAAACTGAAACTGATTGGGATTGGTCATTCTTGCATGACCCACTATTCTCTGACGCTTTATCAATCATATAGTTTCTCTTGTGAAGTGGACAAGAAATATAGACATCATTGTTTTCATCAGTAGATAGAATACCTTGGGATAGCACAAAAGCACGTTTATGACCACACATGTTCTGACAGGCGTACAATTTCCCCTTCAACCTGAAGAGGGCAATCTGGGTATCTGATATCAGTATGGTGGTTGATGAGCCCGAATCTTGATCAGGAAGTTCACTAGATGCGCAAACTTTTCTCCAAGAAACTGATGACCACTTGACATCTTTGAAACTTGTTCTTTGTACTTTGTCATCTATTGGCCAATCTGCTGGACGTCTTTGGCCTCTCTCTCTGATTATTTCAACAGTTTCTTGCGATTCTTCAGTGTTGGCAAACTGCTTGAAAATCCTGTTGACTTGAATATCGTTATCTGTCGCAGCTGCCGCCCATTCATCAAAATAGTGACCTACTAGTTTGTTCATTTGATCTTCCAATTCTTTAGCAATCCCTAATTTATCATAGACAACAACATCTCTCAGGTATTCAATACCACCCTCCAAACTCTCTAACCATCTTGCTGTTCTCTGTAGCCTATCAGCAGTTCTAAAATAGAACATCAAATACCTATCCAGAAGTGGAATAACCTGATCTGGAGGAACATCTGCCTTCAATAGCTGGGCATGAGCAGGTTTCATACCACCATTACCACCGACATACACATTGAACCCATTCTGAACAGCACATAGGCCAAAATCTTTAGAGTGAAACTCTGCACAATCTCTGATGCATCCCGAAACACCACCTTTCATTTTATGGGGTGATCTGATACCTTTATACCTTTCTTCCAATCTGATAGCTAGACCCACTGAATCACCAATACCGTAACGGCACCAAGTAGAACCGACACAAGACTTCACATTTCTCAATGACTTACCATACGCCTGTCCAGATTCAAAACCATTTTCGTAAAGTTCTTTCCAAATCTGTGGTAGATCTTGCTTCAAGGCACCAAACAGGTCCACTCTTTGGGCACCAGTGATTTTAGTGTATAAATCATATCGTTGTGCAATCTTTCCAATGGCAATCAGCTTCTCTGGAGTAATCTCACCTGCTGACATTCTAGGTATGACGGAATAAGTACCATTTCTTTGGATGTTACCCATGAATCTGTCGTTTGTATCTTGTAACCCGTGTAAATCACTTTGAAGAATATGGCGACCTTGAAGAGTCGATAAAATTGACCCAATTGTTGGCTTGCACACTTCACAACCAGCAGCATCAGGAATCAAACCATGATTCTCCATAACTTCTTTAAAACTTTGATACTGCTTCACCATGGCTATTGAGAACAAATCTGCTCTTGATTCTTTGAAGTGAATGCAAAGTGAATTCGATAGTTGCTTTCCCATCTTCCTCATTTCAGATTCAAAGATTGCTTTCAATGTTGGTTCACAACCACCACATGATGTTCCTGCTTTTGTAACTGATTTTATTTGTCCCAATGATAAGCATGATCCATCACGAATTTTTGCAATGATTTGACCTTTGTTGACATTTTGGCATGAGCAGACTTGTGTGTCATCGGACAACATATCAGCATCTTCACCATCATCACCAGATTTACCTAAAACAAATTCAGAGGCAGGACATGGCAATGGCTTTCTCTGTTTAACAATAGAAGTAAATTTTGTAAACTGTTTCGTGTTCCCAACTAATATACCACCTAACAGATATTTCCCATCTTGTGTCAATAATAACTTTGTATAGATCCCCTCAATTGGATCTTCATAGACCAAAGATCTGACAACCTTCAGAGTATAACCTTTAGGAAGCCATTTTGGACCATTTCTATCAGCAAAATAATCACCAAACGATGCAACATCAACACCCATCAACTTCAATCTGGTACCAACATCAGGCTCGCTGAATTCTTTAGGGGTGTGATATTTTGCCTGGATCAAATTGAAGCACAGTATATCAGCCATTGCGATACCAGGTGCAATCAGTCCAAAAGTCTTATCGTTCCATGAGGCACACTCCCCAATTGCATAAACATTCGAATCTGATGTTTGCATGTAATTGTTAATTGCTATTCCACCACGATTCGAGCATACCAATCCTGAATCTCTGGCCACTTCATCTCTAGGTTTGATACCAATGGTATAACAAAGAAGTTGGCATTCTTCAGTATCACCATTATCATATCTCACAGCCTGAAGTTTACCATCATTGGAGAAGATCAATTTCTCAATTGTAGTGCCTGTTCTAGCAGTCACACCAAGGGCTCTTACTTTCTCTGTAAGTAAGTCTCCGCCTTTCTGATCCATTTGCTGCGATAGTAACCAATTTGATCTATGAACGACAGTAACATTATCGAAATTATTCATGTCGAGCAATGCCTTACCAGCTTCTAAACCTAAAAGCCCCCCACCAACAACAATTGCTCTTTTGGTAACGTCTTTTTCAATTTTTAGCTTGTCACTAAATAATAGCATAGAGTTCAAATCATCAATGGTTCGGTAGACAAAGCATCCCATTTCTCTATAATTCTTTAGATCCTCCTTCGATCCTCCGTTGTATGGGTCAGGAAGAAGATGGGTTGGTAGTAATGCATTCGAGCCAGTAGCAAATACCAGAATATCATACTTGTAGGTATGATTCTTTGAGGTTGTAATCACACGAGAATCTCTGTCGAGATTTGTTACAGCCTCATCGACTATGAAGTTCCATCTATCTTTGTTTCTACCTTCATAGAATGTCTTTGGTGACAGAAGCAGTTTGTCAAAATTCTTATGCTCAAAATACTCTGTCAGACCCACTCTATTATAAGCTAGGTAAGGTTCCTCACCAATAATTGTGAAGTTGTATTCTTCAGCTGTGTCATTTCCTAGCATTTTCTCCAAAAAGGCAATACCAGTCATACCTAAACCAACAATAACAACATGTTTAACCGCAACATTAGATCTGGACCCAGGCAGAGGAGGAATCCCACCTATAGCTTCCTCCACTTTCATTCTTGGTATATAGCGAAGTGGAATAAAAACCTGAGAGCGATCAGGATCTATGATTGATTATATTTACCATCAATGCGATACGGTTCAGCCAATGGTTATCAATGGAAACATAATCAGAGAGGATAACTCCCACCTAGCGTGTTTTGTCCGGACAATCTGCAGACATCACGAGCAACACGCTGCTTTCAGACAAAAACAATATCTCTTATCAGTTCTTGTTGTTGTGCTTTGAAAACAAATATGTTCCGCCTTCCAACTTTTCTCAAGTATCATAACGTTTCCGCAACCGGAGAAAGCTCTACGAACCTGGCGGAAGATAAATGATGCTCTTCACTAGAAATATACAACTCTGGACGCATCAAACCCGGTTTCTTCCACAAACTTCTTGATCGAGCTAACCATTCCAGGTGGACCACAAACCAGCACCATAAACTCCCCGATTTTCTTCTGCTCCTCTATGTAACTATTCCACAGAAGCTTCGATAACCTTCCCTGTAGCCCCTCCCAATCATCTCTAACATTACGATAGTTTGATAAACAGTGGTCAATGATGAGATTAGAATTCTTTCTTGACTTGAACTCTTCAAGGTCTTCAAGACACAAAATATCCTCTTCGTTTCTATTCCCATAAAACATCCTTAGCTTTGTATTGTCGTCTTCGTTGTCAACTATCTCTGAGATTACTTGATAACAAGGCGTGATACCAGAACCACCAGCAAAGAATAGAAAAGAATCTGCATAACCTGGTTTATTATCTAATAAGAATTTTCCTTTACCCAGATATTCAAACTCTCCTATGGGCCCTTTGACTTCTAACTCAGTACCAACATTCAAACTTTCCATCAACATAGTCATTTTTCCTCCAGGTATATCACCTGAAGGAAAATACACCTTTATTAGAACCTCCAATCTACCTTTCAGTTTATGATTTGATTTGGGTGTGTAAGCTCTCATGACATAGTTTCCCTTTTCATCCTTTGCACGGAGAAAGAAATGTTTCCCCACAGGCAACCCTGTCGTTTGATCTTCATGTTCTAGTGCAAAATGAAAAATTCTTGAGTCATGAGAAATGATCTGTTTCTCAACAAACTTGATTTTCTTCCAAACTTTTGGATTCAAAAGGGTAGATGTCTTTTCATCAGATGCAACTCCAACTTTAGGAGTGACATCCACACCCGCCTCTAGTTTACCAACATGGAACTTCTTCATCATATTCTTGGTGTTTTCAGAATGAATTGCAATGAAATCATCAGTTGCATCTTCGCCAGCAACCATGGTTATTGATTCAACACCACCTGGATGTTCATTGAGAAACTCTGTGCCATCAAATACATGACCTTTAACAATGAACCATGGAGAGGTTTCATTTGAGTGTTGATCGAATTCACTCTTCTTGATTATAACGTCGTTTTTCTCAGGATTCAAAATCATAACTAGATCTTCATCAATATATTCTTTTTGAGCTTTCATATCATTTGAGTCCTCATCATTTTCTCCCCAAGTATTATCTAGAATGTCACCACCTTGTTGTTTGACCCTCTCCATCCAACCACCAGATGTATTGGCAATACATGGATGCTCAAACTTGATCTCGTTCGCTGATTCCCCAGGCTGAATAGCGACACGATACCACCAGTTATTCAACATTGATGTAACGTTCCAATACATGTTTCTAGGTTGAACAATCATAGATATGTCCATTGCTCTAACCAAAATCTCTTTTGACTCCTTCAGAAATTTCTTCTCAACATTCAAACTCCAAAAACACCAGCACAAGCAAGACATTCTTTCACATACATTGACAGTTCCACCAAATAAATCGACATATCCAGCATCTCTATATCTATCTTCTGGATAGTCGATGTTGCACAGTTTCCAGGATTTCCCACGGTCCAATGATATCTCAACCCTTCCCACTCTTTTTCCTCCGCCATTATATGCAAACCCCTTGATTTCATAGAGCTCTTTTTCATTGTTTTCATTGATCAACATCCTTTCATTGTTTTCAGGATAGACGGTAATACTTTGGATGTTCAAATCATAGATTGCATACCTTTCATCCTTCCACCAATGATCTTCGTTAACCGACATCTCATTCGATACCATTGTTGGTAAGACTTTATTATCATAGTAATGATACCAATTATCGGATGGTACATCTGCAACAATTAATCGTTTCAACCATTTCACAGACCTACCACCAATAACTCCTGGAATTACAACTCGAAGTGGACGACCATGATCAGGCGCTAAATAACAGCCATTTTGCTTATATGCTAACATGATATTCCTTTCCGGATCTTTCACCATTGGTAGTGGAACACACGTTCCATATGGACCTTTTGCTGGATCATCACAGCCTTCCATCCACAAGTATCTGGCTTTTTTCGAAGGGTTTGCTCTGGATATTACATCCCATAAGAAGCAGCCAGTCCATAAGGAAGTAGAAACACCAGCGGGTCCCCAATTAAAACCTTTCCCCTTTTGAACCAAATTTTGCTCCTTTCTTCTATTACCAGCACAGCACAATGTGACTGGATTGGTGTACTGTGGGAATTCCCGAATCATTTCAGAAATTGACATCTTGAAGGGCTCTTCGACCATACCTTGAACTTCAAATGTCCACGACATAATATCGTCATTATCATTCAACTGAGGAACTGGACCATGATTTCTGACAAAATGAAGTTCTGCTGGAGTAATGAATCCCTGGTTGTAAAGCAATGATAATGGCGATTCGCTATTGAAAGGATGAGATCCAGTAAGCCTCAGTAATCTTTCATCCCTTGGTACATGGAAGTCCTTGGTTTTCAGATCAACATCTTGAACAACAGTTAACGGTGTGTCTTTCCTCCACTCAAAGGGATACTCTTTGTTGAGTAAAGTTACCTTATCACTTCCTGTTTCAACATCTGTAGAGGAAACCAATAGTTCTCTCTCACTGAAGGCATCTGATTCAATAGTGGTATTATCAGAGTCCATCATTATTTCAACTTGATGGTATTGAAGACAGAGAGCAGTTCGGAGATTTGAATAGCGTCATGTCTATATATGTGAATGGTTCATCGCTTTAACCTGACTGTAAACTGTGAAATAAACCCCAAACTGGGTCTCAGTAGAATCTGCTTTTGCTGCAAGACATTTTGTCCCATATTGTCTTTGATGAATTGAGGATTGAGGCCATCCGATAAGCAAAATAATCTCCACTTGGTGCTCCTATCGAGCTGTACAATGACTTCAGAACCCACCACTCTGCCTTCTTAGTCAAGTGTTCGTGTTTGACTGGGTGAGTCTGGCCAGGGTCCATTTGAGGAGGAGCAGCACGTTCATCACCATCAGAACATCAACAAAAGGTGTTCAACTGCCGCCAGCTAATAACCACCGAACCTTCGTGCGTCCAGAAGTGGCCCGTATCTATCACCACACCGAATATCTTTTGGCGTCTGTCTTTCGGTGCACTTCACTCTGTGTGTTGCGGTTGGCGGACAATAATTTTTTTTTCACAGCTTTATCTTTCTGGCACTATTTTACACATCATCTTGTGCAGCAGAGACAGATGGAAACGAACGTGGATAAGCTCCGAAAGATAGAGAAACAGCTGTCATCAATGTGTTGAGGATCGAGCTTCACTGATTGTCTGAGAACTTTGGTATATAACCATCATTGGATCCTCCCTTCAAATAGAAAAGCATTGTGACCTAAGTTCTAACCAAAAATCATGTTAACTGTCAACTCGCTGAAGAAGCTATATCAAGCTCCTGAGATAAACCCAAAAACGGGGAAAGCTTTGAGTATTCCAATACTGAACCCGTTGAATTTATATGGCCGCAACTTCAACCTGGCATGGTTGGGTTTTTTTGTATCATTTCTTTCATGGTTTGCCTTCCCTCCATTGATGGCACATTCTATAAAAGTAAGTCTTTGATTGTGAAACTCTTCTTGCTTCGCTTGTTCGCACTAACATCATTCTAGGTTGACCTTGGTCTTACTTCCCAAGAAGTTGCGGTATGTTTCATTTTATTGAAACCGTTATCTTCGAGACTAACTTTCCATTTCTAGAACAACAACATTGTTGGTTTATGTGCCACGTTGTTTGGCCGTGTTGTAATGGGTCCTTTATGTGATAAGATTGGTCCTCGTTATGTTATGGCTCTTGTCTTGATAGTAGGAAGTGTCCCAACTGCATTCGTTCCTCTAGTCACAAATGTTACTGGATTACATGTAATAAGGTATGTATTGATGTTTATCTACATTCATATTCATGATATACTAATACGAACAGATTCTTCATAGGTCTTTTGGGTTCAAGTTTCATTGCTTGTCAACATTGGACAATCACCTATTTTGATAAGTCGATCGTGGGGACTGCTAATGCATTTGCTGCAGGGTTCGGAAATGCTGGTGGTGGAGTTGCTTTCTTTGTTATGCCAGCTATCAAGAACGGGTTTTTTGATCGTGGTTATTCGTTACACGATAGTTGGACTTATTCTTTTGTCGTAGGTCCATTTGTTATTTTGGTCTTTGTTGCTACGTTGTGTTTATTGTTCGGTAGTGATTGTCCTGAAGGGAAATGGGCTGATAGAGGTGATGTTTTGAATATTGGGGTTGATGTTAGAGAAGTTGAGATTGTTTCAATTGTTTCCAACCATCCTGTCTTATCGAATAATAGAATTGTCTCTAATATTTCTGCCATTGATGATAAGATTGCACCTCCAAATACTATTGATGATAAGCTTGGTGGTATTTCAGACTCTTCTGGGAATATTGAAGTTGTCCAAACAAGAGTAAGTGACGTTGTCGTACTAGATGAGATTATTGAAGAACCAACACTTTCCGGTTTCCTGAAAACCACCTTCCACTACAGAACCATGCTTGTTGCTTTGCCATATATCGGTACATTTGGCGGTGAATTAGCCATTGAAAGTGTTTTGTCGGCATTGTACATCAATAGGTCTTCTCTTTCTGGGAAACCTTGGCCGGAAAGTAAATCTGGATCATGGGCCTCCATGATCGGTCTACTAAATGTTGTCACAAGACCATTCGGTGGGATCATGGCTGACTACCTATACAACAGGTTCAAAACCACAAAGGCTAAAAAATTCTGGCTACTGTTTTGTGTTTTTATGGAGGGAATTTTTTTGATTTGGATTGGACTAGTTCCTGCAAGGAAGTTGAATATCGAGTCACTCATTGGTGTTATCAGTGTGATGTGTATCTTTATGGAGGCTGGAAACGGTGCGTGTTTTGCCCTGGTGCCTCATATCAACCCTAGACGATCAGGGATTGTCTCAGGAACTACTGGTGCGTTTGGAAATCTTGGTGGTATCCTGTTCTCTTTAGTGTTCAGATACAACATCAATAGTAAAGGAGTTACAGAGTACATGAAGGTCTTTTGGATCATTGGTGTTTGCTGTGCTGCAATTGGTGTATTCTGTTCCATCATTCCAGTGAGAGAGGATAGACCCGACACCTATAAGGAAGATGGATCCAAAGCCAAGTGTTTAGCCTAAATAGTTTCTTGGAATATATCTCGTTTCGTCTATTATCAGCCGGGTAACAGCAAGTCTTAATTTAAAGATCCCGCGTTTATTTCCTATCCTGGACATGTCATCTCAGATAAGGGGTCAGAAAACAAAAAAACAAACCAGCTTCTGCTCGCCACCTCCACAAACCAAAAACCAAAAATTTAACAAATCTCATTAAAACTTACTTTGCTATTCAGGTCAAGAAAATTGTGCCAAATGAGACTTGCTGCTTCCCTTTTGGTGTCTGCAGCTTTTCTAGTTGCTTCTCCGGTCAACGCCTTCAGTATTCAAGAAACCCTCTACAATGAGAACATCCTACAAAAAGCCAGCGATGCTTTGAACGTCCCGATCGATAGTTTATCTCAAGATGTCAAGACCCTATGGTCTGATATGACTATGAGATTTCCTGAGGCCACCTCAAAGTTGCAATTCTGGTCAAAGCCTAAGAAAGCCACTACAAAGAGCAATTGGGATTTCCATGTCACAAACAAAGATTTGCCAAATCACACCTTGAGAGTCAAAAGTACTCCTAAATCTTTGGGAATCGATTCTGTCAAACAGTACTCCGGTTATTTGGATGTTGCTGATGAGGATAAGCATTTCTTCTACTACTTTTTTGAATCTAGAAACGATCCAAAGACCGATCCTGTCATTTTGTGGTTGAATGGTGGTCCAGGATGTTCATCATTGACTGGTTTGTTTTTTGAATTAGGTCCATCATCTATTGGTAAAGATATCAAACCAATCTATAATGATTTTTCTTGGAACTCAAATGCATCTGTTATCTTCTTGGATCAACCGGTCAATGTTGGTTATTCTTATTCTTCAAACTCTGTTAGTAATACCGTTGCTGCTGGTAAAGATGTTTATGCATTTTTGGAATTGTTCTTCCAACAATTTGAAGAATATAAAAAATTAGATTTCCATATTGCTGGTGAATCTTATGCAGGTCATTATATTCCAGTTTTTGCAACTGAAATCTTGTCCCATGAGGAAAGAGGATTCAATTTAACCTCAGTTTTGATTGGTAACGGTTTAACTGATCCACTCACTCAATATTCATATTATGAACCTATGGCTTGTGGTCTTGGTGGTGCGCCAGCAGTATTATCTGATGAAGAGTGTCAAAACATGTTGGATACCCAAGATCGTTGTCTTTCATTGATTGAATCATGTTATGAAAGTGAATCTGTTTGGTCATGTGTTCCAGCTGCAGTCTATTGTAACAATGCTCAAATCGGTCCATATCAAAAAACTGGTAGAAATGTTTATGATATTAGAGAAGATTGCGAAGGTGGTTCGTTGTGCTACCCTCAATTGAACAATATTGACGAGTATTTGAACAAAGAAGAAGTCAAAGAAGCCTTGGGTGCTGAAGTTGACCATTATGAATCGTGTAATTTTGACGTCAACAGAAACTTCCTGTTTGCTGGTGACTGGATGAAACCATATCACAAAGCTGTTACTGATTTACTTGACTCTAATTTACCAGTTTTAATTTACGCAGGTGACAAAGATTTCATATGTAACTGGTTGGGTAATGAAGCTTGGACTAATGTTTTACCATGGTCAGGTGCTGCTGAATTCAGTGATGCCAAAATCAAGTCCTGGAAAGTCAACGGTAAAGAAGCTGGTAAGGTTAAATCTCATAAAAACTTTACATTCTTGAGAGTTTATGAGGCTGGACATATGGTTCCGTTCGATCAACCAGAAAATTCTTTAGATTTCTTGAACAGCTGGATTTCTGGAAACGGTGCCATCATCAATTAGATCAGGAATTCCTGCTATTGGTGTTTTTTTTTTTCTTTATTTACAGTCACATCTATACCATTTATTGAATAAACATTAACTTTCGTACAAGCCATCAAATATTCTAGTCTTCAGTAATGACTTAAATCCTCACTTACACTTTTAATATACTCATAGTTAAAAGCAATGAGATACAGCTGATTCTCAATTGTTGTATGTTCGTCAACACTGTGAGTTCCACCTTCAATGATCCCAGAGAACGTGCTCAATCTGTATCTATAAATGTTCTTCGTTAGCCCCCAATAATGATGTGTATCAGTGTTACCAGTGTTCAAATTTCCCGCAACAACTGCTGGTTCAGTCAAATTTGGGTAAATATAATCCTCAATAATGTGTTTTATTGATCCAGCAAAAATCTCCCATGTTTTCCCCTTGACTGGAGTAACTGCTGCTGGTGAAAGCCCCTGACCTGGGCTTACATGAAAGAAGCCAGACTCGGTACTCGCAATTATTTCTTCCTCTTCAAGGTATACACCAAGATTGAACTGGTTTGCAATAGTTTTCACGTCAGCAAGTATCTTATTAACTGTGAAATTTACGGGGGACTCAACACTGATTCGATGGTTGGTCACAAACTGAGAAAATTCCGGGAGTGCATTTGATTTAACACCACCATTGATCATATCAACAGCCTGAGTGGTTCTGACTAGATATTTAGAGTCCAAGATAGAGTCTAAGTATTTCAGGACTTTTGCATTGGAAACTTTATCATATGCTGCTTTGAAAATGCTTGCCTTTAACTCAGGATCAAATTTATCTGAGTGCTTAGCTAGACATTGTAAGTAATTCAAAGTTCGGTTCACTTGATCCATGATTGGCTCAAATGGTGTTCTCTCAATCTCATTAATCAATTGTGCAATTAGTCCAATATTAGTGTGCTCAGGAGGGACAGATGAATGACCCCCAGGAGTGGTCAAGGATATTTCAATATTCACCGATCCCTTCTCCCCAATTGATGGTAATGCAAACACCCGATCACCGATTTTAGTGATAGAACTACCACCTTCATCAATTATTGAGTATATTGAATCAGACCCATATCTTTCTAGAATAATATCGTTGATGGCTTTAGCACCTAGATTTCCGCCGACTTCTTCGTCAAACCCAAAACCAACCAATAACGATCTTGTTGGCACGAATCCGTCAATGATTAGTCTTTCAATTGACTGCAAAATAGCTATGACTAGACTCTTACAATCAGAGGAACCCCTTCCCCATATATTCTTACCGTCGAAATGGCCACTAAATGGATCATGCTTCCATTTAAACCTTGTCCCCTCAGCAACAGGGACAACATCAATATGGCCAGTTAAAAGTGAAGGTTTCAAGCTTGAATCAGAGCCCTTCCATGAAAGTAGTAATCCATGAACGTTGATTCTCTCAACTTCCAGCTTGTCATATACTACTGGGAATTCTCGTCTCAGAAACTCATGGAATCTATCAAATTCTTCATAAGCTTTTGAATCTTCCTGTGGAGAAGGTGGGTTATCGTATATCACTGTAGGAATTTGAACAGCTCTTGAGAGCCTTGTTGCAGAAAGTTGACGGAAGTCTGGATCATAAACGATATAATCAACGGATGACTGGTTGCTCAAGTATGACGATGGACGAACTGTCTTTCCTATTGGACAGATGTCATCGGCATCTGCCAGGGAAGATTCAATATGGACAGCGTTAAGAGCTAGCTGCAGTGATGTAACCGTCACAACGACCAAGATTAACAAACATCCTATTCCTGACGTTATCAAGCAGCAGCGGTTGAACTTCCAAGCTGATGTAACTTTGACAGGTGTATCAAAATCACCATCATATGGTGGTTTCTCATTGTTTTCCGAGTCTACCAGCCCCTTCATTTCATTGATTGGTTTGTGGGAAATCTCAATACGTTGGCAGGGTGAGATACAATCAAATATTGAACAAAAATGAAGACATTTCCTTAACTACTTGAACTGTGGATGGACTAGTCACTGGAATTATTTCCTAATTCGGCCATATTTCCGCATCTGTGTTTATAATGCAATAGAAGAAGCTAGTTAATCTGAGATTTGTAGCTGCCACTGGTACTGAAGTGAGCTGTAAAAAGCCAGTTGTCAGTGGCTATTAGTGACTAGTGAGTGCACAATGAGATCTACTTCCTTTTTGTATCGTTATATGCAGTGGATGGTCCAAAGATGATATTTATAGATTGTTTTCGCGGACGCCTTATAAACAATTATTGACGTTTGTTTGTTTGTTTACGTTTCTGAAGATTACAAAAATCAAAACATACTGGAAGTCAAAGTAGCTGTTCAATCTCAAGAAACCGCTCAACGCATCTTAAAGATCTCATATTCACTGAATTTGAACATCATCATGAGCTTTTCACCCATATCAACCATCAAAAAAGTCTGGAAAGAGCTCGAAGAGGAGGACCGACTCAAAAATCAACCATCACTAAAAGACCAACCACCAAAGGAAACGAATCAGATAACATTTTCGCCTTCTGCGTTGGATAACAGCAACAAACAGCACTATATGAATTATGAACGGAGGTCTACTCTGGAGAGGTTGAAAAGAAGTATGGATGGCAAATCAAACCCAGCCAAAAGAATAAAAGGCTCCCCTCGTGTGGTGAAGATAAATACAGAATTGAAGGAGATGAAGAGTTACATGAATGGAATGCTCAAAAGAAGAGCCCTCTCAGACATTTCATTACCACATTTGACCAAAAGAAAGGGGGTCAACGTTCCAGAGGTCCATAACGCGAAGGCCTTTCGTTCCACTAACAAAGAGATCAGAAGGCTTCAAAGAAATGATCTTGCCGACTCTTCCATGGAGAGTATTGATGATCTAGTTAGAAAAAGAGTCCCACCAGGATCCAAATCAGTCACGTCAGAAGCACCATTATTCAACCTTCCATCATCCCCTTTGCAAAAGGTAATGGAAGATGGCAGAGATGCAGGCAGTTTGAAGAAAGAGAACGATAACCTCAAGAAACGAGTTGACATGCTGGAGAAAATGCTTCACCAGACCGAAGAGAAACTTTGCCAGCTTGAAACGAAGGTAGCCGAGTCATCTATTCTGAGAAGCGAGAGCTTCGAGAGAGTGGATTCATCACTCGAAGTCACCAAAGAAAAGGATCTTTTACATCTATCCCCAGCAAAAGTAAATTTATCTTTCTACAGATAGTGATGGCGTTTCTCATAGGGATATACAACACATCAAGATCAAACGGTTGCAAGCGTGCTTTGATGCAACATTCAGAAAGTTTCGAATTGTGCCATATTTGATATCAGTAGACTGATACAAAAACTTGACTGCACTTCAGAAGAATGCACCATCTTCATAGTCATTTGTGACGTATTGAAATGTTGTCACCAACCCTTCAGGGTTGGTACTTGAAGTTAGATAGATGGTAAAGTCCATTAAGCTTCTTGTTCAATGTTACGACCCCAAGAGATGGCTCACTTGAAAGAGATGGAAGGGTCGCTGGAGGAGCATATCTAAAACAGATAGTCGATGTTGCGGGACTAGACCTATGTGAAAAAGGAAACCCATATTTAAGGAACGTCACACTACCCTTTGCTGCTCACTGTGAAGAGAGAGGCTTAGTATGCTTAAGGACCAGAGATTCCTCTATTTTCCTACTAATTCTCATTTATGATTACAGGCTTTGGTTACACTATAATTTAGACTAGTCGACTCGATGTTATAATACAATGATCAATACCGGATCACGTACCACGTACTACAGCCATATATTAATATTAATAATATTCAATATTATCAGATATTTCTTGATGAAGTTATATTATATATCCGATAATATTCAGGCACGTCGTCGACTAGTCAAGGATATTACGTACTCTCGGCCCAGCAGCTGCAACATGACAAATTAATATAATATAAATTAAGTTATAATATATCAATTGATAATTATAATTATATTTATCACCATCTAGCTGCACTAACGGATCATAACTGAACGTTTGTATATGAATTCAGTAGACACTCAACTTCTCTGATCTGTCGATATTGATTGATCGAGACCGGTGATCAGCCCTATAAACAGCGACAAACGGTAATGGTGTTGGGATGTTTCATATTCTTTGTATTGAGATCCGTATTGGGAAGAAACAATAGAAAATCGCAGAGTTGAGGTACAGAATATGAAACAGCTACAAGTGTTCAAAAAGGAGCAACGGAAGTGGTCAATCATGTCTCTGGCACCGTCTCTCATCGTCGGTCCTGCAGTGCACATCTTCGATTCACGCATTTGAGCTTACTCGCCCTGAAACGTCAACAGTGGTCCAATTGTGAAACCAAACACTCATCGCCGTTTTTTCTTTTATAAAGAACAGAACATCCCTCATCACAGTTTTTTTCCTCTGATTCTCCAGTCCTGGAACCAAGGAGCTACGTCAACATGAGCTTCAGAAGTGAGCTGCAACTCCCACAGCATCCTCAGAATCTAACCCTTCATGAAGCCGTTTCCAAAAAGTTCGATAAAACACCTCAAGGAGCGATATATGCCAAAGACTTGAAAACTATATTTGCATTGACAATAATATGCTTGGACCTCACTGAGAAGCCACTGAAATCAACAAGAATCAACTTTCTCAGCAAGCAATTTCCATACTCATTCACTGTACAGGAGGCAATCAATAAGATGTCAGATTTAACATCAACAATCGAGTCGTCTGCCACGAAAACAACCATATCATACGCTATTAAGCCAGATCTTGCACTGTCATTATTAGAGAAGTTCATGACTGCTAAACTTCTACACACTCCTGCTGATAGAACAAGATCAACTCCCAAATCCAAAGTTTTGCTGCAGCCAACCCCCAAAGGTGTTGCTATTCTTCAAAGTTACACCAAACTTCTTGGATTGAAAAAGCTTTCTCAGATCCCTATTATCAACAGCAACTTCAACACCATGGACCTTTTTGTTTTCGATAGAACCCCAATAACTGATACTGTTGTCTATTCTGAATACTTTGTTCATATACTGTTTGATAAATTCCTGGGACCTACCCAAAATGTTTGGAAAGCCAGCAACCCACCTGATGAGCTTCCTTCGTTAGATCACCGGCTAGACATTGATGATGAGTTTGACTTCACAAACTTCCACTCCTCATATGATCATTCATCTCTGCAGGTCGAAACTCAGCATTCAGCTTCCAAATCATCTGTTGTACCCTCCAAAAAGAAGATTCTACCATCCAAACCAGCAGAATCACCATTTGCTCATACGTTCTTTACAAATCCAGAATCTGACTCTCATGTTCAGTACTATGTCTCCAGCAAAGGTGTGAGGCTTTATCATAACCAGAAGTTTGGCTCAATCACAATTGAGTATTGCTTCAACGCAAAAGCAGCATGGCAATGGTTAATGGACTGCACAGACATGATCTATCCTCATGAGGCCACCATGATGTTGAATCTTTTTTACAAGTATGGGCTTATTGAGCCGATCATTGTTCCACCTTCAACGTCAACCTCAAAAGTGAGGTTTGCACCTCTGAAGACATCGTTCTACACCATCAGTAAAAAAGGACTGGAGATTTCTCATTGGACCAATAACAAAAGAAGGATCAATATCGCTGAAGATGAAAGTATAATCACAGATGTCACTGCTCTGACCTTAAGCAATCAAGCAATCACCAGTCCAGATCAGTTATCGGATGAAGAGAGCTCCCAGGGACCAACTGTGGTGAAGAATTTGGATATTGCAAAAGTTCTATCCGACCCTGGTATAAGATATCTTTTCAGAGCGCATCTTCTCAAAGAACATTGTGCAGAGAATTTAGATGCTTATATTGATATTAAGCATTTCAGTAAGAGGATGGCCATGCTTAAAAATATACTTATAGCCTACGAACAGCAGAAAGAGATTGTTTTTAATAAAAAGACAATTAAACCACCACCCAAGAGAAGCGTTGTCAAGCTTATCAATGAGTGCTTATCGTCCCTATACAATATCTATTCATCTTATATCTCAGTTGGTGCCCCTTCTCAAATCAACATCGATCACTCTTTGAGAGAGAAAATTACCGACATAATGCTTCAACCTACTTCTCCATTGAAGCCTCATTTTGAAAATAGTGTGAATTCAATAGCTTTCCCTGAACCAGCACGTCTGACTCCTGTGAGTCACAATGGAACGCAACCTCTGGAGCTTTCAAGGGAGCTCCCAACAGTTGATATCATTTCACCTTCCTCTACCAGCACCAACCATTCTCGAAATTTGAACAACAAAAATTTATCAATTGAGATTGTCAATGATAAATCATCTCCGGCTGTTTCAACACCAACTGAGGAAGAGATGACCAGATCTTTAGAGCTTCTATATAAGCTCTTCCCACTGACAGACTTTGTTGGTCAGCAAATTCTAAAAATGTTAGAGTTTGACTCATTCACAAAATTTATTTCATCGGAAACATTTCTTGAAGCAAATCGTTGATTGCATTTCTCAATCTGATTAGAAATTTGACAAAATGTACGTATACAGCTACTTCTTCTATTCCTACCACATGACTTCTATCTGATATACGTTTCATTAAAAGTAAGAATACCTCACTGAAGAGGCTCTAATTCAGTATTCCGAAGTAATATACAGGTTTCTTTCGAAGTGCAAAATCTGTTCTCCCAGAACAATCTGCTTCTTCATGCTTTATGTTATTGTCATCAAGCGTTAATAGCCGCTGTTTATCCCACTCTGTTTACATCTTTGAGGTCACAACTCAAAGTTTAATTGATGATTGGCTCTAGAGTTGTACCTTTCTTAATAGTAGCCCAACCAATCAATCTCCAATGTTTCTCAATACGTCTTGAAAGAGCAATCTTCTCATTGATTTCAGTACAAGCTGGGGCCGTCAATTGTAATCTAGCCATATCAGCCTTCACAGCAACAACACGAGCACCAGTAGCTGTTGAACCAATGTTGACCATCAGAACTTCATTTGCTTCCAATTTTCTAACCTTAGCTTGTTTTTGACCATCGGTTTTGACACCAAGTAAACGACGTAGCAGGAAATAGTTGATTTCAATATCAGTGTAAATGGATGGTAAATGACCCTTAGCACCAACCACTTGACCGACCAGACGATCAGCTCTACAAAGAGTTGGGTCAACTTTGGTACCAACACCAATCAAACCACCTGGAACTGCAAATTTCAAGTCGTTGTGTTCGGCAAATAGTGAAACAATATTTGAGAAAATTGGTTTACATTGAATCTTACCATTATCATCTTTAGTAACAATACCTGGACGAATTTCAATCTCATCTCCCAATTTGAAAACACCAGTTAAAATAGAACCACCAGCAACACCACCTTTCAAATCGTCGATTTCTGCACCTGGTTTATTCACATCGAATGAACGAATGACAATAAGTCTTGGAGAAGCACTGAAATCTCTTGGTGGGATTGGAATGGTCTTCACGATAAATTCATTGACAGCATCGATGTTATATTTCAATTGAGCTGAGATAGGAACAATTGGTGCACCATCAGCAATGGTACCACGAATAAACTTTAGAATGGATTTTTGGTGTTCTAATGCACTTTCCTCACGCATCAAATCGACTTTATTCTGTAGAATGATAACATGCTTCAACTTCATGATTTCAATGGCAGCTAAATGTTCAGAGGTTTGAGGTTGAGGACACGACTCGTTACCCGCAATCAATAACAAAGCAGCATCCATGACAGCAGCACCTGACAACATAGTACTCATCAAAATATCGTGCCCTGGACAATCAACAAAGGAAACATGACGAACTAAGTTATAACGAGCATTTGATCCCGGAACTTCAGATTTTGGATGTATTTCTTTATCGGAACTGAATGAGCGATAAGAAGTGGTCTCATCGACATTTGGATCATCTAGTTTATAGATTTTGGCATTAGCGTAACCCAGTTTGATGGTAATGTTACGTTCCAGCTCATCTTTGAAACGAACAGTCTGAACTCCAGAGATGGCTTTCACAACTGTGGATTTACCATGGGCAACATGACCAATGGTACCGATATTGATGGTAGCTTGTCTATTTATGATTTCAGGTGATAATGGGGTCAATTTGGAGAAGTCTGGGTTATCTGGTTGCTCTGGTAAACCACCACCTTCCTCAAAATCACGCTTTCTTTGTTCTTCGTCATCTTCCTCATCTAAATCAGCAAAGGAGACTGATTTTTTGGCTGGCTCTTCTTGATTGATCTCTTCGTTCTCAGAGTCAGCATCGTGTTCGAAAAACTCAGTTTCTTCAACGTCGTTCAAGGTCCCGTTGATCACTATGGAAGGTGTTTGGTCTTGTAAATCCTCAGACATGGTTGTATAGCCCGTTCAAGTGCAGCTGCAAGACTTGCTTGACTCTTTGGTGAAGCGTTTTTTACGCTTGTTGTTGAAAAATTCAGAAAAAAAATTCGCGGTGGCGTTACCCGACCGTCATCCCAGGTAGTCATGATTACGTAACATTTCAGAATACAATATGTACAATGCAATACAATGTCATTAAGTCTCATCTGCACACCTGTTCACTCCCGGTTATTACCCGTAGTCTGTGCTTAGAATAGTGATGGGGTAGAATGTTGCCCGTAAGAGCCTGTGGGATCAGTATGCGAAGTTGAAGCAGCACCAGCTGGCAGTGACCTAGTAAGATCATCAATGTTGAACCCAAAATCATTCATCACCGAGTCAACATCTTTCCACAGCATATCACTTGTCCAGTTATCATCCAAGTCCAGTGATGGAATATTTGTTGGTGAAACATTCGGAAGTTGTGGAGATCTTTCATTGATAGAGCTCATGTGGTTTGAAGTTGTTTGGTCTAAAACAGCGGCCATCCTCGAGGCTGAAGGTGCTTTAACGATCGCTTTTCTGTGTTTGGCAGACGATGGATGTCCCTTTGATGGCTGTCTTTTAACTCCCTTTCGCTCAATTAATGACTCGGGTGATGCTTTCTGGAGAATGTCTCTTAAGCTTGATGATGAAGGGACTGGACTTCTTTCAGAGTCCCCTCTCAGAGATATTGGTGCCGGATCTAAAGGAATTGTTCTAATGATTTTTCTTGCTGCATTTTCAGCATTAAAATTGTTAGACAAAGATCTTGGACGCTTTTTTTGGGATGAGGTCGACTTCGCATCTGATGACTCTGAGTTGACAGTTCCTGGGTCCACATAATCAGTAGTAATGCCCTCTTCTTGAACGGTTTCCCTAGATTCAACAGCTCCTACACCTCCCACCTCGTCTTCTTCATCATAATCTTCTTCTTCACCAGCTTCATTGTTCGAGCTTTCTCCACTTGATGGTTTTGGATTCGGATCCAATTTGATCATTCCAACTTGTTCTCTTAATACCCATAGACAGTCGAAGAAAACGCTAGCACTCATTCTCGAGTTAATTGTAACATCCAAATTGGATGTACCAGTCTTCTCACGAAGAGCCTTGAACAATTGCCACATGTTGCGCATAATCCCACTTGAACGATATGCCATGTCATGTTTTAGAATTGATGCACTCATTGTCATCTGGATAGCAGCTATATAGAGCTGCCTTCCCGTGCCAACGTCAATGACGTCAGAGAGCGTGGAATGTACCAACTTTGCAACAACACAAGATGCCTGCCATACCTCTAAAACAAAGACTCCTGGAACGAACCTGAAAAATGTTGGATCTCTTTTTGCCATACTATTAGCATGACTCAGTAAGCTTAGAGCAGCATTGTATAATGAAACAAGACCTCGATGTAACTCGAAGTTTGCAACCCTAGAATTATCCAAAAAGTGGTAGGTCAGTAGATGAACCTTAGTAGCGCAAATTTGGAACTTTCTGATATCATCCAATCCTTCTGTCGTTAATTTGAGCTCTAACTCTGCTAATTGTTGGGCCAAAACTTTCAATAAAGGAAGTTTTTCAGTAGTATCCACTAGCCCTGTAGAGTTGGCATTATTAGAGTTCAGAACTTTAGCTATGCCATCCTCAAAACGACTGATTTCAACCATATGCCTAATGACCAGTGGGACTGTATTTGAAGTCCCTTGTCTGCAACATTCTGTCACAGAACTATCAAATGAAACAAAAGATGGAAATCCAAAAGCAGTACCAATGGTTTGAGAGGCAATGTTACACGCTATCCATGTCTGGACATGCTCTTTCAAGATTGAACCAATATCATTCTGCTGCTGGATGTTATACTTGTTCGTTCCGGGACCGTTCAAGCCTAATCTGATGGCCTGAAAAACAGCAATCCCCACAGTATTCCAAGAAGAGTCAGCGCTTAATGAAGAGGTCAAAGGTGGCCAGTATGTGTATAAAATGAAAGCTTGTACCGAATAGACAGAAGAAACGTTCAGTATTGGCTCATCTTTCTCGTCCGGAAGATATCTGGTGATGGGACTTATAGTGATCTCAGCCAATGCTGTCTTTAACAATGGTGCAAGCGTCATCAAAGTATCCGTTGACAGGTGGCGGAGTGCAATTGAGACAATCACCCAGAAAAGAATAGGACAAAGCCTGTAGATTCTTTCAGGGCCTTTTCCAACGTCAACAAGGGGTAGAAATTTGTGATATCTATTCACAAATTCGACAAAAAGATCACGAATCTGCTGAGAAGAAAGGTGAACTTCCCCAAATTGTTTTGGAGTGCAAAGCAATGCGTCCTCCGTGAGTTGTAGATGATCCACCATATAATTTCCACCTCGGTTCTTTGACTCCAGTCCTGGTTGAATTGGGTTGTTCGTAGGTGATACAGAGTCCCTAATGATTGATGGCCCATTATCGACCTGATGGGGTGTGATTGTAGTTCTAGCTAATGGTGAATTAACGGCGGAAGAATGGTCTGATCTTCCTTGTGAAACAATTTGTTGTGGTTGAACAGGAGATGGAGATTCACTCACTTCATTCCGCAGCTGATTCAGCGTTATTTTCTTCTCTTTAAGCTGCTGCAGTAGTTCCTCTGAGCCAACTTCTGTCAGGTTTTTCTTCAGAACCTCCAATTCTTCCTCAATCTGTTGGAATTTGGCTCTCTTATATGTTCTTTTATAGTCAGCTTGCACCGAGCACGGGATTTGCTTCTTTGAACATCTGGTACATGGGTTTGGATAGCGCTCCTGGGCATCACACTTAGACTTCTGCTGCCTGCATTCAACACATGCCATCTTTTTATATTTGGACCTCTTCTGCTTGGCCATTTCTTGAAGAGGCTGATCTGGTGCCTGAGTGATCTGCCTGCTTTGGCTGCTAGCGATATTCTGTAGGTGATGCATCGCACAGGCTGCTGATAACTAACAATACGGCTCTTGATGTTGTTCTAGCTTTTACCAATACCCTGTTGATTTTTTTTTTGGATCGCGGGCTGTTAAGGAAAATTTTCGAAATCACGACTAGACGTTACAGTATTAAGTATGAGATTAATGATAAAAATCGGGGCTATACAATAAAAAGAACACCCAATAGCAAGAGGAAGTCAGATTAATACCTCTTTAACTGAAACCTTCTTCCCCACTGCTGCTCTGTCGAAGTTTGCGTCAAAGCCATCAGTCAAACTATTGATTTGGCCTGGGAGGTCAGCATCAGAGTCATCATGTCTGTGGCTCTCAAATCTCTCTTTTAGCATTTCATTGGCAATAGCTCTGTTATGTTTTCTACCAATCTGTGATAAGTCAGGCACTTTAACGAGCTCTGATGTACTGTTATGGCTAGATAATGCTGGTGTGTGGGTTGTAGAAGCACTGGTTGATCTGATCGTCAACTCCTCAATGTCAAAGTAGCCGTATCCCCCCAACGCCAAATCAACATCATCTTCGCTTGACGATTGAGTAACAGATCTAGACATTGTTTGACTCTGAAGTCGATCATTGGTTTCCTTATAGTATGATCTTGGGTCTTTAAGATTATCCAAAGCATGTGCGTGAGGAATTCGTTGTACTCCAACATGATGCTGCCAGATATGTTGCAGTTGATGCAAAACCCACTCTAAAGTAGACAGTAGACGATCACCTTGTCTATATTGACTGATCAAACAGAACTCTGTGGTATCATCTTTGATAATATAGCCAATTCCAAATCCATTAGCTGTAGCTGGCGTCAATCCAAAGAGTTTCATTGCAGGATTACCACAGTTTGAGGCAATCAACTCAGGGACAAACAACGGTGAAATAACATCATCAAAAATAAGTGGAGGAACCTCCTCCGGAATATAAAATTCTGGTGATAACTGATTCAGGATTTCTCTTTGCAAGTAAACGTTCTGCAAAGCTTTCAAGTGCTTCTCAAACCCTTCTCCCTTTGAGGCCCTTTTCAGTGAGTTTGAGTGTAGTGTGCAAATATCGATAAACTTCTGCCATCTCAGTATTGGTGAAGTATCACTAACAAATATCTGACAAGCTGCTGTGATCACATCGTTTTGTATTGAAGTTAATTCTGATCTTGAATTTCTGAAACGGCGAGTGGAAACCGGTTCAACTGTAGATATTGGTTTCCCATATAGCGCATACTGTGCAATCTGCAATGACATCTGAATTAGACTATCAGATTTCACTCCAATTTTTCTTGCAAAATCACGCCCATATCTCAGAACTTTTGTGTTAGTTGAATGTGAGCAAATCAAGTCTGTCAGTCTGGTCTCTGATAAATGTAAGAAAGTATGAGTATCAGCTTCAAACTGCCATTCAATCTTAACGGGCTTGACATGTTCTGTGTTCTTCACAATCTTTGCACCTGGAAACAAAGTGTAATTGCCATCAGCTAACCTCAACACGGAATCAGCATAAATATCAGACGTGAATCTCAGTACAGTAGTACCATCCTGGCTAAATGAATCCCATATAACGCCAGCAATGGCATTTTTAGTAACAATTAACTGTAACTTATCATACCATCTGGAATTACAAGAACCTCTTTGAATCCCAAAGTCATCAATGGATAGAGTCCCCACAGATATAGCTTTTGCAATCTCCTCAACAGAGGATTCATCAGGGTTTCCTCTGTCAAGTACCAAAACAAATAACGCAGAGTCTATTTTGTTCATGTTTTCTTTGAACTCCTGCTGTAACCAGCTTCTTGCACTTTTCCAATTCCTATAACTGTCAGATGTTATAGGACCAATCGAATTTAAGTTAGGATTGTCAATGGATTCTGTCTCCTCCACAATTTCTGTTAAAATCTTTGAAAGATCTTCATTTCCCACAATTATCTCATTGTTCTCATTCAAGACCTTTAAGGTATAAAGCTGAGAATTCGATAGGATCAGTATGTGATCTGAATCATTGCTCGTTTTGGACTTGATACTATTCAATTCAGGAATCCTTGTTGTGCCAAACAGATTGAAATAAGGCTTCATGGTCAAAGGTTCACCAGCTCTTGAATCCTCGAAAGACAAATACCCTAATCTCAAAGAAGAAACAAACTTCAACGTGGAGATGGTCAAAACAGAAGCTCTCTCAATCTGACTCTTCCCACTATAATTTGGATCATTCTCGAGGACTAAAAAGGGGTTTCTAGGTAGGGCCTTATGGTCTATCAGAATATGATCAAGATTCAAATGGTCTAAGTAGCAATCCTCATTTTGATGGAACTTCAAGAGGTGACTCTGTAGAGCTGATGAAACCGGGTCCTTCTGGAACTGGGTGATCTTAACTAGCAGTTCCTGGTATTCAAGTTCAGTCAACAATGGTTTCAGTGCAGACTTCAATTTCTCCAGGGTGGCACTCAGCGATGGCACGGGAAGGGCAGGCAGAGATGCTTCTCTAGATAGAGTTTCTCCAGTAAGGTGCATCAATGCTGATCGAATGGGTTCCTTTCACCAACGATTGTCGGTTTGTGGGAGCAGTGAAGAAATCATTGGACTTTTATAGCAAATTCGCTATTGTTCATGATGCTGTTTCCTTGTGAGCTTCATAGAGTCATGCACTCATTTTGAGCATTTCTCCACATCTCTTTTTTCTTTTCAATTAATCGCTCCACTTACTCAACTGTGGACTCATAGTCGCTGGTTCGACTCTGGCCGGTATTACTCTTGAGCCTCTTTTTCCGCTACAAAAGAATAAAGACTGAGTGCCAAAAATTATAACATACATTTTGCTTTTAGTTTTATTACACCCCCCATCAAACTCATAAACAAATAAACACCTTAACGGTTGGATTTAGCAACACGTTCTAATTCATCTTTCTTCTTGATAGCGTAAGAAGTAGAAGAACCTTTAGCAGCGTTGATTAATTCTTCAGCCAAACATTCAGCAATGGTTTTGATGTTTCTGAAAGATGATTCTCTAGCACCAATGGTTAATAAGGCAATAGCTTGGTTAACTCTTCTCAATGGGGAGACATCAACAGCTTGTCTTCTGACGGTACCTGAAGAACCAATTCTGGTGGAGTCTTCTCTTGGACCAGTGTTAACAATAGCATCAACAACAACTTGTAATGGGTTTTGATCAGTTAAAACGTTAATGATTTCTAATGTGTGTTTGACGATTCTAACAGCTTTTAATTTTTTACCGTTGTTTCTACCGTTCATCATCAAGGAGTTGGTTAATCTTTCAATGATTGGGGCTTGTGATTTTCTGAATCTTTTAGCAGCGTAACGACCAGCAGTGTGGGAGACGAAGACTGGTTTGCTGATTTGGATGTAATCAGTTAAAGAGATATCTTTGACAGTAACATCTTCGTATGACCATTTGTTGAATAATTTGATTTGAGCTTGAGCTTGTTGAACATCTTCTGGGATGGCAGTGGCTAAATCAACCAATTTGACTTCAACTGGTTCAGCAACAACTTCGAATTCTTCTTCAACAATTTCTTCTTGTGGGATTTCAACTTGTGGTTCAGCCATCTTGGGAAATATATATGAGCTACCTTTTGGTTGTTGATTGACTGTATCAAACTATCGATGTTTTTAATTTTGTAGAATTTGAAAAACTCTTTGGTGGGTTTGGAGGAAATTTCAAGTGGTGTTGGGATGAGTCCGCGAATTTAGCAGTCTTAGTTCTGAAGTTGCGCTATGAGGTTACTGGTTGGAGACACACAGAATGCAAGAATGCTGAAAGGAAAATCATTTGCTACGAATGGTGTTCGGGTGTCCAAACACTCCGACCATCTTAAAGTCATGTGACTTCTGTTAGGTCTAATAAGTCATACATTTCTTAGATCTTACGTCTACATAAATCTGCTTATTCATCAGAAAATGTAAGGTCATATCATTGTCATCATTGTAGGGCTCTATCGGTGTGTTTGTGATCACATCAATCGGTTGGCCACCAGTAAGGAATGAAAGCCTTAACCCCAACTTTCAATGTCTTGTTATCTTCACCACCTCTCGGAATCTCAACACTGAATCTGGCATCCTCGTTGGCGAAATCTTCGAGTCTAATCAACGCTAAGCCATTGGATCCAACATTTGAGAGAATTGTTCCTGATGATCTCTTCGATGATCTTCTTGGTGAGGTTGATTTGGTGGATGCACCAAATGGAGATGGGGTATATGGCACATTATCATTACTCTGCTCTTTCGTCTGATCATCAGCGAATATTTCCGAGTTGTTTAATACAATTGATTCACAAATATCATTGTTCTGAGTGAGACTGATACTGCTTGGATCCTCATGGTAAGGGTATAGTTTGACAGGGACAATTCTCTTTCTCACAATCCCGGTATGAAAAGTTCTAACAGTTAATTCCTGACCAACATAACAACCTTTATCAAAACTAACACCACCCATGTATTCCAAATTTGCTTCCAATGGCAAGAACTTATTTGGTTTCAGCTCTGTTGGAGTTTCTGGAATCCCGAATATATGTCTTCTGAGATCAATAGACTCTTTAGTCAAGAGTGGGGAATCTCGAGGCAGGTAACTAGTATTGATTATTTTGGATAAATCAGTAACGTGTGATGGTGTGATTATTCTTATACCAAAATCCGGACATCTGTCATCAAAGGCAAATCCAATTACATCATCTGAATTGAGCTCTTGTGTATTCCATAGTGATGGATCTCTCAAAAATCTCTCTGTTTGGTTAAGACTCTCAACGGGTGATTTTAAGACAGTTGATTCCTCATCAAAGTAACGACTCTGTAATTTATATAGTTCTTCTTGTTTTGAGTCATTGAAAGCATACCAAACTTTAAGAGTATCAACTTCTTTGATATCCACCTTAGCTTTTAGCTTGTGTATTTTCAATAAGCTCAGAATTGATTTCATAATTGTTCGATCAACCTCAAGCAAGTACTGTGGAAATGATGAGTCATTATCTTTAGGAAATATCACGTAATTAAATGGGTAAATAAATGTATCTGTTACTATCCTTCCTTTCGAATTGAGAATCATGGAGTATATTCCATTTCTCGAGATTGTTTGATTTTTAGTTTCACTGGACTCTCTCAACAAGCCCCAGTTGGTTTCCGTTTCATCGAATTTATCCAGGTGTGTTGAAATATCGTCCTCATCAGTTGAAATTGTCATGACCTTCTTTTTGGTTGAATTGGGTATCAACTTTGCCGTTACCAATCCATTAAGAAACTTTGATGAATCAGGCCCTTTGATTGAGATCAGACCCTTGTGTGAAAGCAACGAATAGCCAACTTCATGGAAATGAGGAATTGTCGAGAAGCATCGTTTTGTTATTCCCCAAGATATTCTAAACATTGCCAATGTTGAGCCTATGGCCTCCTCTCAACAGCACCAACTGTTGATATAGTTTGGTTAACTGTGATTAGTCATTTAATTTGCAAGATCGAGAATGCAGATTATGTCAGCGCATCTGAGAATTGTCAACTTCTGTGCTGCGATCATGAGCCCTGTGCTGGACTGACTGACAACAGCTCTAACTATAATGATCCCAGATATGGCCATCTAACGACTAGTAAGAAGTGAGAACCCAAGCCATTATGATGATAGGGCGAACATGGATAACATGATCCCTTCCTATTCAGATTGTCAGAGAACCAGCCTTTGCATTGTATTTGAGTTCCAGAAGCTTCCGTGGGGCGCTTTGCTCTTGCCGAAGCTGTCCGAAAGCCCAAAAACTTATAAAATCCTGCGACAACACAACGCCCTGATGATGCTGCAACTGTGCTTGTTAGACTTATACGCTCGTAACTCGTACGTCGAAACTTGAAGCCTACATCTTTCATATCAGACACACACCCATTGAAAGAAAGACACTTCCAGGCGCTCTGCTACCAAGCACAACTACTACTTCCAGAATTCGGCACCAGTTCTTGAAGTAATAGGTGTTAAGTACGTCTGAGTACTGGCTAATGAATATGGAGTACTGAGTACTGACATAATACTAAGTGGTCGAAGCATGTTGAATTGCGTATCTAATCCTACAACAGCGAAGACGTACTGCACACTGTAGGCAATTCGTTCAGCAATGCCCGTCAACCAGTCAGCAAGGCCCCCGCCGACCGTTAGGCTGATACCAGTTAGCAGGAGAGCCCACGATTGGAAAATCCCAGGTAGTAATAAGGAACTATGGAGGGAAAGACGTGGTACTAGAGTCGAGACTTGATAGACGACTAGGCTATATATTGAAAATTGGCGATGGTCATGGACATTCCCAATCCACATCTGGTCGAGTCTTCCAGAAGCCCATTTCCAGGCTTCCATTGGCGGCTGTTGCAGCGCAATTCCGCAAGCGATGCTGTTCCATGCAGTAACTGAGCAAATTTACGCGCTATGATTGACAGAGCCAGCAGCTTCCTGCATCATTGTTTCTTAGCTGTTCACTCCACTGGTTATTCACTGGATCTGCTTAACAGTTAGCAGGTGATGGAACCACTCACCGGTCACCGCCCAGCGGAAGCTGAGTGGGCCAGTCCATACTCCATGCCTTGTGAAGCCTGGCTAGTTATGCTAGAGACTTGTATCTGGGCCCATTTTCTATCTTGGGGCTGCCGTGGTGCTTCAGAAACAGAGAGGAACAGCATATCACCTACTTACTGCTTAGGCCCCATGAGCAATTAGCATCTTTCCTTCTTTCAGTCACGCCCAGACATGATCTGGCTTTGGCAGACCCAACAAGTGATCACAATTCAACAAAGGACCTCTGAGAAAGATGTTACGCACGGTCCAGCTTCTATGATCAACGGGTTGGGACCGTACAAAGTAATGTCATATTGACTAGTGCGCCGGTGGAAATTGGAGAGGATCAAACGCCAGTCATACTGGACGTATCAGTATTCATTTGGTAGCTGACCAAACGTTATAACTAACCACGTCACTGAGCTGACTCAGCCAATTAGTCATGATTCATAATGGGTCAGCTGCTAGTATGGTCATCATGGATAAATGCCTTCCCAGTTCCCACTAGTGCGTGAATCTATATTACCAATGTGATAAACCCTAAAGTATCCAATCAAACTCTCATCCAGGGCTCAGCACTGTGCCCTTCTTTGAAGTGGCTGACGTGTCTCATAGGTAGTCGTAGCCTGAAGTAAAACACAATAACTGGCTTAAAGTCGACGCAAGATCCGGCCCAATTTGAATGAGTGAGACATCGACGTCTAATAATAGAAGAAATCTAAAGCTACCAAATTGACTCAGGAGAGACATATGTCTCATACTCTTGCAATATATCGACTACGTTGACTACGAAACTTAATTAATAAAACAATCTAAGCGGACGTGTCGGCGACGTATTTTGTAATTCGTCAATTGAACATAGGGGAATTCCCTAGTGTTTCAATGCAGTGGCAGGGCTCATGAAAGTAGCAGCTGGAATGAGATTTCCAGGTATTCCTTCAATAATATCAAGAAAAGTCTGTCTCATAGCAAAATGACTGGAAATATATATCCATGTCAGGGAATGTGCGAAGAATTGCTCAAATTAATCATTCCCACATTCCAGATGTCACGGCTGTCATGTACAATGCTTCTCCTTTAGCGAGATATAGGAACGAGACGTACCGAATACAAGGTGCTGTATTACTAGCTTTGTTAGGCCCATCATCGTCACGCAACCAAAGGAACTAAGATTTTGATCTACAAACAGTGCTTATACAACAGATAGTCACTCACCTGAAAAACAATATATTTTTGTACATCTTCTGGATCAACTTTTAATTTAGCAGAAAGGGTCACAACTAGTAACCCAGCAAAGAGAAAAGCTTGATAAAATCATAATATAGGAAAACTACCAGCAACCAAAGTAACTAACAAACGAACAAACCAAAGTAAAACAACAACAACAACACAGGATAAACAAGGTGAACAGAATTTAAAAGATGTATGGAAATATGAAAATGCAAAGGGCTTTGAATATCAATAGTATTCAGGGACCCAACCCCACATAACAATAGAATAAAAGGAACCACTAAGTATGTGATTGAAAAAGAACTGAACCAGCATCTAATTTGAAAAAAAAAAAAAAAATCATAAACGTCATGAATGTCTTCATAAAATCAGCATAAACGGGACAACTTTGTGTCTCTCCAGCAAGTCGGGTGAAGATAGGAACCCCATCTCAGTCACCGTTAGACAGACTCGTGTTAAGAGAAGGAGCATAAGGTTTCTTATATGTCAAGTGTCAACTAGACCTTTCCTCTCAAACAAAGAAGAAGATCGTGTGACATCAAACCTTTAGTTTAGTAAACTCTCCAATGAATTCGATCTCGAACTAGCGACTGAAGGCGTTGGACTCAAAGGTGAATCAATTTGTGAGGATGTATCGGCGCCAATCTGTTTGGTCTTTGTATCTTGCTCAGTCATGTTTGCTTTAGATAAGGCATTAATTCGTCTCCATCTAAATTGACAGCCATTAGCAGTTCGATTTTTGAAGTGCAATGAGATTTCTCTCCATCCAAGATTGCGAACCTCTTTCAAATACTTGAGAAGACAATCATCGTCGTAGCTCCAGGCGTTTGATTGCCTTGCGTTGTTGCCATTTGGCGAGGCAGATGCTGATTTTGATTGAAATTGATTTGGTTTAGCAACCTTGTATCTCGAGTTTGTGTTTGTATAATGATTATTGGAAGGTGAAATAGAAGGAGAGCAGAAATGCTGTCTTGGGGCGGGTTGATTGGTGGTATAGATTGGAGATCCAGTTACTCCAATCTGTGGAATTGGTTGAACATTGATTGGAACACCAACTTGAATATTTTGGTAGTAGGCAGGAAATGAGTGTTGTTGTTGCTGTTGTTGTTGCAACTGCTGATGAAGATGGATAGGAATCAAAATAGCACCGTTTGAAGCCTGATGAACAGGGGACATTGGTACAGGACTATGGACTATAATTGATCTTGGAGCACTTTGAGTTGACGAGTTCGTGGGGACAGATTGATGGTTTGTGGGAAATATATCATTGACACTTGGAAGTCTTATCCTTTGTGTTTCATGTGGTGGGGCTAGAGAAGTCATGGTGGTCTGGGGGTTGAGTTACGATTGAACCAGGAAAGGAGACAATGGATGATCAGTTGGAGGGAATGCTCTTGAGGCCAGAAGAACGAAAAGGGGGCAGATTGTGGAGATATATATAATGGTGAAGCAGAATGGGTCTTGAAGAGTGTTGATGGAGAAACCAGAAAATTTTTCGGCTACAACTAGAAAAAGTTTACGCTACTTGTTATAAAACGTCCACAACGCATGTTGGAACTTGCAAGAGCAAAACGAGATAAAGTTAAAGTAAGAGCACAAGCACAAGTAAAAAGTCTAACGAAAATTTGACAAGTCAAATACGTTTTCTCTAGGGGGACAAAAAAAAAAAAAAAAAAAAAAATCTGGAGGCCAGAAAAATAAAAAATAAAATGAAAGCATCTCCTCCTCGCTTACCGGTAGTCTCATGACTCGCCCACAAAGCTACAATCGTCTTTGAGTATTACTGCAGAAACTAGCAGATTTCGCTGTGATATGTATGGGTTTTGATCTATGTCTAGGAGAATGTATTCGTCCCAAAGCGTCAAGCAAGCAAGGAGTTACGTTTTACCTTTGAGTTGTTCTAACTTTGAGGGGGCCATGCAAATTTGGTCTTCGGTCATCGTCGATTCTCGCTTCATCGATTAGCAGCTGTGCTGCTGCGCGCGGGTCTCTGGAAAGAAAGATAATAATCGGAGATAAAGTTAGTAATGCCGTTTGTCTTTTATCAGATTCTAAAGACGTCCACACCTTTCTGGATTTGGTAACAGCTATCACTGTCTACCACGGGAGCACATTCGGCCAATAACCATGAGCAGAATGGCAGAATACTCTATAAACTATACAGGACCCTTTTCCTATAGGCGGGAACTGGACGTATATGACGTTGGTTCCGACTTCCGATGATGATAGAAATCATAGATCATGTAGTTGTTGAAGGTCAATCATCCAGATCAGAAGGCGTATCACAGATTTAAAGGACTATCTGAGACACACTTCAGCCATATCCTTTTGTCGAGGTGAGATACTCAGCGCCATCAATTTGATTACCCATATATTGAACGTCCATGAATTTATAGACTTCAACCGGTGGGAATTGAATCAACTAAAAGGTACAGTGACAACTGTGACAACTTTGTCTAGCAGCTAGCTAGCTGTTATATGGGCACTTATAATAGTTAGCTCTATCAATTGTTGTCGAGAAACATTATTTAATTATCTTACAGCTTAAACTTGATCTAATTCCAAATTTTTCTAATTAATATAATAAAATCAATTATAACTTGAGGCCGAAGGCTCAAGTTGGCCTAACTACGTCTACAGCTTTGTAGGAAAATACCAGTTAAATTCTAATATCAAGAATTTTCTGCAAAATATCAGCAGCTTGGGATTATAATAGTGGACACATCTCGGACTAGTATTATTCCACTGCCCAGCTATATAATTAGGCCAATATTAATGGTTCAATATGAACGTCCATGTACTTATAGCTGATATTGACTAGTACTTATCGTTTTATTTATTGATGCAAATTATGGCCGTGGCTCCATCATAGCCAGTGGTACTACTGATAGACTTTGTTATGGGTTGCACTTTGCGGATTAAATACAACTATATGAGCAACCAGTTATGACGTATAAGGGATTATCCGGCCGTCCTCACCTGATATACTTCTGCTGTCGCTAGCATGATTTCGGTCTTTGTCTAACACTTTAATTTAAAGAGGAAATTAAATACTGACACTAAGGGATCTCGCATATATTTGCAGCAAACTTACAAATTTACCCAACTCTGCAAATATTTATAAATACACGTCGCTGACTGAAAGATAGGCTGTCTTTAACTCATCAGCTAACTTATAAGTAATTGTGAGCTGTACAATTAAGTTTAGAACAATCAATAACTTTGAAACTCTTATTAACCTTGAATTACTCCGAGGCATAAATCAATTTGGCAGAAATTAAAAAGATTATATTAAGCTGGATTGCGAAGTTAAACTAATTTAGTGATATAAATAAGCGCATGATCACCATTTCATATGATCTTCTTCCTTCAATATAACCATTATATTCAATCAAGCTTGACGTAATATTTAGAGATTCCAACCTGGAATGTTGACACTTTACTGCCGTTACTCGTGATTCGTGAAGCAGGCACCAGCCTACTCGGAACGCGGAAGCCGGTACTAGATCGCTGATCAGGCGGAGGGAAGAGAGAAGTAGCCGACAGGGGCAGGGGGATCATCGCCCTCATCAGTCACCACTCACCACTCACCGGTGACAGACTGACGGAGGGAATCCACTCTCAACAATAACACCTCACACGAACAATACTACATATCAGAAAACTGTAGAGTAACAACACACGGATAGCAGTTGATTGGCGAATTGAGTAGAATTCTATTGCAGCACTCGACGAAAAAGCGCATCGGCCATCTTTGCTTATAGTACTCAGCACTCAGCAGGCCCAGTCTAGTCAGTGACAGATCTACTTGCTCTGGAGTTGAAGAAAGATCCCTATGTTTTTGTTGATGCACTAGACGACGTGGTTGCTTTGTATAGAACTAGCTGGTCAGTACTAAGCATCGAGTAACATGTTGAAGAACTACCCAATCTCTCGTAAAGTCTTTTGCATATTACGTTCGAAATTTACAGTCATGAGTATATTAATCAATTAGCACCATCCTTGGGTATTTTGAATCGTTATTAATTTTTTTAAGGGTTCAAGTAATAACGTCTTGCCAACGGTATATGAAACATGATTTCTAATCTGCCAGAAGAATATAAGTCATACATTGTACGTCTAGACGTTATCGGAATTTCAGACATCTGATATTCAATATTTTGATCTTGGTATGACCTCAGAGATATTGTTACTTACACCTTGGTCAGAGATGGTCGTGATTATGTTGTTACAATTTCGACGAACGTATGTGCTGCAAATAAACCCAAGAGAATGATTACATTGATGAGTTCTCACCAACTATTAAACATCAATTTGAGTAAACACAAAAAGAGCTCATCATGAACCACAGCAATTGCTGTTCAGACTATGTTGTACTTAGATTTCTGAAAACTCATGATGACGTTTGAATGATTATTTTGGACGCAAAAAAAAACATAGAGTTGAAGATAAGATGTTTCTGGACATACTTATACTCAAGAACGTTTTGAAACAATTGTTTCGCTGGTTTCAGCACCTGAAGTAGTTTTTTTCTCGACAATTTCTTCGTCTCCCTCTTCTTCAACTTCCACAACTTTCTTCTCCCTTCTAGAGGCTGGAGCTGGAGTTGGAGTTGGAGATGGAGAACCAGTGATTAAGTTGATCAATGATGATAAAGTAACTAAAATAGTACTACCAATGACCACCAACAATGCAGCGTATAGTCCGCCTTCAACTGGCTTGGAACTCAATGTGTTCAATGGATCGTTCAAAAATTCAGCAAGGTAGGATTTACCATCCCCAATGATTGAGTGTATTTGGTTTATGATGTCTTCCAAGAAATCACTTTCTTCTTCATCTTCCTGAGATTTGATTGGTTCTTCAACCTCTGAAGCTTTTGGTTTTGGGGTGTTTTCTAAAACAGCAGCGTTTTCAATTGCAAGTTTAGGAACAAAAGTTTCGTTACCAATCAATTCAGCTTCTTCAATGGAATGACCCAAGTAAATGTTATCAAACAAAATATCGTTTTGCATGGACCACAATTCGAATCCAATACCACCAATGGATTCCAAATCAGATGGTCTTGTATCCTCATAGTAATTTGGATTATCGATTAGTTTTGGAGCCCATTCACCTTTGTAGTTTGGATTTTCAATAGTTGGTTGTTCCCATTTACCTTTATAATCAGGATTTGGGATTTTGGATGGTTCCCATTTCCCACATCCATGTTCTTCGCATTCTGGATTTAGGATTAATGGAGCAATAAACTCTCCATCTTCTTCATCATCCCAATCTTCAGGTTTCTCAGCTTCTGGATCTTCGATATATTCCGGAGTTTCTTCATTCCAAGATTCCGGTTTAACATCATTTGGATCCTCAATTAAGTATGGTGCATCTTCATCCCAATCTTCTGGTTTCTCAGTTTGATTTGGATCCAATATATATTGTTCATCATCCCAATCCTCAGGTTTTGTGTCGTTTGGATCTTCGATTTGTTTTGGAGGATTCAATCCCGGAATAGTGGCACCATCTTCCAATAAGTTACCAGCTTTGACAACTTCACCATTGATTCTGATTTGATAGTCCTGATTTGGTTCAATGATCAAAGTGTATAGGGTGGAAACTGTAACAACTCTTGCTAATGGAGGAACAGCAAGATGTTTCTCTTCATAGATGCCAGTGTTTGGATCTTTACGACGAAGAATGAAATGGACTTTATTGGTGGCTCCACATTTATCAGGACCAAACATGATTTGATAAGACGTATCGTTATCAAATTCGTTATCGTCATCTGGTAAACCCTCAGAGGATAGAAGCTTTATATAAGCCCCACCACAGGACAAACTGTTTTGTAGTTTAACTTCATATTGTAAAACCAAAGTGTTATCAGTGTTAACAAATGGTGTTGGCAGTTTAGCATGGATGGCGTGATGAGCAGCTGGGGTTTTCAAAACCAAACCTTTATCGTTCTCAAGACCTGGAAATATAACTGGTTCCTCAACAGACCATTCACCGCTATAAGTGAACTCCTCGTCTCTCAGAGCTTTGGAGACTCTCCATAGTTGAGCCCAATCATCGGAATCGAACTGCTCAAAGAATGAATCAGCAGCTAATTTGGATTTATCAAAAGGGGTGAACTTTTCAGCCCTAGCGAGCAATGCCAGAGCAGCTGGGACGGCAATTGAAGACAATTTCATTGATACTACTGGAGTTTATGGAAGACTTGTTCTGAGCGGCTAAGTGGTGTTAAAAGATGATTTCCAGTTGATTCGATAAAGAACACCTTGTCAAATTTCTAAATTCCGGTAAAATTCCCCGGAATTATGGGTGTTCGGGTGTTGATGTCGTGAATTATACGCTTGCTACAAGATTGGTCTGAATGATAGGATCCTCCTGTATATCTAGCTGATTCAAGCATCAACGTCATCTCCAAGAAGGGCAAAGGCGTTGCTGCTGGATTTGATGACAGTGCTTGTTTCCTCTTCATCATCGGTGTAGAACTTATCCTCCTCCATCTCATCTTCGGCATCTTTATCACTATCCTTCTTAGACGTACTGGCTGATCCTCCGACAACTGGTTTGGCATTGGCATTGATGGCATCCCAATTCAGCTTCCTTGTTAGTTGGACCATTCTAGCTCTTTCTTTGCTCTTCATGATCTTTCCTTCTAATTTCTCACTCAGAAGTATGGCTCTTTCTAGTTTCTCTCTGTTTACATTACTGCCCAAACTGCTACCGCTCTTTTTCTTCGATATTCTGGTCTGTTCCTTCTTGACTTGCTTGCTGTGTAGTAGGTCCTCATTTTTCTTTACTGTGGCACGGATGATGGCACTCGTGACATCTGTTTTCTCTGATCTTGAAACATTGGAGAGTGTTTTAACAGGTTCCTCTACCTCCAGTCTTCTTGCTGCTCTGGAATGCTTTGAAACTTTCGTAACTGTTGAGCAACGTTAGTACAGTTACATGGCGTGTTCTTCTCTGGGGATGTACATACCTTTCTTAGCCATTTTTGTATATGATTTATCTGAGCAAGTCTTCTCTATCAAAAAGGCACAAAACAGTTTCCAGTCGGAGCGATGAGCTCTGAAAATTTTCTTTTTTTGGCAGTACTGAATGATTATGTCATCATGTTTTCCATCTCACACCCTCTCGTATAGAAACAATAGGGCTGTTTCTCTGAGGTTTTGGAGGGTAGTTTGGTTCTTTCAGATCGTATGAACGATGTACTTAGTTGTAGGCTCAGCCGGTCTACTGAGCACGTTTTCCAGTGCACTTTGTGTTTTATACACACGCTTTATAATTCGCATCTGTCGCCATATCGGGAAAAACTTCCATGATTTTTGAAAATTAATCTCGAGGAAATTTTGATTCTAACCCCATCTGCCTCGTCCAATTGCGATAAATCCCCAGAATGAGCACATCTAGACGTTCAGCAAGAGTTGCTGGTAAAAAAACTGATACTAAAGTCGAGTCTTTGGCCAACTCAAAAGTGACTAAACCGAAAAAGACAGCCAAAAAGACAAAAGAGTCTGCACCAGAATCTCCAAAGGCCAAAAAGTCAGAAGAATTGGAAGTGGGTGACGAAATTCCAGATCTAACACTGTCAAACCAAGACGCCGAACCACTATCATTAACTGATCTAGCTTCAAAAAACGATTTGATTATCATATTTGCATACCCAAAAGCTTCCACTCCAGGCTGTACAAGACAAGCATGTGGTTTCAGAGATAACTATAATGACATCAAGGATAAAGCATTGGTCTTGGGTCTGAGTGCTGATGCTCCAAAAGCTCAATTGAAGTTCAAGACCAATCAAAAATTGCAATATGACTTGTTAAGTGATGAGAATAAAGAATTGATCACTTTATTAGGTGCTAAAAAACTTCCAAATGGTATCAAACGTTCATACTGGATCTTCCAGAAGGGTAAATTAGTTGTCAAGAGAATCCAAGTCTCACCAGAAATTAGCATCACTGAAGGCAAAGCCAAAATCATTGAACTCTCGAAAAATTAAGCAGCTACGAGAGAAACGAAAAAAAAAAAAAGATGTATCGTTTTCTTCTGAAGCGTTAAAATCGTTAAAATAATCAATATTTGTTCCCTTTAGTTTAATGTATCAAACATCAAACTCCAAAATGTACCAATCTTGGAACTCATTCAAATTCTCCAAATCATCATGTACCAACCTCCCACCTAGCCAACTCAAATTTCTGAGTAATAATTTAATTTCATCTTCAAAGTATATTCGCTTCAAGTAAATCAATAGTTTCAGATCTTTTTCCTCTTTATTCTCTAGTGGGTGATTGATATTTTCATAGACCACCTCTGATGCCAACTCAAACAAGCAAATGAGTATGTTCTTCAGTTGGAAGGCATCATCATTTGTATTCTTCTTGATTGACTGGTTTATGAAGATCTTCAAATTCATGTCCTTATTTAGTATTGAGTAGACTGGATAGTGGAAGAAACTTCTTGCAAATACTGAAATGTACCTCAAAACATCGTTATTTTTGAAATTATTGTTTAAAGTAGTAAGTTGGCTAGGCTTCAAATTCTTCAAATCATCTTCATTAATTAATTGACTCTCACTCAATAAAATAATATCCAATGATACCTCAACCTTGTTATTATAGCGGAAGAAAGAATTAGATTGAGGATTTTTCAAGTAGAGGACATCAGGCCCACCACTGTGACGTTGGAGACTCAGCAAGATAACCATAATTTGTGAAGTTGATTGTAGATAAGTTTCTTGGATCGATAATCATTGCTGAGGAAATGACAGTCTCCTTATTAGATATCTGATTGGAATGGAACAAATTTGATAGTTTTTTCTGTTTCAAGTTCATTAGATTCATTTTTGTTGCTTCTATTGCGCTTTCTGGCTTCGTTGTTCGGTGGGTGTGATTCAATGTTGACTTTTGATGAATGATGAATGATAAGCTCAGAAGTTTGTAATCGATGGATACAACCCAACCGGCGTTCTGTTATTTACGCCTATTTACTTCTCCGGTGCTCTTTTTCCTGTTGAAGCAGCAGCCTCCCACTCGCTCCCCAGTTCTCCTCTCGCTTGCAGTCTTGCGTATATTTCAGCACACTCCACGATTCAGGCTATATGAAAAGCGTGGTGAATTGCCCTAAATGTTGTCTCCAGTCTCGGGATCAAAGCTCTCTGAGGGTCCCATCTTCTTAGCCCTCTCCAGACCATGGTAAGGTTATATAAGTCTTCCGTCTCCATCTCCAGTCTCCGGTCCTATGCAGATTTCTATAACCCTCATCGAAGATCACCAGCTGCTGGCTAAACAAATATTTGACACTTTTCTATGTAGCTATCATAACTCAAAGAATCAGTATATTAATGACGTTTTCATCAAGACAAGCAACAATCAATGCTTAACATACTGCAAAGTGAAATTAGCCTCAAATCCTCAGCTTGCATTAGCATTCTTTAGCGCTACCCATTACATAATCCTAGAACGCGGAATATCTATTTTTGGTACTTGGATCAAATATTTTTCTTCAAATTTCAGAGAAAGTTGACATGCGGAGTCTTACTTTGACAGTTGACATCGAACCAGCAAAGCCACTGGTTTGGTGAATAGCGAGCTCTGTCAATTACCTATCAGCTGAAATATTGTTCACTGGTGAACTGTTTCATGGGATCATACTAGATTTCCCATCAAAGGAGGCCATTATAGACCCAGAATTACGACGTTGAAAAGCTGTACCTAACTTGGTTAGTTTAACATCGGCCAGTACAGAATTATTAGAGCATCAATAGACGAGGCATCAACTTCATATGATCAGATCATCTGAGACGAAGAAATACTGTCATGGGAATACCAATGTTGCTCTCATTATACAAATGGCCAAACAGCTTGGTGATATGTTTTCAACGTCGTGTACCATCCTCTCCATTTGTTGTTTTGGTTGTTCACTAATTAGGATACAAAAACTATAAATTGACTACATGAATAGGGCCCGAGTAATAAAGATTGGGGACTGGAAAGTCTGTCGGGACTTGTAACCTGGCACAAGTCAGAGGTCTTTTTTCTCTGAATTATCTTCATCTGAAGAAAAAACAACTCGGGAAGGGAAGAGGCAGCTGATCGAAATGGGATTCAGCAATTGCGTGCGACACGTCGCCTAGTAAAATGAATGGCTAGATACCGGTAGGAACGATGATATTGTATGACACGACCATTCATCAATTAATTGCCAAAGTTGATCTTCTTTTTTTCTTGATGATCGTAAGAATATAGGAACAGCGTCTAAAGTCTATAGCTGAGAAGACTATGGCATGTCGAAGAACTTTATAGAAAAACAAGCGTTGTTCCCGCACCAGCCTTCAGGGCCAGGGCGGATCGTCGAAGATGAAATTCGATCACTGCCGGGCGCCGGCTCCATAATTACAGGTTCTTCTCTCGATGGTGCATACTGATTTCTCGATCACTGGGTTAACAAGCCAATGTACATTCACCGAAACTTGGGTTTTCAATGATGACAATCCACCATCCACAAGTTTACTATTCCCACTCCCAGACCCATTTCCATCAGCGCTCTGCTAGTCCTACACAGGTTTAAACTTTTTTGTGAGTCTGAGGCTCGGTCCAAAGTCGAACCAGCTTGCAGGAAAAAGAAATTCCAGCGATGCCTTGGTATTGCCTACTTCCTAATTCGGCACATGAACATACAGAAAAACAAACAAGAGAAAAAGCTGATCAATTTTTTTGGCATATAAAACCACGTAAGTTTCCCTTTTGTTCTTCGATGAGCAGAGAGAAGGTACCTCATTAACATTTAAACGTTTCTTTTACTTCACCATGACTGCTGAAGAACTTCAACAACCTGCTGCTGACTTGGAAGCTCAACCATCATCAGATGTCGAATACATCCCACCTTACCAACCAAGAAGTCAAAGACTTGGATTGTCTGACACCTTGAGAAACCACCTTGTTGCTGTTATTGGTGAATTCTGTGGTACCTTTTTGTTTTTATGGTCTGCTTTTTTAATTGCTCAAATTGCCAACCAAGATACCCAAGTTAAAGAAAGTGGTTCCCATCCAGCTCAATTGGTCATGATTGCTTTCGGTTTCGGTTGTTCTGTTACTGTTGGTGTTTCCATCTTTTACAGAGTCTCTGGTGGTAACTTGAATCCTGCTGTTACTTTCACTTTGGTTTTGGCTAAAGCTATTCCTCCAATTAGAGGTGCTTTGATGATGTTTGCTCAAATGGTTGCTGGTATGGCTGCAGCTGGTGCTGCTAGTGCTATGACCCCAGGTGAAATTGCCTTCACCAACGGTCTAGGCGGTGGTGCTTCAAGAACCAGAGGTCTTTTCTTAGAAGCTTTCGGTACTGCTATTCTTTGTATCACTGTCTTGTTCTTGGCTGTTGAAAAACACAAAGCTACATACATTGCTCCATTATACATCGGTGTTGCTTTATTCATTGGTCATTTGATCTGTGTTTACTACACCGGTGCTGGTCTAAACCCAGCTAGAAGTTTCGGCCCATGTGTTGCTGCTAGATCATTCCCTAACTATCACTGGATTTACTGGGTCGGTCCATTCATTGGTTCTCTAATCTCTGCTGCTCTATGGTACATTCTAAAATACTTGGATTACGAAACAACCAACCCAGGTCAAGATGCTGATCATTGAACGGTTGAAGTTTGCCAAAAAGCAAAGATGCTGAGAATCATAGAAGATCAAAAAGAATACCAATTTTTTCTCAATTCTAGAATTAAGAAGATCGTTTGCTCTGCTGATGCTCAAACAACCCCATATAATAACTTTAATGACTAATTTAATATACTCTCACGCCAATTGGTTTGTACTATAAAGTCTCCTCGTAGTATTCATCGTATAGAAACCTTCACAGTTCGATACGCTGAAGATGGTGAAAGAGAATTTGCGGTTAAAGCTTGCGAATGCGCAATATAATGACGGCGGGTTTCGGCCAAAAAGAAAAATGCTGTGTGCTTTTCTTCTCATTTAGCCGGGTGATGCTTTTTTTTCGTTAGGGTTACTGAAAGGGTCTCATTAACGATGTGGTGAGTCTACAGTGTTCCATACCCTTGCTACAATGTCATACCTTATCGTCCCTCAAATATCGGCTACGCTGTAATCTGTCCGTGAGAAAACAGCTACGCTTGTGATATTCATTGCCATGAAGTTAACCATTGGGCTCAAAGTGTATGTAATCTGATGTTCGATATAGCGATCAATAGGAAGCAAGAAAATCTCATCATTTTCTTTTTATCAAATCATTGATGAAATTTATGTCAAGACTCGTTGCAAAGGCATGATCAATACTGGTTGAACTTGAATCATTTTCCATCTCTTTAGCTTCGAGCATTAGCGGTCTCACACATAGCCAGCCAATATCAGTCTTGAAATGTCTACTTAAACCGTCAGCTCTGGAAAATCTCTTACCACATCCCCATCTTGTTTTATTGTCTCTCAAGACCCCTCCACATTGGAATCTCTTTATACCTTTATGAAGTAATTCATGTCTTTTCTTGTCATGATTTCTTGCAAAACTTCTGCTGCAGAAAGAGCAGTTGAATGGCTTTTCATCACTATGTGTTTTCAGATGACTCTTGAGATTATAGTTTTTAGCAAAGACCTTACCACAATGATTGCAAAGAAATTCTTCTTGTTGAGGATCTGATTTAGATTTTGAGCCTCTACTTCTTTTTCTACTCAGCTGCTTTGAGGTTGATATTAGTGCGTCAAACTTATCATCACTTATTTGTACCGATATACCATTCGTGTGTATTGGTTGAAAATGATAGTGATCTGCGTTCAAATGATTGGTGTGATGTTGAGACGTCGATATCAAATTTGAGAAATTTGAAGCGTCTATCAAGCTTGATTGAGAAGGGACAACTGAGTCGCTAGCATCTGGGAATTTGAGTTGACTAGTCAAGACCGGCTTGACTATTCCCTGTTGTGCCTGGTGTTGTTGATATGGTGGGGGTGGTTGGAGATGAACTCCTAGCTGGTGTGAGCCATAAGGATATTGCAGTTGTTGAGGGAGAGGAGCATGATTCGAACCTGAATACCCTGTCATGATATGTGGAACGCTGACAGTGTAGTTTGGGGACTGCGAAGGCAGTGAAAGTCTTTTAGCATACGATGGATCTGATCTTAAACTCTCGAAGTCTCTTGAATTAACGGGCCACGGAGTCTTCTCAAAACTACCAAGACTAGCCGAGTTTGAATGTTGATTTTGAGGTTGTCCAGCTTGATATGCTGGCAGACTCAATTGGCTGAAAGCCTGCTGGGATGAAGGAAATGCGTGTGTTTGATTCATGTTTTCTTCTTGAGATGGGCGGTCAAAAGCTGAACTCGTAGGATAAACTTGGCTCGATATGTAACTCATTTCTGTCATGTGTAATATGGTATCTTCTTCGAAGATGGAATGAACGAAGGGTTACTTGAGGAATCAGCTATGAATGATGTCCGATTTTGGCGGAATGGTAGTCTTATAAAACTAAGATTTTAAGGGTCACAGGGATCTGGGATTGATCAAGGAATTTGATAATGTTGTTCAAAAGGTGCGTTCGTAGCCAGAAGGAGAGTTAGCTGTGTGTAGATTTCCAAGGAAAGAAGAAACTTCGTCTATGGCAACGATAAAAAAAAAAAGCCTGTTCGCTTTGTTTCAAGTGATACCAGAATAGTATATGAAACTCACATCACGGAAAACCGAGATTTGTATTGATTTATATACCTCTTTATGTTTATGTGGACAACTGCAGACAGTGCCGGCATTCACGAAAAAAGGAAAAACAAGCTGTACAACCAGGGATCTGGGAACTGGGAACTGGGAAGTCAAAAATGACAGGCCGATCTAGATTCGAAGCCTGTTCCGTGGCCTTTGTGATCCTGGTTCAACCATTTCATCCCATGTGTATCGATACAGGCGGACTCAGCATGTCACGTCTAACCTCAGAAGCAACACTACAAAGTTAGAAGTCGCTTGATTTCTTGCAAAAAGGAGCTACAGTGAACGGGAAACCATGGGATTGTTGGGGATTGAAATCCCAAGCTGGTTAACCGAATCCATCAAGCCTCGCGGTGATTGGCTGGATTTTCCCAGGATCAGGACATTTTAAGGCAGCGGAGCTCGGGTCCTCGGGCTAACTCTGTTAACTATTGCTTGATTTGGAACACCGGGAGATACTCCGGCATAGGGAACTGTGAAAACCGAAATCCCGTCGGGGCTGTGCTAGGATAACACAGCCAATTACGAGTTACGACCGGCAAGCTTTGAATGGCGTTTGAAAGTTGCTCTCTGTAAGCCTGAGCTCGGGGTCTCTTGATTCACCGATACCACACCTCATATGGTGATTGGTAGTAAGTGACAACTATGAGACCTTTGCTTAGAAGTAACAACTGAGTACGACCAGACGACTGGCCACTGACGACACTCAACGACCAGCACTACAGAATACCAACTCTGTCAGGGGCGGAGGTGGCCACCTCAACTTACGTCAAAGCAATTTCCAGTTGAAACCCCTGGCTCCAGGTACAAGGCTCAATACATCAATGATGAATCAGCTACAGCCCCCGCGCTTGAGTTAGACGTAGTTGAAGCTTTATGTAATGAAACAAGGAACCATGAAGATAGTGTTGCTATTTGGAACGTGGGATCAACATCAATATGTTGAAAAGGCCCCCAACATTTGGAGTGAGAGTATTATCAGTTGATCTTGATCAAATCATTATATAGTTGCTGCAAGAGACGTACGACGTCCTGAGTATCTCAGAATTACAACGTCATGAAAACCTGGTACTAAGTCTGAGTACAATTCTTAAATTAATATTTGGGGTGAATCCAGCTGGACACTCACGACGTCGGCCACCAACTTTATAAATTATAAGTACTCCTACGAATAGGGAACGTCAGTTGACGCCAGTACGTCACGTAGCAACCAGTGGAACTGTGTGTACTGTGCCTAATTTCACCAATATGTAGCAGTACTACTATCGATAAACACTTATTGATCAGATATATTAGCAGCCAGCTCTTAATATAGACAGCCGGCAACCATCAATATAGTTTGAAATGAATTAGAATTTGTTCTCATAATCTATAATTATCAATATATTATATTCATGAATTTGAGATGTGGTACGTCGACTAGCTGCAGGGCCTATGGGTTGGCTCATGATCTAGCACCTGTTATTACCGAAGATTTTTCGAGCTTTAGTACTTGACGTCCTTAGAGTCTACTAAAAGAATGGAAGATTTTCAAATTAAATGGATGTAGAGTGCCTGTGATTTTTGTCACATTTTTCATCCTTAGCGCGTCTGCTGCACCGCCTTTTTCGTGATGTCTGGATGTGATATCACAAGATTTCCCTTCCAAAATATAAAAGTCTGACCATAGATCAAACTCACTTATAACAACCAAACTCTCATCAAAGTATCAAATAGCGGTGCCTTTTTCACCTTCAGATACCCATTTTGCGTACTCAAGATAAGGCACTCCAATATACTCACTCATATTCAGCCATATACATAGTTCAAGGCTCAGCAAATATACCCCCTTCAACTCATTCAGAAAAATGGCCATCGAACATTACCACGTTTGTTTTGACACATCCGATATCTTGCTATACATCGTCTCCTTCTTCTTTCCACCTATTGCAGTTCTGATAAGATCTGGATTCTGGTCAAGTCAATTTTTCTTGAATATTCTCTTGACTTTACTATTTGGTTTACCCGGGTTGTTGCATGCTCTATACATTGTCTACACGACCAGTCCATTGACAGGAAATCAAAATAGAAGAGTTGGGGATTACGAAGCACTTATTGAGAATGATACCCCCTCAACTAATCACTCTCAAGCAGCTGAACAGACTCATCAGCAAGCAGAAAGTCAGTCAGGCTACGCTGATCAAGAGATTCTCCCATCTTCTTCCAATCACAACGATATTCCACCACCTGCTTATGAGGGAAACAATAGGGCTCCACTAGATAACAAAGTACAGAAGTGAGACCCGTACTATCATCAATTTATTAAATGTGGCAGATTGATAGCTTGAGTATTGTGAGTTTTCAATTGTTTTAGCGGTGCTTTTCTTGGTTTGATTCTGAGTCGTATGTGATTTTTTATGGGCACTCTTTCTGTATTATGAATGTGACAATATACACTCCGTGTAACGACTGTGTTTTAGAAGGTATAGACTTTACGCCCAGGGGCTGCAGCTAGCAGCTGCTGCTAGGCAATCCGCGAAATTGTATATGGCACTATTATACTTTTTCACTGCGAGCGAATATTAATTTAAGCAAATATGGCTTCACACTTCTTGTATAGCAATAATCTCGTACGCCTGAAGTCGCCACAATACACTACCGCTTAGGGATCTGACTTGCTATATCCAATGTCAGAGAAGAGAGATCCTGACTACGGTGAGTCGATGGTTGGAAACAATCCCAGAAACACCTCAACTAACTTGAATCCTAGATCAAAGAGCTAAACCTGGAAGGTTCTCTTGGGTTAAGAAACTGTTACAACCAAAAAACAATTTTCACTCTTCATCACAGCCAAGCCCTAAGCAGTATAGAAATAGGAATCACGCAGTCAAGCCTGCTCTGAATTCTCAGAACCACAATAACAATACGGAGGATGAATCAAAACATAGAACTAGACAACACCAAAATCATCTCAGGCAACAAGAAGGGGAGCAGGCAACTGAAATTACAGCGACCTCGAGTGTCCATAGTGCTTCAGAACCCAGCCGAATTGAATTACAAGGCGAAGGGATCGAAACCAGTATAGATGGTAGCTCTATTGATGCTTTTATGGAGGGATCACCGAAACAAGCATCTGTGAATCCTGAGAGTATTATGAAAGCAGACAACATCAGCACACTTCCCGTAATTTCAATGTCAACAATGTCTATACGATCCTCCACATTCTCAATGAACTCCCAGCAGTCCACATCTGCCACTGTCACTTCAGATCATCCTACATTGTTCACCAATGCCAGTACAGTCGGGATTCCACCAGCCAGCATATTTGACAGAAGAGAGAGATCAGGTCATCAGCCATTCAGCTTGAACAGCCTGCACTACTCCACCCACAACAATAGCAACCACACTTTCAACACCGCCATGTCCCCAAACTCCAATTACGCAGAGGCCAATGACAACCAATGAGAAAGCGCCAGAGCGGTAACCATTTTCAAGTACCGCTTTAGACTTTTGCTGAAGATGAATTGTTTCTTTTTTTTTTGAAACCGTATAAATTGATTGATGCTCCCTTCATCTTTAAAATATGTGCGCTTGTTCTCATTGAGGTCAACAAAATCAACTGTTTGCACGGCGGCTCATCTGTGAAAGTGTCCATTTGTTGAGCCTTGGCTGATGATATCACTCATGTCATTTGAATCGTGCAGAATACACCGTCTTTGGTTGTGTATCTATCTGCTTTTTGCTGTGTCAGTCGCTGTTGATCTTTCAAGTGATGATTTGCCGCTTCAACGACGCGATCCAGATTTCCAAAACAAACAGCTATACGTCGACCCTGATCCTGTTACATCTGGCTCTGATGGCGCATACGATGATACAGATGACATAAACTACTTCAGTCCAAGCTATTATCCTTCTCGTTCGTTTTTGATACCTACAATCCATCCATCTTATTCGGCGGTTAATTTGTGGGAACTGCTACTAACAAAGGCGTAGCTGCTGGTGGAAGACTACAACATGTATGGCAGGCTGCCTATGCCAAAGCAAGAGATATCGTTAGCGAGATGACTATTCTAGAAAAGGTGAACTTGACTACAGGTACTGGCTGGGGATCGGGTCCTTGCATCGGTAATACTGGTAGTGTTCCAAGGTTGAATATACCATCCCTTTGTCTTCAAGATGGTCCAAATGGTATTCGATTCACAGATTTCGTAACTGGATTCCCTTCTGGAATGGCAGCAGGTTCTACTTTCAACAAAGACTTGTTGTACAAAAGAGGGAAAGCTATTGGTAGAGAAGCTAAAGCTAAAGGTGTCAATATATTATTGGGTCCTACAATTGGTCCAATTGGATTGAAAGCTCAGGGTGGACGTAACTGGGAAAGTTTTGGCTCCGATCCATATTTACAAGGTACTGCTGGAGCTTTAACAATTCAAGGAATCCAAGAGGAAGGTGTCGTGGCATGCGCTCGTCAGTTTATTGGGAATGAACAAGAGAGATTTCGTCAGGAAAATGAATGGACTGGTGGTGACTGGGATAGACTCACCGACTCAATCAACTCTGTTATTAAGGATAGAGTCATGCATGAAGTTTACTTGTGGCCATGGGCAGATGCCGTACATGCTGGTGTTGGGGGTGTCATGTGTTCTTACAACAGAGTCAATGGGACATATGCTTGTGAAAACTCATATCTGCTAAACTATCTATTGAAAGAGGAGTTGGGATTTCAAGGTTTCGTTGTCAGTGACTGGGGTGCTCAACATTCGGGCGTCGATTCGGCCTTATCTGGGTTGGATATGACCATGCCTGGTGAGATCTTTGGCGATTGGTGCAGCGGCAAGTCATATTGGGGTCCCTTACTAACGAGAGCGGTTTACAATGATACTATACCACAAGCAAGGTTGAATGACATGGTTAGTAGAATTTTGGCCTCATTCTTCTCCATTGACGTCAAGTTACCAAGTGATCAAAGGGAAGAAGATCTGCCAAACTTCAGCTCTTGGACGTTCCACACATATGATCAGGAGTTCCCATTTCAAAGTTTTGGCCCAATAAAACAAACCAATTATCATATCGATGCTAGGGACGATTTTACGGAGAAGACAGCTCTTGAAGTGGCACGTGAGGCAGTTATTCTATTGAAAAATGATGGACACCATCTTCCAATCACTGAAAGTGATGGGGTTCGGAGAATATTGATTGCTGGAACAGCTGCTGGTGCAGACCCACAAGGTTTCAATGCTAAAGACCAACAGGCTGTTTATGGTGCTTTGTTCAGTGGATGGGGATCTGCTAGCGTTAATGCTCCTTATGGAATTACACCTTATGAAGCTATTGCTAAGAAGGCTAGAGCTAGAGACATGGTCATTGACTTCACAACAGATCAATACGATCTTGACCATGTGGATGATATAGCTGAATATGCCGATATGGCAATTGTATTTGCCACAGCAGACTCAGGAGAAGGGTACATTGAGGTTGATGGAAACTTTGGAGACCGTAAGAACATATCAGTGTGGAACAATGCCGAGGAATTGATTCAGCATATTGCTAATAGGTGTCACAGAACTGTGCTTGTGATTACAGCAACTGGACCTGTCGATCTTGAAGCTTTTGTCGATCAGGAGAATATTGTAGCTGTGTTATATTCGGCACCTTTAGGGCAATTTTTGGGAACAGCTATTGCTGAAGTCATCTTTGGGGAAGTCAATCCAAGCGGGAGATTACCCTTCACTATTGCCAGAAAGCAAGAACAATACGTTGATATTATTGATAAGATCCCTATCAAGGGAAAACCTGAAGATGACCTCAATAGATTGTTGGATTACACTTATTTCGATGATGCGGGTATCAGGCCAAGATATGAATTTGGATATGGTCTATCCTTCACCAAATTTTCCTTATCTGAACTATCAATAAAGGAGGTACTACCACCAACGACAGATTTGCCATTCCCCTCCCCATTTTTGGATGAATATGTGTTTGCAGAGGAGAAATTAAGAGATGTTGATGATGCTTTGTTTCCTTTTAGAGAGTTTTCGCCAGTTCCTGGTTACATCTATCCGTATCTATTCAACGAGAAAATATATAGCGTCAATGAATATGAATACCCAGAAGGTTACACGGAAGAAGATGACTTCAAAGAGCCAATTGCTAGTGGCGGTGCAGGTGGAAATGAGGCATTATGGAACGTTCTATATTCTGTTGAAGTTCAAGTTAGCAATATTGGTGATACGGAAGGCTTGTATGTTGCACAACTCTACATTGACTATCCAACCACCACCAGCGGCGTTAAAACACCAAGAAGATTGAGAGGATTTGACAAGGTCTTTGTCAAAGCGGGTGGTACTGCTAAAATAACCTTTGATATATTGAGAAGAGACATCAGTACATGGGATACCGAAGACCAGAGTTGGGTGATCTCTCAAGGAACTTATAAATTATATGTCGGTTCCAGTAGTAGAAGATTGGAGCTAGCTGGTGAAGTTGAGATTTTATGATCTTGCTACCGATCCTATTGGGGTGACAGATGATTTCAAATGTCTAAATATCATGAGGATTAATAGAGCTGCTGCTTAATTTGAGTCTAAATAAGAGGAAGCTACTAGTTTGAGATTCTGTAACGACCCTATGAACCCCTGCTACATCAGGGAATTTTCGCGGTGGTAGCTATAGCGCGCCGCCTAGTACTAGTAGATTTTTTTTTCGTTGTGAAAACTCAGCACTACGAAAAAAAGTGATGAGCTACGAGATTGTAGAACGAAGAGCTGGTCCAGTCACTTTTGCAACTGCTCTGATTCTGTCAGAAAGATGTCACTTCCACATTCATCCAAGACACAGAGTACTGAATCATACGTTTATACCAGGCTCATCGAGTCCTACCTAGGAAAAAGGGCGTCGCTTGTCATATCGACATTGATCAGTTATGGAAGATTGACCGTCAAAGAGTTGAGTAAAAGGTCTGCGCTATCGTCCGTTTTGATAAGAAAGACCTTGGTCAGCTTAATTCAACTTGGATGTGTTTCTTTCTGGGAGGAGAAAACGTTGACTGGAAGCTCGACCTTTTATACAGTTAAAGAGGAAGGTATTTTGACGTTGTTGTACTCTGGTGAAATCATCTCTCATATTGATCATGTTTACAAGAACGACACCATAACTCAGATAATAAGCAACCTTCTGAGCTTGGGGAGCCTGAATACTACTGAATATCTATCATCGTTCGGAACAGAAGACGCAGAAGAAGCCCATGCACTTGAAAATCATTTTACTACATTGGTAAATGATAAATATCTTATCCCAATCCAAAAAACACATTTCAACCCTTTAAAAGATGTTTGGAGCTCGGCCTACAAAAAATCTTATGCCAAACTACCAAAAAACTCCACCCTATCCGAATTGAAGCGTACAACTGAAGCAAAATCTATGGCTAAGTTGGATTTCACTAACATTATAAACTATGAGCCTGATAATTTGATGGTTAAAGACAAATTGACCTCTTCAATGAAGGTTGATCCATCAATTACTTTGGGATTCAATATCAGAAGGTTCTTGAAGGCAAGAAGAACACTACAACTTACCCAATTCTGTTCCCACAAAATCGGTAAAATCACATCAATCATTTATGAAAAGGCACTATTGGCCACTGAAAAGAACTCACCAGATGTTACAAACCCATTGTTTCAAATTGGGCTAACTAATGAAGAGATCCATAATGTCGGGGAGTATGATCCAAAATCTTCCAGCATGTTCAGTGCCAAAGATGTCCTGAAGTTACTCCCAAAAGATTTCTCTCTGAATGGGTCCATCTTGACTGGTCCAGTTAAAAGAAAGAACGAGAATGGGGGTGCAAGACCAGGAGCTAAACGTATCAAAACAGAGCTTGGTTATATTGATCCTCAATTCAATGAGGTCAAAGATGTTGCTGATAACGACGACGATGATGATATGGATGATGAAGATTCCATTGAAGTTTCAAATTTTGCTATTATCGATCAACATTTGAAAGTTCTGGTTGGTTCAACCGTACCCTTCCTCAAGAAGGATACTAATGGGTTATATTATGTTCCTTTCCCAGACTTGATTCCATACCTGAGAAGAAATATTCATGATTATGTTTTGAGTTCAACTTTAGGTGCCCCAGCTGCTAGAATTTTGAGATGTGTTAGGGACAACAGGCTAGTTTCTGAAAAGCTAATTAACTCAGTTGCATTGCTAAAAGAGAAAGATGCCAGATCTTTGACTTCAACATTGGTCAAGTTCAATTTCCTACAAATTCAAGAAATACCCAAATCTGCTGATAGAGCAGCCTCAAAAACAGTTTTTTTGTTCCGTGTTAGTGAGAAGCATGGCAATGACTTCTTGAAGAATAACCTCTGCTGGAACATGGGACAGATTCTAAACAAAATTGCGGATTTAAAGCAAGAAAATGCCCCATTGATTACTAAGATCAACAGAGATGATGTTAAAGGCAAAGAGATGGAGTTCTTATTACCCAGTGAACTGGCCCAGCTGAAACAGTTGAGAGACAAAGAGCTGAATCTCACCATCAAACTGAACAGGCTAGTTTCTTTATGGGAGGTGTTCAAGTTTTATCAAAGCTGAATAATTCTGTTTTTTTGTGTATAACGTCGTTGTGTCAATAGAAAAAAAAATAGATTTGGTGATCCAGCCCGAAACGGCCAAAAGTAAACACAGAAATATAAAGAAACACTTTGGAAAAAAACAAAAGAGCTTCGAGGGGAAAAACGTCTCATATTTGAGCTGAGAAGAGCTGAGATAAAGAAACAATCAGACACAATGAGCCAGGCTATTGAGACTCCGTCCTTCACAAACCTTCCTGCTGAGCAGATAAACAAGCTGAGAGACGCCTTCCAGCTCATCGACCAAGATAACGATGGTGAAATCTCAGCCAAAGATTTGAAGCAGATATACCAGTCAATGGGACAGGATGTAGCTGCTGAAAGAATCAAGGAAATGCTGTCGACCAAGATGACCTTCACTGCTTTCCTCTCGCTGATGTCAAATGGATTGGGTCAAATTCCCAACAAGAACGAAATCGTTCGAGCATTAAAGATCTTCTCACAGGACATGGAGATCAATGCAAAAGAATTGAAAGAAAGTCTGATAACAGCTGGAATGGACAATGAAGAGCTAGATCCTATATTTGATGCTTTCAAAAGTGTAAGGATGAATGGTGATCAAGTATTCATGGGCAAGGAGTTTTTAAACTTCGTCTCTAGCTAAAAGTAATCAAGGCGATCATTTACCTACATATTGCTACTTGTACTTCATTATGCTATTCTCCTTTTCCCAAATTACATATTTTTCATTGCTTTTATTGTTTTGACTATAGTACAACTAAACATCTATATCGACAATCAACTCATCACATCCCCAATCTTCGTAACTTCCATCTGGTAAGTATCTTCTAATCACCAATGGAATTTTCTTCTGACCCAACTCCTTGATAGCAATCTGAAGAGGGTCAGTTTCACCTTCTAAATCAACAAGAACTGGAGCGTTCATTGATATTTGTAGAGCTCTTGTACCTAATATTCTTGCTCTTTCATACTTGGTCATGTATGGTGTTGTTGTTCTTTTATCTTTTGGTATAGCCAACTGCTTGTTTGATCTTCTCTTGCTTTGTTCCTGTGAAAACTCGTCAGCTGGTCCATTACCACCGTTAACGATAACTCTTCCATCTTCAGCAAGTTCCGCTTCTGGTTCAGCAACTAGTTCTTCGTAATCAGAGGCATATTCTTGATCGAAGTCAGCATAGTTTTCACCGCCATCATTGAAACTAGTAGAGGTGTTAGTGTCTAGTTTTCACAATACACATCAGACAAAACATTCACATACGCATCATCACCGTAATCAGACATCTTGGTGAGTTGTTTTGAGCGAAAAAGGACAGTCCACAGTCAGCTTCTTGTCGTTCAAGTTAGAATTTTGATTTTTCATTAGAAAAAATTTGGAAAATTACGTAACCAGAATAGTGGGAGTGCACGTGACTCACCACGTGATCAGTGGAAGATGGTCAGTACGCTACGTTTTTGGGGAATAAAGATACGAATAAGTGGATCTTGGGCAGTAACCTTTATCTCTATCTTTGGCTGATAGGAGTATGAGAGTAGGAGTGCCCATAAATCTCAGTCGGTCTCTGCTGATGATGATCATCATGATCATCATGATCTGATCACTTCTTAAATCTCCGCGAAATCTTGATGATTTCAACCACAAAGAACAGTTGACACCAATTTGCGCTCCAACACACCGTCAACAGGCTGTGCAAAAGAGTCAGGAACGGTCTGATGTTGAAAGAAGCTCTCGTTTTCCTCCTTTCGATTCTCCTGACGCCGCTTTTCTCCATCCTGGGGAGGGTTCTGGCTCTGTTCCCACCCTTTTCCGGCGTTAGCAAGACCTTGAGCCAATCCAGGCTCCATCAGAAGATTGTGCAGGCTGTTGACATTGTCGACATATGCAATGCCCACGGCTACAAGGTGCACGAGCACGTGGTACGGACGAGGGATGGCTATCTCTTGACGATTCATCGAGTGATCAACCCAGAGACAAACGACTTAGGCGCCAGAAGACCTGTCGTCTATTTCCATCATGGTCTACTAACAAACAGCGAGTTGTTTGTGCTTGGAACGTCCAAGTCGAAATGCTTGCCCTTTGTGCTGCTTGACAGAGGATACGATGTTTGGCTGGGGAACAACAGAGGGAACAAATACTCCAGGAAGCACTTGAGTTTGAACTCCAAGGATCTGAGATTTTGGGAATACTCTTTAGACGAGTTTGCTCTCTACGACATTCCAGATACGTTGGACTACATTTTATCAGTTACCGGTGAATCTGACTTGAACTACATAGGCTTTAGCCAAGGCTCTGCTCAGGCGTTTGGAGCTCTAGCGCTAAACCCAGAATTGAATAAGAAGGTGAAGTTGTTTGTGGGTTTAAGCCCTGCTATGATACCTAAGGGACTAAGTCATCCACTTGCAAGATGGTTTGTCGATTCCGCTTCATCTCTTATCTTTCGACTGTTTGGTAAGAGAGCCATTTTGCCATCTGTCGTTTTCTGGCAAAAAATCATGGGTGAAAGATATTATAGAATAGTTGTTGATAAATCATTGGTGCTGCTATTTGATTGGAAGAGTGCAAACATAACGGTTGAGCAGAAGGCTATAGGTTACCCTCATATGTTTTCACCTTCGAGTGTCAAATCTGTTGTGCATTGGTTCCAGATCATCAAAAATAAACGATTCCAGATGTTTGATGATGATACCGTTTCCACTTTGGCGAAGATGACTTCAACCAACTCGAAAGTTCATAGGGTCGCTCCATTCCCAGTTCAATTGATTACAACCCCAACTTTATTGATCTATGGTACATTAGATATGCTAATTGATATGGAGTGCACAAAAGAGTCGTTGACTAGCGTATGCGACTTAGAAGTTCTTGAAATAGACTCATATGAACATATGGATGTTTTGTGGGCACAAGACGTCGAGGAACGAGTCTTCAAACCACTTATTGAGAAGTTGACTGCATACAACACCAAGACTAGAAAAAAGTTAGTGAATGGAACTATACAGCCCTTGGTAGATAAGTTTGATGAATCCTCTGATGAATCGATTTTTGTTTGACTTGATCATACAGCTACAACAAATGATGACTATGAATAGAAAATAAATAGAAATGACTACTACTAATAGAATATTATGCTAATGAATTTTACCTAAATTTCTGTTTCTCTGATTTCTCTAATCTCCTGAATGTTTCTAGTCTTTAATTCACTATCAGCAAACAGTTTATCGAGTAGTGAGATCAACTCATGTGTCTCTAGATCAAAGAATTCAGCCTTGTAAAAACTGTTCATGATCTCATTCATATGGTTAGAAAGAATGAAATTGATATGAATGAGCTTAGTATAATTTTTGATCACTTTTTTCAAGCCATCAAGTCCATTAAACTTCAATCCTAGAATAGTATCAATGATGACACTTAGATAGTTACTTTCATCTTCTCCTATTGATTCCTTTGCCATAATACAATCAATTATATTTTGATAAAATTGATCAATGAGTGATATGATCACCTTATTGAACGTCTCAACGTTTGAAAGCTTCTGTAAATTCTCGACAATCTCAGTCAGTTTAGACTGTAAAGTTTCCAGAATCTTGTATGTGGTAGACGACGACAAACTTGGGTCGAGGCCGTTCAATTCTTTAATTATATCCTCAATCTCACCTTCATATTGTTCAACAGTTAAAAGTAGTAAGTTTTCAGTTAATTCAGACAACCTAGGAATGGGAAATGACGAAGTAACGTATGAAAAGTCATTATATAATAGTACTGTGTCCCCTTTGAAGAAATCCACTGCTAAGATATAGTATGTTGTAGCCAAGTAATTCAATTTCGAGTGATGTTCAGCCTGGAACTCTTCTGGAATCTCAACCTTGGTGGATACAAAAGAATTGAGAATGGCTAATATATGATCAGGAATCTTGGTAATAGTCCAGTGACTTGAAATTTTTGAGGAGTGCAATGAGACTGGTGATGGTGATGGTGTCTTGGATGCTTTATGCTTTGACAACTTTGAGATTAGTTGCTTCTTTGGTCTTGCAGTGGTATTATCCTCTTCTTCGTCCCAGGCATCCCACCCATCATCGTCATCCTTATTTTCGAATTTTGCTCCACTATTGTCATCAACTTCATCAAGATCTAGATCTTCATCGCCCCAGCTCCAGTCATCTTGATCATCTTGGCCATCTTTGACATCAACATTAGTCTCATCTCTCTTTGGCTCCTCTTTTCCTTCAGTTGGAAGCTCCTTGGACACCAAGTCGCTCAAGATTTTAGTATCCAAACTTTCGAATAACACTCTGATTTTATCAATATGACTATTTAGATAGAACTCGATGACTATGTTGTTCAAGTCCCGATCAATCCAACTCACTATGTCGTTTCTCTTATAGCCCTCGCTGTCTAAGAATGAACCAAGTTCTTTGAACTCATTTTGTAAGTCCTGGTCGTGATAAACCTTCTCCACATTGCTTACCAGTAGCTGCTTCAACCAGTCAAATAGTCTCTTCTGGGTATATGTGATTAAAGTATCTGATATTGAAAACTGCTGAATGAACAGTACAAGACTTCTAACTGATCCTAAATGTTGTTGAAGTGAAGGGTTTGACTCAGAAACTATTCTTATGGAGTTATCATCAAGGCTTAGTGTAGCCCTATTTTCGATGATTGGTGATATCAGTTGGTTATCAATGATATGAGAAACATTTGAATGAAGCTGTGCAGAGAGTTTATTATCGTTGATGATTTCATAGATTGAGTCGAACTGGATCAAGTTACCGTCAATCTCAATTTCAGCATTGTAAGTGATGGAGTTTTCTGAAGCATTCAGCAGTTGATTCCACACTTTACTCAAAGAAGCTAAAATCTGCTGATTGAGTTGAAATATCCTGTCACTTATTATCGAACTGTCTTTCATCTCATCAGCTTTTTGTTTCAACTTATCAAATGAGTAGAGTACTGTTTCAAACTCGTATAACTCCAGATTCACCTCCACCTCCTTCAAGAGATTACTGATCACCCACAGCTCTTGTAATTCTGACAGCTCCCGCACAATCTCATCGTCCTTAGTCTGTAATTGGTTCAGTTTGCTATAGGACACCGAATCATCAGACTGTACCAGCTCTTTCTGGAGTTTGATTGGGTCTGCGATTTCCAGAATTTGAGACTCCAAACTGACGATCTGAGAATCAATTGCCTCCACCGTCATGCCAGACATTATTCACCAGTGCAAGGCGGATTGAACACCGATTTGTTCAGAGTGGGAGCTTTTGATGTTGTTTTTAATTCGAAACTTTACCCTATAAGTCGGAACTCATACACTATGAGTCACGTGACTATATGAGCCCTCGGAACATACGAGCGCTAACTATAAAAATTTTCAGCGATGCAAAAATTTCTCCCTCTTTCCAACTTTTTCCTTCTTTTAACGCAAATTTTCACAGTTCATGGCGACAATTAGGAAAGCATCTTCTCGAGGTTGAATCTTGCTATTCGACCCATGACCAGCTGGATATTTTATGTCGCAGTTACTCTTTTAAAGCATGAGCTGGAGACCAAACTTAACCGATCTTGGGTGCAGCATTTCATCTGAATTAACTTCGTTTAGTTCTAAGGGATTTCCTTCGTGAGCCCGGATGAGAAGTGGTGCAAGGATTGGCGATACATTTCTTCTACTATTCAAACAAATTGACACCTACAATGTCTCTTCCAAATAAAAAAGAAACTAGAACTCTTCATTAGATTTTGTAGTGTGTAATTTATCATTGTCACATTATTATCATCAGAGCTTGGCTTGGTTCTTGAAACTTGAGTTGAAGCCCAGCAACTCATTGATACCTCTCGTCCAATCGTTCTCACTTCTAGCAACACAGTAGATGCCCGATCCTTTCAATGTTTTTTCCTTCTTCCCTTTCACTGATGCGGAAACTGGAATTCTGTGCTTCTCACTGACGTAGATGGTTCCAACCTCGTTGATAATATGTATTTCATCATCAATCTTCAGCGTTTGTTGGGGAACACCATCAATGGACAATCTCACATTATTTTCTCCGGTATCTTTGTGCACTACTTTGATTTTGATGTGAGATGTTAGTGGAACAATCAGAGGTCTAAATGATAAAGATCTTGGACAAATTGGTGTAATTAGAATTGACGGAACAAGTGGATGCACAATAGATCCACCTGAACTTAGAGAATATGCAGTTGAGCCTGTGGGTGTGCTCAAACTTACACCATCAGCAGTTGTTCTTGTCAGGAACTCACCATCAATATAGATATCTAGCGTTGTTAATGTTGGGGTATCACCTCTATGTAGAACAATATCATTCATTGCGTGCACCATCGTTGGAGTTGTAGTAGCAGGTTTACTACCATTCACAGTGGTTCCATTGCTTCTAATCACATGACATTCTAGTCTAGTTCTGTGCAAGACTTTTGCCGTTGAATTGTAAACATCTTGAAACGCTTGTTCGTGATGATTGAAGTCGAACGGTAACAAGAATCCAAGAGTACCCAAAGAAAATGACAAAACAGGTGGAACAACATCATTGGAGAAATTTGACACAGCTCTCAAAATTGTACCATCACCACCTAAAGTAACCAAAAGGTCAGTTTTGGTGACAATCTCTGCCATTTCACCAGTATATAAAACATGTGGGTTTGAGTTTGTCTGTTTCACAAATGATTTGAAGTCTTGAGAAATCTCTTCAGCAACATCGTTTGACACAATGACATTAATCTCAGGATACTTGTTATGAATGAATGAAATGAAAGAAACCATGCTTTCTCTGACATGTTTAGCCCAAGGCTTCTTCACCACCAGGATGTTTTGTAAAGGCGTTCGCCAAACAAGACTTTCTAGCTTGGAGTTTGGAGGTTTGATGTACTCTGGATTTATTCTTGGTCTTAAACTAGATACATGTTTTATTTCAACAAACTTATTGGGTATGATTGGTGGTTCTGATATGAGTCTCTTTGGGGATGAAGAGAACGACCTTGAAAAGATACTCGACTTTGACAAGCTAAGCAAGTTTTTTGGCAGATTGTTCATTGCGTCAGTTCGTTATAGTTTGCGTTTTGAATGGCAAAGCTTCTGATCTATTTCGCTGTATCTTTGATGGTGGAAACCCCCAAAAACTGATGGACGATTGTGGTGAAGTAGTGACTAATTTTGTACTGATCCGGGGTGCGATGACTGAACTTTCGAAAGTGTAACAGCACGAAAAACGGTGGCAAGTTTCTTCGGTCAACCAGCTCTCAGTGTGTTTCTCGAAAGATGTTGCTGCTTGCTTAAAAAGCTGAAAGAATTTCGAAAGATTTGGAGGTTTCTCTGCTCTGTAAAATCTGTTAGCTTTTTATTCTCCTTGGTAAAATTCTAGCGTAGTTCAGACTTGCGCTCTATTCGAACCTGGAGGGAGGTAAACCTTCTCTTTTATTCTACATGTGGATTAATTTTATCGATACTGCATATAAATTTAGAGCCATTCTCTGCTGAAGCCATAATACGTCGACGATGAGAAGTCTGCTATAAAGCTGCCACCAACAGTGTTGTTTCTCCCTCCTGAAATTGATTCCCTCTTGTGATACTGAAGATGTAACAGTCCAACTTTCTTAACCTCTTGATCAACTTTGATCTGATACAAGTTGTATAATTCATCCGAAAGACTGACAAACTTCTCATTAGGTATATCGAATGTAGTCTGTGGTTCCAGCCCGTTAGACTTGACATACAAAGAGGGGTTTCTTTGAGGAAATGGTCTCCGGTCTAATATAGCATCATCAAATGTTATCTTCTCCAATCTGTTAGGATTGAGGTTCCTTAGAGATATGCTCTTGATCTTTGAATCAAGAAGGTACAATCTCTCTAAAGATGGGACATTTAACTCTTCACTGATAGAGTCAGAAATACAACAATAAATCCTCAAGACCTTCAAGTTCATGAAGCTTTGCCGGCTGATGATGTTCAATAAATCAGCATCCACGCTATCCACTAGCGCTAGATATTCAAGCCTACCAAAGTTTTGGATAGGCTGAAACAAAAGGTTCATCATCGAACGATCTTCTCTAACAGATATAATCAAAGCTTTGCAACTAGATATCAATCTATGAAAATTCTCAACATCACCTGTTAACTCAGCCAGCGACGTATCCAGCCTAACTTTCTCTAAATCTTCGTTGAAGAAGTTTGAATGGAATTCTTGAATAAGGTGTGTGCATATACTAAGATTGACCATACTTGGTAACGTGTTGTTTTTGAAGCTGAGCTCAATATTGCTTTGAAGAACGGTTTCCTCAATGATCAAGCTCTTCAAGGCTGGAAGTTTGTTTCCTATGAAACTATTTGTTCTTGTAGCTATAAGTCTCAAAGTTACTAAGTTGGGAAGATCCCAATGCTTAACGTTGAAATACTTTCCTACCCCACCAATTTCGAATAAGTTAATTTCACTTAGATTCAGTAGTAGTCTTGGTTCCAAAAGTTTCATGCAAGTATGTTTCATCTCGGATAACGATAGAGTTCTGATCTCTGATAGTGTATGAGACCACACATAGTTTTTTGACTGTAGGTAGGACTCAGTAACAAATGTGTGCCCACTGTTGTTTAACTCCACACCATCTGAAGCTTTCCAAATCTTGAAAGGGTGACCAGAAAGAAAAGTAGAATACTGACACAGGTCCTTGAGTCCCTCAAGTTCAATAATAACACAATTATCAGCTCTGTTAGAAAAACTTCTGGATGACAATTTGGTCTTGGAAGGGAAATCGAAGGATGCACCATACGGGAGAGAGCTTAGCCGAGGGAAAATGGTATAGGTGAACATCCCTTTCTGGTAGATTTTGAAGAATCTTGACACCAAAGATTCCTTGCTTGCCCTTCTGCCTTCAAAGTAAACTTCTCTGGTATCTTCAATCTCGAGAAATAGTCTCAGATCTGACCGTCTGCAATTCTTCTCGTCAAGAAACCTTTGTATTTTGTTTTCCAGCTCAGCACTAGTCCTGAAACGATGCTCTATGAGGCTCTGGTCTTTAGGAATTCGCAGGTACTCTGGGTTGGCGCAGTTTGTGAGCACGAGGTGTTGGTTGTCAATCAACTCTTTAAATTCTGGCATGCATCTGAGTAATCTATAACTGAAGTAAGGCAATGGGCTGGCGTAGTCAATCACCAGCTGCAGGATCTCAGTGGGCAAATCACGCAACCTTGCCCTCACAACTCTCCGTCTTTTGCGAGCAGTGGGACTGGTATCAGTCGCCATCCTCGAAAACAGCACTCTCAACCTCACAATGCTATCTTGCTTCCAATCGATAGGAGTTCGCTATATCAGCTATGAAGTACTACAAAATGCGCGCGATCTTAATCTTTTCGCGAACGTATTACGTAATTTATTATTGATACTGTTTCAACTCCAGCCACGATAGAAAGCCATTAAATTCAAACCACTATTAGTATAACGCCAGTTCAATGAGAAGAGTATGAGCTGAAAAGTCAGACACGGAGGACTGTGCTGTCTCAGTTGGGCCCACCTGAAAACCATCTTCGGAAGAACTCAGTTATCAAGTGCAAAAGAGTTGCAAAGAACCCTAATCCAAACCCTCCAGCACCTGAATTGTCGCTATTCCCAACACCGGATGGAGTCACACTAGTGGTGGTTCGGTTTTTGTCATCATCCTCCTCATTGGTAGCAGCACTCGAGCCTCTAGATTCCTGAATATCAGAAGACAAGTTCTCAGCTTCATTAGCACCAGCTGGGACACCTGTCTCCACTGGAGTTGGAGGAGGGAAGTATTGTGGATCAGGGTCAATATCAGCTCTTGGAGTACCATTAGCGGTTTCAGTAAGTGGTATAAATTTTGACTCTTGCTTGAACTCAGTCTTAGGAACCTGTTTTGATCCAACAGTTGATGATTCTGCTAGAGTTTCATCTGCAGTCAAGGTTAGCGGGTTGAAAGCCAAAGTTTCACTTGTTTGTTTTGACAGCCCATTGACTGGGGTAGGGTCTGGTGTGATTGGTTCTTGTGCAATTTCATCCTGGACAATTTTGGATAGTTCGATCTCATCCGGTTTGATGGCACTATCTTTGCCATAGGTGTAAAGTATCACATTGTTCTCATTTCCAGCATCATCAAACTCTAGAGTAGCAAAATGTCAGTAGATGTCGCTTTACAAACGAATGAGGTGGAGACAACGACTTACCATGCGAATAGTTTTGATCAACCTGCCATTCGTTGTTTATGATGAATTTGAAGTTGTATTTTCCACTTGTATCAGTTGGTGATTTTTGTTTAATGACATACTCGAACCTATTCGTGGCGTGATTAAAAGACAGGGACTCAGGTTGCCAGTTGTTGAAGTTCCCAGCAATCTTGATCTCAGAGATTGACGGATCAGGCTTGTGGTAGATGACGGTTGTGTACTCAGTCATCTTTAGGGAGTGTTGGTTCAGTAATACCTCAGGAAAAGTCAGGAGAACAGCAACAATTCAATGATGGATCAGAAACTATGGGGATGTGTCACTTTGACCGCTGACAGGGATGCGATGATTGGCGGACGATTTGGCGGGTATTGACCGGCGGCTCCGTGAATCTGAATAAGCTGTGCTAACTCTGAGGCCTTCAAAGCCAGCTGAACAATTTTTCATTTCCTTTTCCCTTCCCATTAATTTCCCACTTCATTTTCGTGTTGTACGAATGCGGTAAAAGCTAAAGTCTATTTGCGTTATGCGTCTTCGCGTCATGTGATATGTCACGTGATATGATTTCCATTATGTAACCATCAAGAAAAAAAGCGATGAAACACTCGATCTTCACGTAAATTAGCTGCCTTTCCTCTACTGCTGACGTCTGCTGCCCACAGCTGCTGCTAGCCATCAAAGGTGCTCAATTGCTACGCGATCCATCTGTCTGAGTGTTCCCACAACCCTCTCGTTGCCTCTTGCCACTGCCCATAGCTATCAATTTGACCTGCTAAATAAAAGGGACTACAGATCACTTCTGTGGGTTTAAACCGCATATTCATATTTTCCATACCAACAACCCAACTTCCAAACACACACTCTCTATAAGCACAGAATCAAGCTCATATATTCAAGGACTTTGAATGGGAGTTATAAGGACCACCACTGTTCTGGATTCCTCGGGCATACCAAGAAAAAGAAGTTTAACAGAGCTTGTCGACATGGATGAAGAAGATCATGACTTTGATAAATACCCAGAAGTTGTTTCGAAGTCAGAACTCTGGGATCAGATACAGAAGATGGGTTTAAAATCAAAGAAAAAAGCGAGACCCAGACCTGTATATTTCGACCAGACAGGTATCAAACCACTCAGCACATCTGAAATGACAGTCCAGATGAGAGAAGATCCGTCAACAAGCAAACTCAATGACCTCATATTTGCTGACTCCTCTGGTAACCCACACAAATTACTCAAAAGACCACTATCCAAAGTGCACGCTCAGAGTCGAGGATCAAAGAAGCCCATATCCAATCATCTACCAACCTTCACGCCTATAACATCTTCAAATACACCATCAACAACCTCAACTCCAACCCCAAATCATACTCAAAGTCAAATTTCACATGGAGATCCACATTCAAATCAAGACCAAACTCCAACTTCAAAGTTCCCTGCACCTGCAGCAGCATCTACTGATGACAACGTTGCTCCTCCAAGTACAATCGTCAATCCTCCTGAACATCCTCAACCTACGAACACTGAGTCTTCTCGCAAGATAAGGCGTTTCAATATCGTCATGCCTAAATCAGCATCATCTAGACCCGTTATACAGCGAGTTGAGACCAAAAAGAAGCCTACATCCAAACCTGATATTTTTGGAACAACTAACCCAACAAAGGTTAAGAAGGAGCCTAGTAAGGCCCTATCAAAAAAGGCGTCATTTTTCTCATTCAGTGATGAAGATCGACTCGAAGAATCATTTGATGCAATTCCCGAATCTCCTATCAAAGTCACTAAGAGTTCCAAACATTCCACGGAAGAGGAATTGGAGCTAGATGATAAGGATCTTGGCTTTAAAGTCAACCCGTCATATAATGAGGAATCAGAAGCAGAATCTTCAGGGTTTGAGGATGATGATGAGGAAATCGAAGTCGATCAAGATGAGGAGGATGAGTCATTTGACGAAAGCGACTCTGATATTGGTGTGAAAACAACTATCAAGAAAAGAACTAAAAACAGAAGACAACAATATGAAAGTGAATCTGATGACTACGAGTATTATGAAAGAGATAGAGTAGATGACTCCAATTTTGTCATTGACGATGACGTCATAATTTACTCTTCCAATGACGAGTTTGATGATTTACTAGAGACTCTTGATGAGAACCCTACAAAGCCAATCAGAAGAGTACGCAGACCACGCAAAGAGAGACGGGAGGAGAAATCAAAGAGACCAAGAAAAAGGAGAAGACCCATCATTGAAGATGATGAAGATGAAGATGAAGAAGGTGACACTTACACGGCTACCCAAAGGACTCTCAGAAGGCTGGAGAAGAAACCTGGAGGTCCACTGCCTGCATCGTCAGATGAAAGTTCCGATGACGGTATTGAGGATGATGTGAGATTGAAATCGAATGGAATTGCTGTTATATCTAGTCCCAACGAACCAAGGGATATATCACCTGAATCTGCTATATTCAAAAATTATACTGCTGAAGAATTGGGCAAAATCATCCAAGAGGAACTTCCTAAAGCTGGTGATGTTGATGCTGCTGCTGAAGAGACTTCCGCTATGCTTGAGCCTAAATCTGAGTCCTCACAACCCTTGAGTTCTGACAGGAAGTGTGACCAAACCGTGCCATCTAACATCACGAACTCTAGTGAGAATACTGCTATCTCTCCTGGGAACAGTTCCATAAATGCTCAAATGAATAAAATCATCAAGAAAAGGAAGAAACTACCATCAGTGTTCATTGAGTCTACACGACGTGCTCATAAGCATGGCCCTATGTCAGTGAAGGGAAAAGCCAAAAGCTCTGATGAGCTAGATTATCTATTCAATGATATCGAACCTGAAACCCCCCGCAATCAAAATTTAACCGATTCCATACCTACACTGCAAGAATCTGGACCAGTTTCAGCTCCAGTCAGATCTGACGAAACAATCTACATAAGCACTGATGCCACGTCTGGCAACAAATCGTCAGCTCCAAACTCTACCCCAGATTGTGTTTTCAAACCTCATGAAGTCCTATTTACATCTGCTTCCTCACCAGGTGAACTTGCACCTGTACCGGGAACCGAATCAGAGCCAAGAGGACGTGCTTCAAATCTCTCATCAACACCAGCACCAAACAAAGACGCAGATCCAAGATTTTCGAATAATATCGTGCCCTTTTCGAATTCTCAAGTTGATGCTTCAACCATACCTAGAAAGTCAACATCATTCGGCGATTATCATAAAATGAGCGCCTCTGTTGCAAGTGATTTAGAAGCAAGCCCAGTTGAAAATACCACAACAATGCCGAAGACCTTTAATGGGAAGGATATGTTAAGCTCATTATCATCTGCTGCTATTGATCCGTTACATCACACGGTGGCTGAAGAATCGGTGCCCCCTCCATCATTGAAGCCTGATTTTTTTGGAAAGTCCTTCTTGCTAAATGCTGACCCTGCAAACAATAAGACGTTGCTAAATGCCGAGTCTGCAAACAATAAGACGTTGTTCGTTGAGGATAGTGATTGTGAAGAGACGACGAAAATTGATGAACCTGGAAATCCAACTGGTTCTCCAATTGCTGTCCCTCCTGTCATCACATCAAGTGGAAATTACAGAATTACAAGCAGCGAGTCGTCTCATTCTTCTCACTCTTCACAGTATTCTGAACGCAAAGTTGGATTGAAATCTCACCAGACGCCTGTTGTGTATTATAGAGATATAAGCTCTGACTCCAACGACGATAGTTCAGATGATGATGATGACGATGACGACATTGAAGTGATTCCTGAAGACGAGTACTATAGAACTGTTGGTATCTCCTCTCGCCTGCAATAATGAATGATATCTTTTCGCACTCTCCCACAAGCGTAATATAATTTTGAGAAGATTACTAGGTCGTATACATGCATACTAAATGTAGAGTATCTAAGAATTTCAGGTATATATGAGTTAGCTGAGTCATATTTCATATCTATTAGTATTTAAATTGGTCATCTCATGAATCGGTTTAGTGGACTATGAGGGGCCCACTAGATGATCGAGCCCACTATTGTTGTATTTGTTTGGAATTAACGAATTGTCTTGGAATATTACCACATCTATCCTTACCAAAGTTTATTTTCAAATTTTTGAAGTCTTCATCAATCTTGATCTTATCAATGGCCAAAATCGCATTTGAGATGTTGGTAAAGTTGATGAACACACAGTTCTTCTCAGCAAGGTAATTGATCTGTTCAATATCACCATATTCCAAGAATTTTTCTCTCAAGTTTTCTTTGGAGAATCTTTCGTCTTTCAGATCAATGTTACCAATGTATATGTTTCTTGAGGCCCCAGAACTAACAGCCAGAGTCAAAGCATTCGATAGAGGCCCAGAATGTTTACCCCAACCGATCTTGATTCTTTTGTTATGGATGGTTAAACCGTGCAATTGGCTCATTGCGAAAAATTGAGCAGCAGCAATTGGATCAATGAAAGTGATGAAACAGACATGACGATCTTGCAAGTATTTGATATGTTGTAACAATCCACCTCTAACAACGTTGCAGATCTCTTCAACTCTAACTTCTTTTGGCAAGTTTCCTAAATAAACGGTTCTATTCCCTAAGTTGTTGGCACCACCAGCTGTGGTGGCAATTGCAGCTGCAGCTGCAGATTGTTGTAATAGTGTTGAAGAGATGAATTCCCTATCAGCATTTGTAACCAAATGTTCCATACCTGGAGCTAAGCCGAGATATTGAGCAGCATTGTGTTGTTGAGTCTTGGTGATGAATGCACATCTATCTTTACCATAAAAGATTTTCTTGTCTGCATAAAATTCATTAGAGTCACTCAATCCATTGACGACTTTGACAGCACTCAAGATTGAACAGAAATGGACAAACGCAACACCTTTATCCTCAAGAACTTTAACAGTATCAATGATACCATACTCAGATAAGTCTTCAATCAGTTTCTCTTCAGTGATATCTTTTGGCAGATTGCCAATATAGACATTTCTAGTAGCTGAATCTCTTTGAATGCTAGCAACAACAGCTGAAGTGATTGGGACATTTCTACCCCATCCAATCTTGATGTCGTTGTCTTTGATTGTTAGTCTTTTCAAAATGGCATCTGAATGGAATAATAAGGCACTTGATTCATCCAAGAATGAAATGAAAGCACACATCTTCTCTGGAAGAATTCTGACATTTTCAACAACACCGCTTCTAACGTGGTCGAGAAGTTCTTTTGGTGTGATATCAGCTGGAACGTTACCCAGGTACACGGTTCTACTTGGTGCTGAGTTGAAATCAATAGCACCTAGATTTTGAACGGCATTCTGGGCATTTAACAATGGAGTACCAGCATTGGACGGATAATCGTAAGCCAAACTATTCATTGACCCATTCAAAGATTCATTCATGTTGAAGTTTCCTGAGTTGTTGAAGTGTGACATTCTGTAGAGATCTTCGTTTGAGCCAATGGAATCGGTGGTTAAGTTTAAACCGTGAATAGAGGTCTCATCTGGGTATCTTTTGGAAAATTGCGAGGAGGCCTGTTGTTGCTGATGACGGTGTTGTTGTTGCTGCTGCTGCTGCTGTTGTTGTTGTTGTTGTTGCTGTTGGATCTGGAAGTCAGAGTAGTCGTTGCTTGGACCTGAAAGACCGTTGGTTCCAGCATAATCCTCCATGTATTGACGGTAATCAGCCTGGGATGGAAATCTAGCACGGTATGAGGCAGCTGGCTGGGGAGAATTCACGATGATGTGCTGAGGCCCCATTGGGGAGTATGGGATCTCGTACGCTTGTGTGTAGAGGGATTGCATTATGGAAGCAGGACAACGCAGAATTGAAACGAATAATAATAGATTGTGTCGAATTGAATAGCAGCAGTAATTTTATTAAATGGGGAAAACAAAAGAAAAACGAACGGTGGAAACTGGAGAAGAGAGCAAAAGCAACGAACTGAATCTGAAATGAAGGCCAACCAGGAATCAACGCAAAAAAGAGCAAAAAACTTGTCGCAGAAAACTTTTCTTCCAGCCAAAAGTTGCAAATATTCACAAAAAATTTCAACAAGGCGCAGAAAGAATGCCAAACACGAAAAATCGCGACTATTTCCCTTTTCATGATGATCGAGTGGTTCTACTAATACACAGAGAGCTCTACGCCTCTCAGTCGCGTCGGTGAAGGGTGTGTGCATTTCCAGGGCAGTGCCTTCGTGTAGAGCAGCGGCAGAGGTATCCGGTGCTTCAATCTGGAGAGCGTAGCTATAATTTGAAGGGTATTTATACGCTCTCGTCATCGGAATCAATCTCAGCATCGGTGTCCTCGTCAGTGTCTTTGGCGAGCTCATCCCTGGGACCTTCTTCACCTTCAAAGTCGCTGGCTCCTACTTCCCCGTAGTCTTCATCTGTCTCTGTAGCCTTGTCTGGAATAGCAACGTCATCTCCCTCTTGTTTCACAGCATCGTTAGCATTCATGTCATGAGTGAAGGCAAATCTCTCTGAAGGTAAACTCTCAGCCTTCACAGCTTGGCTAGTGTACTTCTCAGCGGGACTCGACTCTCTGTCTTCTTTGATCTCTTCATCGTCTGTCCAGATCTCCTCGTCTTCAGCCTCTTCAACTGCGCTCTCATTTATTACTTGTTCTTTTTCTTCAACCTCCTCATTATCATCATCATCTTTGCTAACAATCTTCCTATTCTCTCTCTTCTTGAGTTTTCGCTTTGGAACAGATGGTTTGGTTTCCATCTTGTCTGATTTCTCAGTAGTCTTTCTTTTCTTCTGCATTGGTCGTTTCTCTTCTTCTTCTGCAGTGTTGACTTCAATGATAGCACGTCGTATCTGCTCAACATTGAAATAGTCAGGCTCGTTCGTGATCTCGCCATTTAATACTTTCCTATTGAACTCCTGGAAGTTATTTAGTATCTTCGTGAAAACCTTCAATTGATGCTGTTCTTTGGCCCTCAATTGTGAAACGAGTTCCTCTTGAGACTCCAACGATTTCTTCAATTGAGCTTCAATCTCAAACTTGTCTTGCTCCAACACATCAAATTTCTCCTTAATATTGTCTCTTTCATCTTTGAGGATGCGGGTCCACTCAAATAGATCAAAGTCATCGTCCTCTTCCTCCGCGTCACCTTCATCATGGACTTGACTCACCTCAATGGTTCCTAGTGTTTGGGTGATGGAGGCACCCAGTGATAAGATGACGTCCAATCTCAAATTCCCTTCCTCTGTGATGGAAGCAGATAGCTTTGTTGACTTCTTGGAACTCTGTGGTACATCGTTGAAGAATAATTGATAAACCAGAAGTTCCCAATCATGATTGCTCTTGGTGTTCATCGGATGCTTGTACTTTGCTAGGTCTGATGATCTGATTTCTTTTTGAAACCTCAGTTCACCGTTGGTTGCTTTTACATCGAACTTCCAGATACCACCACTCGCGATGGAATCCTTTACACTCTCCGTGGTAGATGAACTATTGATCACCAAATCAGCGACTTCATCAGAGCCTAGAAAGAATAAAGTAATTAGTACAAAATGGACAAAACTTGAGCAATATTAATATTAGAAAAACGTACTGAGATGGAGATCAATGACGTCAATCGTGCTGTGCATCTCAGCTGTCACTTTCCAGTACCAAACACCCTCAAAAATAGGCAAACTCAACCAAATTGAACACTTTTTGAGTGGATACGTGATCTGACACATTATTTGACAGTGATAATCACAGGATGAGTTCGCGTATTATCCGGGTAACCTCATCGACCGCGAAGTTTTTCAGAGTGGAATTTTTTTAATAAGCAAAAATCACCAATAATTTCGACCAAGTTTGGCAATTCACACACCAGTTGGGACTTATAGCAGTAGAAGAATGGTATGTATATGTGTCTGAATTACTCTTGGTGAACACTTTTTAACAATCCTCAATTCTTGCAGCCTCCAAAAGAACCACCAAAGAAATGGAAAGCTCCAAAAGGGCCTAAACCGGTCCATCATAAGAACAAGAATACAATCGGTTTGGGTAGAACCATTGCAAATGTCAGGGCCAAAGAAAACACAGTGGAGTTCTTGCCAGATGGGGAAATGAGATTCACAACAGACAAACATGAAGCAAATTGGGTCAAGTTGAGATCTGTCACTCAGGAAAACGCACTGGACGAGTTCCTAAACACCGCTGCTTTGGCTGATACTGATTTCACTGCTGATAGATATAACCAAGTCAAGATCATCAAGGTTGACACGAGTAAGAATCCATATTTATTGACTGCTGAGCAAGAAGTGAAGTTGAGGGAACTTCAACAACAACATGAAAACCGATTGACTGTACCAAGAAGACCTAAATGGACTGAATCAATGACTAAATTTGAGCTGGATAAATTAGAAAAGAATGCATTCCTAGATTGGAGAAGAGGTCTTGCTAGACTTCAAGAGAATGAGGATCTTCTATTAACCCCTTTCGAAAGAAATATTGAAGTCTGGAGACAATTATGGAGAGTAGTTGAGAGATCTGATCTTGTTGTTCAAATTGTTGACGCTAGAAATCCATTGTTATTCAGAGCCCCAGATTTAGAAGTTTACGTCAAAGAACTAGATGAGAGAAAGAGAAACCTGTTGTTGGTTAACAAAGCAGATCTTTTGACCCCAAAACAAAGAAAAGCATGGGCAGATTATTTCAAATCAAGAAATATCAATTATACTTTTTTCAGTGCCTATGAAGCAAATCAACTACTGGAAAAAGAGGCCAATGGTGAAATTTCAAATGATAACAACACTGCCAACCAGACTAAAGAAGAAATCGATGAATCAATCAGAATATTGAAGATCGAAGAACTGGAGAATTTATTCTTGACAGAGGCTCCAGAACCATTAACTGTTCCACCAAATGGATCAAAACCAGTGTTACAAATTGGTTTAGTTGGTTATCCAAATGTTGGTAAATCCTCCACAATTAACGCATTGATTGGTTCTAAAAAAGTCTCAGTTTCCTCCACTCCTGGTAAAACTAAACATTTTCAAACTATCAAACTTTCTGATGAAGTTTTGTTATGTGATTGTCCAGGTTTAGTGTTCCCAAATTTTGCATTTACAAATGGTGAATTAGTCTGTAGTGGTGTTTTACCAATTGATCAATTAAGAGAGTACACTGGTCCTTCACAGCTTGTTGCACAGAGAATACCAAAGTATTTCCTTGAAGCCATTTATGGTATTGCTATCCCAATTAAATCAAAAGAAGATGGTGGTTCAGGTATTCCAACAGCACAAGAACTATTGAATGCATACGCTAGAGCAAGGGGTTATATGACACAAGGTTTTGGTAGTGCAGATGAACCAAGATCAGCAAGATATATCTTGAAAGATTACGTTAATGGTAAACTACCATACGTGCATCCACCACCTAAGGCTGATAATACACCATTGACAGAGGAAGAAAAACGTGCCTTCAACAAAGAGCTATACACGATTGATTCTTTGTCAGAAAATAGAAAAGAGCAAATCTTAGCAGCATTCCATGCTAAAGGAATTGATAATTTCAACCTAGCGGATGACCTTTCCAAGATTTCTTTCTCTTCGCATATTGCTGGAACCAATGATACTGCTGCTAAATCAGTGAACCACGGTGGTAAACAAGCTGCTATTTTCAATGCTACTGAAGATCTAGATCGTGAATTTTTCAAGATGAACAGTGTCAAAGGTAACCAATCAACTCCATTCCATAAAGTTAGTAATGATGGTACGTCAACTAAGAAACATAATAAGAAGAACAAGGTTAAGAAAGTCAGAAGAACCAGAGCTGAAGAGCTATGAAGTGGCCATTTTGATTCTATTCTTGTACACTATATTGTTTTCTGTTCGTTCTGTTAGTGTTTTGTTGATTCATAGTTTGGGTATTTTTAAATGTTTTGGGGTGTTAATAGTGATACAGTTTGGGAAACATTTCGATATAAACTGTTTATACTGGTTTTATTCTTGCATGCATTTTGTCTTTCTATTGACTTTTAAAAAATACATAAAATTGTAACGGGGTATCGTTCATTCAAAGACTCTCGATTGTAGAAACATTTACAAGATACAAAAAACCAAACAAGTCAAAATAAGTAGATCCATTTACACGTACAAACTCTCATTATACAACACAGAGTCACTTTTAATCTCATTAAGAGGCCTCCTTTCATTGTGAATCTAATCTGATTCTTCTTCAGATTCTTCAGAGTCAGATTCAGCTTCCTCCAACCATTTGATGAAAGGTTTAGCAGCTTTCTTAACTTTCTTAGAGACTTCCTTTGGAACGTATTTCTTTGAGACTTTTGAACCCCAGTCTTTCAAAATTTCTTCTGTGACAATATCATGTTCGTAAACTTGTAGTAAGATTTTGGAGATAGATGGTAATAATTCAACATTGTCCAAACCCAAGAATCTTTCTAGACCACCCAAAAATGCTTTTTCGTGTTTTGGGGTAGTGATCAGCTTAGTCAATAAACCTTGATGGGCTGGAATTTGTTCCACAATGTTTTTGTCGAATAAGACTTGAGCCAAGACTTGAACAGTTTCAACATCGTCAACAATCTCAAGATCAACAGCTTTCTTGTAAATTTCAACATCAGATGGTAACTTGGATTTGTCATCACCGGATTCTAATAACCACTCACCAAATTTATCAAAGCTTGATGAAGCAGCACTCTTGTCTAGATTCAAATTTTCCAATTCTTGGGCTCTTCTACGAACGGCTTCCTCACTAACATCGACAGCCCATTCATCATCCTCAACAGATTCAACTTCTGGTAGAGCAGAAGCTTCGGCGTTGATTTTTTTGGTGAGGGCATCATCATCAGAGTTAGCATCTTCTTCTTCATTGGTTTCCTTCTTTGGTTTACCAGAGGCAATATCAGTGATGGATAAACCACCACCCACAACGTTAGCAGAAGCAGTAGCAGCCTTCTTTTTTTTTGATGATTTTGCTGATTCAGGTGGATTTTTGATGATATATCCAGAAAGTTTATGACGAGGATCAATGTTTGTTCTTTGACCACAAGCTTTACAATCTCTTATCAAGTCATCGTTTTTGGTGATGATGATATCAGTTTCTGGATTCTTACAAGAACCACATAAGACGAATCTGTTGATGAAACCATCAAGAGTATCTTGTAATTTAGGGGCATCATGGACACCGTTGACCAAATAACGATCAGTAGTCTCATTGATGGATGTTTGAGCACCTAGTTCGAAACCAAAATATTTGATCAAATATGAAGGTGGTCTACCTAGAGCACGAGCAACTTCACTGGTATTGACGACAGCAGTTTTGATACCATTACCACGACCTTCGATCTTTGATTGGATCAAAGGCATTTTATAACGATAAAATGGATCGGTGTTATCACGGCAAATATTGACTGTAGACATGATGATATGATTGTGAGCTTAAAATTGAGTGTTCTTCAAGATCGAATGGACGAGCTGGGAAATGATTTTGATATTATGAATGAGATTGAAGATGATAAATACTTTAAAACAGGATAATTCATAAAGATGAGCACTCTGTTATATTCTTTAATTCAAAAACTGATTCAAATATGCTTGTTACTTTCTTTGACTTCTTTCTCGCTTTTTGCAGGGAATAAAAACGGGGTCAGTTGTATTTGGGAATTTTTTATGATGGGAATGGAGCTGGATTAACAACGTTGAGCAGCAACTTTTATCAAAACTTCTTTAATTTTGAACTGGAAATGAGCCAAAATGAATTTATAATTTGTCAAAATTTAACGAAATTTTTTTCACCTCCAGAAAATGTGAAAGTTCCGACCTGGAACGTGATTTCAAGTCACGCCACTGTCATGTGATCTGGTCGGAAGTCGGAAGTATAGCCGTTCTTCAGAAAAGCCAACATCCTTTATGAATTTGAACCAATTTGAGCAGTCATTTACCACAATTACAGGCTGAGTCAGGCCAGTCATGTCGGTAAAGGAGGCCCTTCTGGAGATACACTCCCTGTCGCTGTTCACCACGTTCACACCCGTCCAAATTGCATCCACTTACAAGCAGCTGAGACAGTTTCTGATCTCTGATGTCAACAAGATATCCACCATCGAGTACTACAATCTTTTGGAGTTGAACTTCTATCTGAGCTTGATCTCGGGCCAGGATCAAGAAGCATTGACGATGCTCGACAGAATCACCGACCATTTCCACGAAGGTACTAGCCAAAGGATAGCTATCCTAAGAGCCACATATCTGAGCACTGTTCAGTCAACCAATGCTGCCATCAACTATCTGGGTCAACGGGATCCTGAAGAGCTTTTGAGTTTGAAGAAAAGAATAGCTTTGAGTAAAAGGCATATCAAAACTGAAGACTACATTACCTCACTGGTCAATTACTTGAAGTTTGTTCCACTGGATGCAGAAACCTGGTGTGAATTAGGGGAAACATATAAAGAGATTGGTCATTTTGATAAGGCCATCTTCAGTTTTGAAGAGGTTTTACTAATTCAGCCATTCAATTATATCATATTTGGGAAAATCGGTAGACTCTACTATGACATATACAAACAATCGTCTCAGAAGCAAGGTGACTTGAGCCATTTGATTGATAGTTTTAAAAACTTCGGCAGAAGTGTTGAATTATGTTCAAACTATGTTGAAGGGTGGAGTGGGATTCATATAGTTTGTTCGAAGATTTCAACGTTGAAACCAAAAGAATTGGACAGCATCAAAGTTGACTACAAAAAATTCCTTGAACTGTCAAAGACAAAACTACAGGAGATCATTGATGAAGAAAGTGCAACATTTACAAATATTGAATATGCAAAGAGAGTGTTGGGAGTCTAAAACAAATAATTAATTAAGATTGAATCTTTCTTCTTGACTTGTTATTCATAGCTGGATATAATCTGTAACAGTGCTAACAACAGGTAGTTTCGAAGCTATCCAATTTTGATCTCTTAAGAAACTTCTTGGATCCCCAGTCAATGGGGTAATCTTTTTTAAAATATCTGAATAATTTGCTTCTTGTTCTTTATATTCTCTGATTATTAGGTTTTCATTAAAGTCAATGTAAAGTCTTGTATCACGGACTCTAAATATGACATTATCAACCCTTAGAAAGAACCTCGTCAACAGTAATAATCTTTCAGGCATAACTCTTATTTTACAACTCAATACCGAAATCCCATTATCTCCCAATTCATCCTCATATAAAACCATCTCATCAAAAAATAGTATTGGATCAGGTTTCTTGAGTAGCTCTAGTGGCATTTTCACATCTGTAGATTCTTTCAGCTTTATATTCTCACTTATTGACCCTTTATAGTTTGTGGTATATGTCCAGTCAAAAGGCTTTACGATTCCTTTAACATCTGATTCGTTGTTTGTATTTCTGGTACTAAACCACTCCTTCGAATATGAAACACTTAGCAGGTTCTCACCTTTCGAATCAACAAGACTCAAAGCATCTGGTGTATTGAAACTAATCAGCAAGTCAAACTTCTTATTCTTGATCTCGATTTTGTTGTTACCGAAAATCATTTCAGGTATTGGCATCCCTAATCTTGCTGTCTCCATATCAATTTCATCGGATGATAGAATCGGCTTCTTTGTTGTGTATATTTCCCAGTCATTGATGGATATTGATGGGGTTTCCATTATTGGGAAGGTAGCTTTAGGAGCAGGTATTATGACACTGCCACAGTGGGCACATTGAGGGTTTTTGCACTCTTTGATATCATGGCTCTTAGCAGGTATCGAGATGGATGTGGAGGCTTTATTGATTGCAGCAGTAGCTGCCGTTGAGTTTCTGGAAGGAGCAGGAGGAGGAGGGTAGCTCGTTTGAGTTGGGAATCTTGAACTTATGGTTGACTGGAACATCTCTCTGGCCTTGTTGATCTGGAGCGTCTGAATGCCATTCTTCGCAGGGTTTGAAGGGACAGTGAAGTTGCATTTATCTTTTGCAGGAGGAACGGAAGTGCCATCGGCCATTGTGATCGTCTCAGCAAAGTATTCTGGCTCGCAACGATCAGTTACTCGTCAAAAAGGTGTGGAAAGAAGTGAGATTTTGTTTGATGCGCATGCTAAAAATACCGCGAATGTTCTTATTTACATGATCAGATTTAAATCATCACGCTTAAATTAAGCGTCAATAATCGACCCACTCGAGAAGGGAATCCTGTTCTTTTTCATCTTTTTGTGCAGAATCGTCAATTTCAAATAAAAGCATCGTTTCCAGAATGGCCAGATTACTGAAAAAGCCTTTTTTCTCACTGATTTTCTCAGTTGCAACCATCTTCTTGTTATACTTCTTTATCACGTCTACATCTGAACTTGAGGATCCAAAACCATTGGAAGTCACTGCAAACTCGGGTAAACCTACCACTGCTGTTGTGACTGGTGAGAAGGGTACAGTCGATACAGCTGGTGAGGTCATAGTGGAAACCCCATTCATGCCTAAGATGGCAAATGAGACCCTAAAAGCTGAACTTGGTAATGCTGCATGGAAACTCTTTCATACAATCTTAGCCAGATATCCAGACGAACCAAATCTACAAGAAAAAGCAACACTGAATCAATATATTCAACTCTTTGCAAAAGTTTATCCATGTGGTGATTGTGCCAGGCATTTTGCCAAACTACTGGAGAAATATCCACCTCAATTAAACTCGAGACAGATTGCAGCTGTTTGGGGGTGTCATATCCATAACAAAGTTAATGAGAGATTGAGTAAGCCAATATATGACTGTTCAAATATACTGGAGGATTATGATTGTGGTTGTGGGACTGATGAGTTGCTGGAGGACGACACCAAGACTCATCTTCAATTTGATTTACAGAAAGAAGGGAAACAACACGGTTGATTCTTGATGAAAGATAATATGAGACTTGATCTGTCCTGATTTACATGATTGTACAACATCCACCTTCTGCTTCACCTCCGCTTGAAGTCTGTTTAAATTTGGTATTGACTCTAAGTGGATTTTCACCAGGTTTCATGTATCCCCATAGCTCTGGAAGTACATAGTCTTTTTCATTTGAGACATAGTTTATTATTGAATAAGAGGCATTTGAAGCATACATCCTATCTCTTGCCAGTGATTGTTTTAATTTTTTGTTCAGCTCATCTATTCTTTTCAGTTTGAGTAGCAGTAGTTTCTGTTGAATCTGTTGGTTTGGTTTTCTTTTGTTATTGATGTTTGCTGAAGACTCAGGATATATTGGTGATTGTGACATGGTTTATGGATGGTGAACTGTTTGCTGATATGTGACGTTGGTACTGTTTTGTGTTTGATATGATAGACATCAGTTGAAGTTCTTTCTGAATAGGACATCTGCAATTTGCAAAAGACGTTCGTGTATAATACCGGTGCCTCAAAAAGTAGGTCCCCGAAAGCAAAATGAAAAAAAAATCATATAAAAAAGCGACACTGTCCAGGATCGAATGGAGTATGCTTTTGATTAGTAATATATTGAGTTACCCGGGTGTTGATTGTTCGATGGGAATCGAAATGAAATGTTCTTCCCAATGCTATAAGCTTCCATTGGCGTTTACTAGTCATTCGCTCTACGCACAAATTACAATTGTTCAAAATGGTTAGTATGATCATCAAGTATCATCAGCTGAGTGCTTCCCACTAACGATACTTGTTTTAGGATCATCCAAGTTGGAGTCTTTCCGCTCTTTGTTTAGTCGGTGGTACTATCGGTTATATGTAAGTTGAATAACGACATCATTTCATTGTTCAGAACGTTAGTACTAACGAGTCCATGTTCTCCCAGTAAGAAGAAGTCTTTACCATCCCTTGTTGCTGGTGTTACTTTCTCTGCTGCTTATGCCACTGCTGGGTATTTGTTACACAAAAATGCAGATTACGGTTTGGAATTAGCATTGGGTTCGTCTTCCTTATTGTTGGCAGCTGGTCTAGCAAGATCCTTCCCAACCAAGTTCCAGAAACCGGTTCCAATCTTATTGACCATTTTGGGTTTAGGTGGTACTTACTACTATGGTAAAAAATACAATGAATTCTATCCAATCTTCTAGGAAGAATAAAAGCCCGGCCTTTTACTTTTGTGTCCACTGTCCTATGACTTCAAGAGACTGATGAAGAGGGAAAGTTAAATTAACGTACATGACTACAGCCTTATGAATTCAAAAATACACTGTAGTATTGCTTTCCAATAATCATTACAGTATATCATAAAAACACAAACACCAGGAAAAACACCAAATATCTATAAACCTGCCCCAAGAGATATATTATTAAGCACCAAAAATCATACCCACAACCAGGGGGTCTGATTTATCACCGTTGCACCCGCATTATGGCACCAGAAATCATTAGCAGATTACAAAAGCGTTTGAGTCACTGGAGTGTTGACAACTGATGATGGGATTGGCAAACTTGAGGTTGAGACTGGTGAGACGTTTGGAATAACAAATGGTTGGTTGACTTCGGAAGAAAGAACTAGGAATTGCATTGTGATTTGTCCGTGTGTAGTTATCTGTGTAGTGTCTATTACTTTATTAGATGATAAATATGAAGGTGTGATCAAAGCTACAAAACTTCAGGATGATTCTTCCCTTTTATAGTTGTTTTTTAAAAAGTGCTCTGATCATGAAAAGGGTCATTGATAGGAGATGACTGGAAATGTACCCCGGATTTAAGCCCGGTGGAAATTTGCAGAAAACGTTTTTTTCTGTTCTTTGCTTTACGCCCCACGCCCGCCCCACTCTTTCTCACAAAGCGAGTAACTGAATTATGTACTCAAATCAGCCTAGGAATCTTCTCAAAACTTCACCTCCACTCGTCTGCATTTTTGATGGTCTCAGTGTCAAAACATGTTTCTCTCTTTTGGCATTTCACTCCAAATGAAAGCCATTCATTGCTCAAACGGGACGCAGAAAGTATGACACCCTACATCTTAACTACGTGAACGGTATGAGAAAGGGGGACGGCATAAAACATCAGAACACCATCGGAGTGAATAAGTGGAATTTGTAGTGGGATAAAAGAACATTCAGAGCATAATGTCGAGATCCTGAGGTATGATAATAGTTAATCAGACTCAAATAATGCATTGCACTCTCTAAACCATATAGATTTCGAAACTTTTTAAAAATCAATTTGAACTTCGTAACCTTTAAGTTTTCTGAGAGTTAATTTCGAGACTGCAGATTAATTTGATTTTTAGCTAAATTATATTGATTAATTCTTCAATATTATATGATATTGATTATCTTGTGTTTAGCTAACTGGGGCTGTCAAGATACCACAGGCATTTTCACCTCATAATAGAATACCTTCCCAATTCCCATACATCTTCAGCTGGATTCAAGCACTGGTAATCGATTACTAGTGTCGAATCCCCACGCTTTTTGCACTTCTCGGAATTTCGTATTTTTCTGTTCGGAATCTCGGCGAATTCTTAACATTTGATTACATAATATTTTTTCACTCTTTCAATAACCGCTGAAAGCCTTCAATAACCTCTGCCTTCAACAGCCTTCAACACCCTTCGAAAACCGCGTCATTCCGTTCGAATTTCGATTGCGATAACGCTTGTGGCGATCTGGGAATACTGCAAAGATCTATTCGAAATGGTGCCGTTCAATTGCCACCAGATCTTTATATAAATCCAGGAATTCCTGTTGTCTTTCCCTTCTTTAAATTGCCTGTTTCAATATAAAGTCAAAAAACCAAAAAAATGACAGTGTCTCATGAACTGACCTACATACCTGTTGGAAAATACATCTTCCAACGTATTTCCCAAATCAATTCGACAAAGTCAATCTTCGGCGTCCCTGGAGACTTCAATCTGCCACTCTTGGAACACCTTTATGACGTTCCTGGTCTGAACTGGATCGGTTGTTGCAATGAGTTGAATGCGGGTTATTCTGCTGACGGGTACGCTCGGATCAACAGGCTGGGTGTGGTTGTGACCACCTATGGTGTTGGTGAACTTAGTGCTTTGAATGCTATTAGTGGTGCTTTTGCAGAGAATAGTCCAGTTTTGTCTATTGTTGGTACTTCGTCTTCGAAACAAAAAGAGCTGAACAACATCAACGTTCATCATCTGATCCCTCATAAGGACACCTGGAAAGTACAGTCAGATCATTATGTTTACGAGAAGATTGTTGAGCCTTTTTCAATTATCACAGAGAGCTTGTCCCATGATGAGCTACCTTTCTTACAGGGAAAGATTGACAATGTCATTGAAACCATCTACAAGGAATCAAAACCAGGTTACATTTTCTTACCTGTTGATTTGGCAGATGTCTTGATGCCTATCGATAAATCAAAGCCCTTAAGCTTGAGACATGTTGATCAAAATCCAAGCCAAACCAGAAAAATTGTCGACATGATCCTTGCCAAATTATATTCCAAGACGTTTGCAGTTCTCGGTGATTCTTTATTCAAAAATGTTGCCAAAGAGTTGAATGAATTCTTGGATAGCAACTCAATTCATAAGTTCACAACAGTTATGGGTAAATCAATCATTGATGAAACAGATAAACACCACTATCATGGTGTTTTCAATGGTGATATATCCACTGCTCATACCATCGAAATCATGAAACAGTTTGACTTGATCTTACACTTGGGTTATAACTTCAATGAAAGTAACAACTACAAGGGCACAAAAGCAAAAGACTATGTCAATGATGTCATTGAGATTGGTAAAGATTTTGTTCAGATCGATGGGGTATATTACACAAGTGATGATGGAGTCAATGGCTACGTCATTTTTGACTCGTTATTGAAAGATTATGTTCCATCAAGATTGAAAACTCAACTAAATCTTGAATATCCAGAAGCTGAATCGAAACCTAGTCAAACTTTCAAACCATCCTCTCAAATTACACAAGCTTCAATGATTCCAATAATCGAGAATTATTTGAAACCGAACGATGTTCTCGTCTGTGAGTTATGCTCATTTCTATTCTCAATACCTGATGTCTCTTTCCCCAAAGGTACCCAAATGATTAACCAAAACTTTTATGGGTCAATTGGATATGCGTTACCAGCTACATTAGGTGTATCATTGGCAATAAGAGATTCTGGTTTGAAGAGTCGTGTGCTCCTTATTGAAGGCGATGGTTCTGCGCAGATGACCATTCAAGAGCTTGCAAGTTATGTTCGCTATGGAATCACTCCAACGATTCTCCTACTTAACAACCAAGGGTATGGAGTAGAGAGAATCATTATGGGCGAGAATAGAAATTACAATGATGGTTGTCCTAACTGGGACTGGACAGGTTTCTTGAAAGTATTCGGTGATGTTGAGGGTAGAAGTGTTAATGTGACTGTTGATTCTAATGAATCATTGGAGGGAGAAATCAACAAGGATGAAGATAAGTTGAAGTTTATTGAAGCAAAATTAGGAAAGTTGGATGTTGGTTGGAGATTTCATTACATGGTTGGAAAAGTGAATGCCAAAAGTTGCTAAAGGGTGTCACAGCGAACCGCTTGTAAGAATCATGCTTGCCAATAGTAGCTCTATTATGTTTTGAAAATTGCACATCAACTTGTAGAAAACCATACTACGTAGAAAACTTAACATCAAGTATGAAATTAGAAACCATAGAGAATTTATCATATGAAAAAATTGATAATAAAATCACAAAACCACCAACCTGTTCAATAGAGTGCCCTGCATTGTTCACAGTTTGAAACCCAACCTTAAACCATCCCAGCCCAATTCTAGTCTACCCTTTTCAGATCCATGGACTCCTTAACCAATACCTTCTATATAAATAACAACCCATAGACCATCTCCACACATACCGTTCATGAAATAGTCCGTTCTCCCACTCAAAAGAGGAAAATCTTGTATCTTTTCTATTCCCTAGTCACTTAATGTTCATTGCATTCAGACCAGTGCTATTGGAACCTTAAAAGTTCAATGACAGTACGTTGGGGTAACTTCCACCAGTACTCACTATCCATTGATCCCATATGGTCGCAACATTCACTATAGCGGATCTCATTTCATACCATAGGAATCTTGACACATCTTCAACACTATGCTTGGCATCTAGTACATTTTTCGTTAGGGCCGAAACTGTTAACTTCACACCATGGAGGGTCACAGTTGAGACATGGTTCAGTTTCTCCAATCCTGTCACCTCCATCTTTTGTGGTCTTGGAACTGGGTGTGTAATCTTTTTGGAAAACAGTGACATTGTGTATGCAGACGCAATACCAATACCAATCCCCAAACTCAATGCAGTAACCGATAGCAAAAAGTATTTTCTTCTTTTAGATTTCTTTGCTTTCAACTTCTTTGACAATTTCAGTTGGGAACTATCAACTTTGCTTGAATTTGAAACTCCGTATTGATCGATTACACGATGTTTGATTATAACACTCTTGGATCCTTGACGACTGAAAGGTGACAAGGTACTGGAATAACCTTCAATACTATCAAAATCGAAATTCTCTGAAACATCCTCATTTTGACCGACTCTTACCAACTGGTAATTCTCTGCATGAAAAGATTGAATGTCAGCAGGTTCTTCATTTTCTGCAAACTCATATTCATGTTGGGACTCGGAAATCATGTTTGGTCTTTGTAATACCGAGTCCTCATTCAAGAACTCTAATAGATGTTGAAGTTGCAATTTATTGTCATAATGGATTGGCGAACAAAGTAGCTCAATATTATACATCATTAAAATTCTTTCAATGATTTTAAGGTTGATGTTTCGAAAAATTGGAATGAAAAGCTTATCCCGAATCAAACCATCACCATGTTTGATGAAGTTCAAGATGTTACCAATCTTGACCAAACCATCAAAGATAACCAAAACGATATTATATGAATCATTGGCATCAAGAGTGAACCTTGAACGCAGCTGATCATCTAGCAACTTGAAGAAACTGTTCTTCTTACTCCCTATTATCAGTATCTTGTACGCATATGAGTTTGCTGTACGTTGGACAGCAGATGTCGTCTTTTTCCGTTTCATAAACTCTGGCATAACAAAAGCAGAACGACCTGAGATGGAAGACTCGAACCCTTCATTCATGTCAATTTCAATAGTTCTGTCATCATCATTCAGTTCAATAGTGGTAGTGGAAGACTCTTTTTCCTCATTCGAACCTCTGAGGCTGATGTTTTCGGTGATTTTGACAATAGCAGGAACCATAACATGAGTTGCCTGGTCATTTGAACAGTCATCGTCTGTGTCATCACTGGACAGCACAGAGCTTGTAGGTCTTGAGCTGAGAATCTCCCCTATGGATTGCCACGAGGCGGTAGAAAAAGCCATGTTGTTGTTCTCCATATCATCACAAGCTGTGCTTGAAGCCTGTTGCTGTTCCACATCAGCAGTGGACGCCTGGTTCAACACCTCCATGATTGAGTGATGCGGTGGGAGTTGGATCCTTGAAGGGGCCGATTCAGACAGGGGCTCTGGGGAGTGGAAGCCCGATCTATCAGGCAGAGGCTGGTACATCAAAGACATGGCGCTGTGAGTTTGCCGCTGTTATGGTGAGTTTGCCGCTGTTTTTTATTTGCAGAGTCGAATTAGTTGTGAATAAGACGGATTAAGTGGTGATGAGCTGAGGGTGACTGACAAAAAGTGCGATAAGGACAGATCGATCTGCGACTTTCTGGAATTAGCGTATTCCCAGCTCTCAGATCTCTTTCCTTAGTAAAAAAGACGACTGGTTTGTGTGCAGATTGAATTTTGATTGTCAAAAGCGGTGAAACAAGAAGAAGAGAAGAAGAAAGGTCAGTGCGATATTCAGGTGGTGGCAGATAAGCTGCGCGACGTTATGATTATTATTTTCTAATGACACCAAAACTCGCTGCGATTGCCAATTCTGATAGTGCTTGCCGAACTGGGAAATAAAAGTGGGAAACTGTGTGAGGATCCCCGACTGACTGTAGCCAAAGCTTTGATTGCTCAGTACTGACTGCTGACCCTTCTGGATAAGTCAAGAGCACCCCACCGAGACTGACGACTGACGAGCCCATCAGATTCCATTGGCCTTGGGGCGATAGACGCTCTTAAGTCTTTACTAGGTGCCTATTCCGGTCGAGATCCGGCTCAAATCACATGACCACTTTACTTGTTATTTTTGTCTGTCTATCAGCTGTTTACTCTATAGTTGGGACTTCCCACTTTTTGTGTCTTGTTCTTCTGAATAGAGTTGTGCCTTCCTGGATATATTACACTCTGTTATTGTCATTGTTACATTGTTATTGCTACACAGCAGCTGGTTCTTCGCTTACAAAGCTGATACAGACACAGTTACTGGCAAACAGTAGTTTTCCAAAATGACGTAATATGGAACCCTGCTTGTCTCCCCGAAGCGCTAGGCGGGTCTGCTGCGCCTAGCCCGTCAAGAGCCGCTAATTTCAAGAGCAAGCCGGGGAGGCTCGAGGAGGGGGCACTAGGCAGTGGGCAGCCCGAGCCCGCGCGGCAACCCTCGAACGACAACTGCAGCGTGCAGGAGTGCGATATTCAAAAAAAAAACACAAGAATTAGTTAAACAACAAGAAATAAATAAAACGACTCATAATCTGCATATCATCCCTTCTGGTACATAGTCAACAGCCTCAAAAACCACCACACTATACCCACTCTACCCCCAACAACAACACACATCACATTCCCAGAGCACTACCACCAATAGGCTTTTCTCTCTGCCCTTGGATCTTATGCCAGCCGTGATAATATCATTCATTATCAGATCGAGATCCAGACACTGAAAGATGAGAATGAAAGTTTTCAAGATAGGACTAAGGCAGCAGCTCATAGGGCTGGTGATGCTTGTCACTCTCTTCTCCCTTATGATATTGGCAATCATAACGGGGGTATACTTCACTACAAACTATAAATCCCTATGTGCTAATAGATTACAAGTTGTTGCTCAAATGAAGGCCTCCCAAGTACAGCAAAACCTGAACTACTTACATTATCAGGCACTATGGCTTACTGAAAGGGACTCCATACAAGAGTCTCTGTTATCATACAGAGCAGGGAACACTTCCGAATCAAACTGGTCCGATGCTGAGGATGCTATTGAACAATTTATAGGGTCATCTACTACATTTACCAATGTGAGACTATATGATACAAAATTCAACAGAGTGGTTACCTCACTTACCAACTGGTCCTCTAACTATGTGGAGGAGAACGCACTGACAGAATTGTTCCCGTTAGAACTCTCAGATCCTAAATTATCCAATGATTTAGACACAGATGGTATGCTAACTGGACCTGTGGTCAATGACACTTCAGCATATGGGACTACCTACGTTATGTCATTCACTTTACCTGTCTATAGTTCAGGCTCGATTCTTGTTGATTCCACGTTAGTCGGCTATGTAACGACTATAATGTCAGCACAAGGTCTTATTTCAATTATGAATGATACCGCTTTAAGTGGGAGTTCAGTGGTACTGCTCAAAGCTATAGATGGCTTTGACGATGATCATGACAATACTGATGATACTAACATGACTTATGGTTTTGTTATACCGCCTATTGACTTAGGAGTATCGTATGCGGATATGGCGTACTCTGTCCCTGATAATTTCATTGCTGATCAATCTTTAAGATTGCGTAAAACTGGAAGTTCGGTGTCAACCAAGGACGAAACTGGACGTAATGTGGCTGCTGGATATAGCCCAGTTAGTTTCAACCTAACAGAGTGGGCTGCTGTTGTTGAACAACCAAAAGGAAGCTTTTTAGCTCCTTCAAATCGGTTGACTAAAATTATCATTGGGGTTGTGTTCGGTACTGCTGTTTTCATGGGTATTATTACATTTCCACTAGCTCATTGGGCTGTACAGCCCATTCTGAGATTGCAAAAAGGGACAGAAATGATAGCAAGAGGGAGAGGTCTACAGGCTAATCATTACCCAAATCATAGTAGAAAAAAAGGAGAGCCTGGTTCTGGTTTTAGTTCAGGCAGGGGAAGTGTGAGTAGTGGGATGCATCAAAGTAATGAAGGGTTCCATGCCCAAACGAGTGCTGATAGTAATAATCCTTCAAGCCCCAATAGGTACGAATTTGGTTCTATTTTCTCAGGTGGTGGTACCGAAAGTCATTCACATCATCAAACATTTATAAGTGATGCAAGAGTTCCTCCATATTCAAGATTTTTCCACGATGAGTTATCCAAACTTACGGAGACATTCAATGTTATGGCCGAAGAGTTAGATATCCAATACTCCAAGTTGGAAGAACGTGTCAAGGCAAGAACGAAACAACTTGAAGCTGCTAAAATTCAAGCTGAAGCTGCAAATGAGGCCAAAACTGTTTTCATTGCTAACATATCTCATGAACTTAGAACCCCACTGAATGGTATAATGGGAATGACTGCTATTGCAATGGCTGAAAATGACCCAACAAAAATTCAAGAGTCGTTAAAATTGATTTTCAGATCTGGTGAACTTTTGTTGCATATCCTGACTGAACTATTGACATTCTCAAAAAACTCCTTGAAGAGGTCAAAATTGGAAAACTCTAACTTCACAGCACTAGAAGTTGCTTTACAAATAAAATCCATTTTTGGAAAACTGGCGAAGGATCAAAACGTTAATCTGATCATAAGACTACGGCCAGATGATATTAGGAAAATGATTCTTTTCGGTGATTCCAATAGAATCATCCAAGTTGTTATGAACTTGGTCAGTAACTCACTGAAATTCACACCTGTTGATGGGACTGTTACTGTTACGATAACTCGAATTGGAGAGTACGATTCTGTTAAGAGTGCACAAGATAATTATGAGAAAGTCTACGTGAAAGAATCTACAACTTCAGTGAGAGCAACTCAAAATCCTGGCAAAATGCAACAGATAACAGAGAAAGGTGACCCAGATTCATCTGTATCAAATTCAACAGATTATACAACGACATCGAACTCGGAAGACTATAATGAAAAAGCTTTAGACGAGGAGGACGAAGAGTTAGACCATAAATCCATCGTTACTGTTTCAACCTCGTCATACGATGAGAATGTTTTCACTAAGCAATTCAAAGCCAAGGAACCATTTGAAGACTCAGAAAAAGGTACCGAGAACCAGCCGAGAACTTTCATCAATCTGGCCCCTGAGAAGACATGGGTATTTGAGTTTGTTGTGGAAGATACTGGTCCTGGTATTGACCCAAAATTACATAAATCTGTGTTTGAACCTTTTGTTCAAGGTGATCAAAAATTATCAAGGCAATACGGTGGTACTGGTCTAGGTTTGTCTATTTGTTCTCAACTGGCAAGCATGATGAATGGTGTCATTGAGTTGGAAAGCACTGTTGGTGTTGGTTCAAAATTCACATTTAGAGTCCCATTGGTTCAAACTAAAGAAATAGTTATTGGTGACAATGATGAAGACTTCTACGACGATGAGTTCAATGATAATAGCAAGAAGACAAGGAAAGTTAAGATAGTTGAACCTGAGAAGGAGTCTAAACATACGGACACTTCAAATGATACTGCATTAAATTCTAACGGCTTCAGTGAAGGTCCAAGCCATAATTATTTTGATAGACCAATCTTACAATCAACAGGGACTGCCAAATCATCTTCGGTATATTCATTCAATTCTGAATCGAACACACAAGCTTTCTATCCATCGCAGAGCTTGAAAATTCTAGTTGCTGAAGACAACCATGTTAATCAGGAGGTAATCAAGAGAATGTTGAACTTGGAGGGATTTGCAGATATTGAAATCGCCGTTGATGGTGAAGATGCTCTTGAACATGTTGTCTCCACTAGTTCTCAGACATCCAAAGAATATGACATCATCTTCATGGATGTTCAAATGCCGAAATGTGATGGGCTACAGGCCACTAAAAACATAAGATCACTAGGATATAAAGGTCCAATCGTTGCTTTGACAGCTTTCACGGATGAAAGTAACGTTAAAGAATGTTTGGAAGCAGGTATGATAGGGTTCTTATCAAAACCTATTAGAAGAACTCAATTAAGACAGATTTTGGTGGAATTTTGTCCTGTGGTTTTACAAGAGTTAGCAACCACTCCAGCAAGTGAGGACATCAATAGCGTCAATGGGAATCTCAGACAAGTCTCTAAATAAGTGACACTGATGCTTGTAAAGGATTGCAAGGAAGAGACGACATTAAACATTACACAGTCTGAGATAGTAACGGATTGATTGTGACGTTTTATTCATTGTAGCAATCAGCAATAAATGTTCTCGACTACTGGTTACCAAACTTTCTTCGAGTAAGATGTATTACAGCACATTGTTCTTGTACAAAATAAAAGTTTGGTCATTTCAAGTTAATTAAACTAAAAAAGAACAAAAACTAGGAACCCACACCGTTTTATAGTAACATTATATATATCTGAAATATACCAGCAAAATGAAGCAAAAGGGGGCGAAACCGACTATTTAAGTTTCTTTTTTGGACGTAATTGATTGGTGTGACCACATTTTCTCTTACGACAGTTGGTAGCTCTTGGTGGTAATCTGGCGTAACATTTACGACAGATGGATTTGTCACAGTTGTATTTGGAAGCTAAAGCTTTCAAGGATGGTTCAATGATACCACCTCTTAATCTCAAAACCAAATGTAAAGTAGATTCTTTTTGAATGTTGTAGTCAGATAGAGTTCTACCATCTTCCAATTGTTTACCAGCAAAGATCAAACGTTGTTGATCAGGTGGGATACCTTCTTTGTCTTGGATTTTAGCCTTGACATTATCAATAGTGTCAGAGGACTCAACTTCCAAGGTAATGGTTTTACCTGTTAAAGTTTTAACGAAACTAAAGTAATATGTTAGTACGTTTGAACCCACAAAGAGGACAGAGTTTGAGGGGGTCTATATGCCGGAGTCTGTTTGGGAAACCACCCACAAAACACCTCGTTGACTGAACTTGTTCTGCTTGAATCTTCCTTCACTAGAGAGATGATACTGGTAATGGATAATATTGGCAAAAGAGTAGTAGAGTGGCTTCAATATGATTACTGGGTTCTGAAATTTCTGATTGATTGTTTGGAGGTGTGTGGACTCTTTCTATGAGGTTTATTTGGACAACTTTCACAAGCATATAGCACCTCTGTGTGTTCTCTTGACTGCATGGTGTTCCTTCACTTACATTTGCATTTTGGTGTAATTGACGTTAAGAGTTGATGGTTGATTGTAGGTGTGAATTGAATTAAAAGTTTTGTTAGTTTTTCAGAGCTGGGCAGAGTCCAACCAAGAATTCGCGGAAACGCGCACCATTCGCGAAAGAGTCCACCGCCTTTGGCGATTGAGTGCTGCGGCTCGTACCGCTTTGTATCACTTTTCGGGGAGGGGCAACAATGGTAATGGGTGTTAGGGTGTCATTAGCACCAGTGAGTAAGCCCTTACATTGAACACGTGATATAATATCCGCGAAACTTAGGGCAGCCACCGGGGGGCCTGGGAGATTACCCTCACAATGGTAGGACCACACTGACAAGTTCCGAATTGGTGATGGAAACAAAAACAGAGCGCTGGTGCAAGCTAAACAGGATACATCAAAAGCCGTCTCAGTACGCAATATAACTGGTTGAGTCGTCAGGTTTTTTTGGCTCATCTAGTCGTTGTCATTAATTGGCTGCTCTTGATAGTCGTTCCATCCGTATTACCCACTGCCTACATCTTTTTGCTGCACTTTAGTTGATAAACGATAGTTCATAGATCCATTTTATAAATCAACAATAGGATGTCTTCGAACGAAGAAGAAGAGACTGATATAGGAAACTTCGACTCCGAGGCATTGTTAGCTTCTGCAGGTGCTGGCGATGAATTACCGGAGGCTGAGAATTCTGATCATTCGGTGAATGATCAAGTGATAGATGACGCTTCAAATGAAAACAATGCATCTAGTGATTGTGAAAGCAATGTGTCTGTTGCTGAAGGAGAAGAAATCGAAGTAGAAGAACAAGAGATAGAAGAGAAAGAGAAAGAAGAAGAAGGGCAAGTTTCGGAACCAGAGAAACATGCATTCAACGTTGCTAAAGATAGCTCCCCTCAACCATCTGCTACCAACCAAGTTCAAAGTTCAGTCCTGCAAGAAATGCCTGAGTCATCCGATATTGATTTTGAGTCTATTTCATCATTTCTTACAATTGATACAGACTCCATCAAATCGATAGATCCAGAGATCCTACAGAAGCTACAGACACGAAGCAATGATATAGCTGCTTTGAAATCTGACAAACTGGTTTTGGAGGTCAATCTAGAACAAGCTACGCATCTCGGGAATAAACGTGTTGATTTGGTCAAGAGCCAACTGAAGAAGGCACAACGAGAGAATTCTGAATTGAAAGAGAAGTCAGCCTCATTAGAAACATCAACAGTTGAGTTGCGAAACAAATTATCAAAATTGGAAGCACAACTGAAATCCAAAAGTTCTATCGATGAAAGCAACCAGTCAAAGCTGGATGAAGTCCAGGTTGAAAAAAGAAAAACAGTTGAGCTACTAGAGAAGAAGAATGCTGAAATAGAGTTATTGAAGACAGAGTACAATGATATCCAAGTCTCGAACAGTAAGCTAAGAAAACAATTGATTGAGCTTGAAACATCAAACCAAACTGCAAACTCAAATGTTGTTCAGTTGAAGCTCAAGGTACAGTCGCTAGAACCCCAGATTGATCTTCTCAAATCCAATAATAATTGGCTCAACAATGAGCTGAAGACGATCAACGTTGAGTTTTCAGAGTACAGAAGACAGAAATCAGCTGAGCTCTCAACCCTACAGTATGCTTTTGATGCGAACACTGAGGAATTGAATGCATTGAGATTAAGACATGATGAATTGAATTCAAGATTTGAGGATGTTTCAGCCAAATTGGAGAACTCGCTGCTGGAAGTGAAAAAGCTGACAGATGAAAAGGCTTTAAATCAGGAGGAATTTTTCAACGAGATTTCTGTTAAAGATCGCTTGACCACTCTACTCAAACAGTCCAACAGTGATTTGAAAGCGAAAACTGAACAACTGGAAGCCCAACTCACTATAGCTCGTTCCGAAGTTGCTCATGGATCAGCTGGTCTGCAAACAACCCTTGACAGCTACAAGGAAAAGTTGGAGCAAAGTGAAGCAAAGATTCAACAGCTTGAAAAAACTGTTGATGAACTCTCAAGGTCAACCCCTTCAGCTAATTCTTCGCTCTTCAGTACTCTTTCCCCATCTACAGAGGCTTCTGTTACCGCTAATAGCCATGGTATTTCACTAAGTCAACTATACTCTGACTTCACATTGGTTAAGAGACAACTTGTTCAGGAACGTCGTGCTAAAGAAAGAATGCAGCATCAAATCGATTCATTTGTTTCAGAGCTTGAGAGAAAGGCACCATTGATCAACGCCACGAAGGAAAGGGCAACTATTTTGGAGAAGGAATTGACACACTTGTCAGTAATTTTGGAGAATACAGTCAAAGAGAAAGAAGAGCTTGAAAAATCCAAAGAAGACTTATCCACCGATCTTCAAGAAGCCCAATCACAGATCGGGGCATTGAATAAACAAAGGGTTGATCTTGCTCGTCAAGTTCAAACATTGTTGGTTCAAATCACGATTCGTGGCGACTCCAATGGCCCACTGACACCAGCAGAAAAACATGCGCTAGATAGAATTGCTAATGGTGACAAAGTGTTGAATGAATCTGATACTGATCAACTGATATCTGATAGATTGGTTGTTTTTCAGAATGTTGTTGAATTACAGAAGAAAAATGAAGAACTACTGAGAATTACAAGAGAACTGGGCCAGAAGTTGGAGAAACAAGAAAAACATTCAAGATCTAGGCTAGAAGATTTAGAGAGTGCTGCTGTCAGTGAAGCAAAAGAGGCAATATTGACATTAACTGATGAGATCAAGTCAATCGAAACCAAACTGAATTCCGTTACCAGAGAGCGTGATATGTTTAGATCCATGCTAGCAAATAAGGGATCGGATAACATCTTGACTGGTGAATTGAATAGAGTTGCTGCTAGCGATGAAGTTGTGGAGGTCATGAGAAAGTATGAAGATGCTCAAAATGAACTTTCATCTCTCCAGAGGCATTTCGATCAATTCAAAGTTGAGTCTAATACCACTATTCAGATGCTCAATAAACAGATAGACTCGTTATCTAGGGAAAAATCTGATCTGGCTGTGAATCTTGCAAGGGAAAAGTCGTCCGCTACGTTAGTTCAAGAAAGATACAACTCACTTCAAGAAAACATCAAGATGATGAAGTCTGAAACTGATGAATTACGCAAGAGAACTCAATTCTTGCAGGAGAATAATGCCAAACAAGACATGAGAACCCAAATGGTTGCTGAAGAATTGTTGCAAAGCAATACATTGATCGAAAGTTTACGCTCAGAAACTTCCAACTTGAAAGCTGAGAAACAAATCTGGAAAAGTATCGAGAAGAGATTGACTGAGGAAAATGCTTCATTAATAGAAGAAAAGGCGAAGCTGAATGCTTTATTGATGAATGTGCAACTTTTAGAGAAGGAACGTCAATCGAACTCCGGGGAATCACAAAAACGTCTTATTATGCAAACAGAATCTCTGGAGAAAGAATTATCCACTCTTAGAGAAAAACTTGCTTCCTCATCCGATGAGCTTAAAGATGTTCTAACCAAGAAAGAAAGTGATTCACATGCATACCAGACCAGAATTGATTCATTGAGGGTGGAGTTGAGCACTACAAGAGAGGAGTTGATTGTTAAGAGAACAACTTGTGAGACTCTTGAAGAAAAAGTTCAATCCTTGTCCGAGAAACTTGCACTCTCAGAGTCTCGCTTGAGTGAATACCAAAATATAGCTGCTTCGGCAGGTTCTCAGTCAGCGCTGGTTGCCGAGTCTATCAGGTTAAGAACAGAGCTGGAGGAAGCAAAAGTGGAGTTAGAAGAAGCCAACAACACTGCCGAGAAATTCAAATCAATTGCTGCATCTGCCGAGGAGTCATTGAGTAGCATCAATACTTCGTTTGACCGTTATAAAGAAGACACAGCAAACTCCATTTCTAAGCTAGAATCGGAGAAGAAATCACTTGAACAAACAATTGCTATGCTGAAGGAACAGATCGAATCATTCAATAATGAGTTAGCCACTTCGAGAGAGGAGGCCAAAAAACAAGCCGACTTGGCAAGACGTGAAATTGAATCACTGGGTGCTCAACTTGAACAGGCTTCTAGAGCTAAAGCAGATTATGATGCTAAAACTTCTATCCTTGAAGATTCCTACCAACAACAGGTTGCCATCGCTTCTGAAGCGCAGAAGAATTATGAGAGAGAAATGCAAAAACATGTCGAGGTTTCTAAAGCTGTTTCTTCATTGAGAGAAGAATCCAACAATTTCAAGATTCAACTCCAACAATCATTACTGGAGGCGAAGGCCGCTAAAGACGAGCTTCGTAATTCTCAGGAAAGTTGGGAAGCCCAGAAGTCAAAGTTAGAGGAAGAGTTAAGAATTGCCACATCAAGAGTCGAAGACTTGACATCTCAGAACCATATTCTCTATAACCAAATTGATAATATGTCCAATAAAATTTCAGATGGGGGTCAAACCTTTGTTAATGATGAGGCATCCGAAGGGTCTGATGCTCAATTGAGAGAATTGATCAATCTGCTGCGTCGCGAGAAGGAGATCTCTGACACACAGCTGGATGTTGCTTCAAGAGATCTGAAACGTGTCCGTCAACAATTAGAAGTTGTCACTTCTGAGTTAGATCAGGCCAGAGTGGAGTTGGTTAAGCTACAATCTCATGACGTTGATGTCGAGAAGCTAACTAAAGAACATAAAAACCTACTAAATGAGATTCAACAATTGAACCTGTTGAGAGAGAGCAACACAACTCTACGTAACGAATTGCATTTGAATGTTGCCAAGGTTAAGGAGTTGGAGTCTAAATTAACGTCGTCAGAGTTGAGAGTTCAACCACTGGAAACTCAAATTGTTCAACTCAATGCTGAAATAATGCACAAAGATCAAGAAATCAAGCTTGTTGTTGAAGAACGTGATCGCTGGAAACAAAGATCTCAAGACATTTTGAGCAAATACGATCGTATTGATCCAGAAGAGCACGAGAAACAGAAGAAGGAACTTGAAGAGGCAAAGAGAGAAGTTGCTGCTACAAAGAAGGAGCTTGAGGATACCAAGACAGAAATGCAGGCATCGATTGAAAGTTTAACATCGAGACTAGACAAGCTGAGAGAAGAGGCACAAGATAAGCTGAGACGTAGAGGTGAAGAGAAGAAACAAATTCAGTCTCAATTGAATGAAAGCATAGCTGAGCTCAAGAAAGTCAAAGAAGACAGTGAAGCTGAAATCTCTAGGCTTCGTACTGAAATCAAAGACTTACAATCCAAGATTGCTGCTTCTTCATCTGAGTCAAATTCCTCGAACAACTCACTCAAGAAAGAGTTACAGACTTTAAAGAAAGAGCTCAAGGATGTTACAGCTAATTTGAAAGAGGCTCAACAGTTTGAATCTCAGCTCAAAGCTGCCAACTCTCAAATCTCTGAAGATAAAGCTAAAATTGCTTCATTGGAAAAAGAGATTGCTGAACTGAAGTCTCAACTGGAGAAAGCTCAACTGGAGAAAGCCGAGTCTGAGTCAAAGTCATCTACTGCTGTCGTGTCCGATTCTGAAGTATCCAAACTCAAGGAGGAACTCGAGAAAGAAAAGTCTGAACTCACCAAGAGTAAAGAGTCGTTCGATCTTGAGAAGGCAGCTTTTGAAAAGGCCAAGACAGACACTTCTGCTGGTCAAGATTCTGGTGTTGATGCTGATGCCACTGAGAAAGCTTTGAAGGACCAAGAAGCCAAGCTCCGTGCAGAATTTGAAGCCGAGAAAGCGTCAGCGTTGGAGGATTTGAAGAACAAGATTCGTGCACCATCCCAGCAAAAACTGGAAGCTTTGACTCTCAAGAGAACAGCGGATCTCAAACATAGTTTGGATGAATGTAAGTTGAAGTTGGAAGAAGTCACAAAATCATCAACAAAGGTCAACGAAGAACTGAAAGCTCAAGCATTCAAAGAAGGTCGTGATGCTACATTACGTGAAACAAATATGCGTTCAAAGTTGTTGCAAGGAAAGATTGACAAGTTGACCAAGGAGAAACAAGCTCTAGAGGCAAAGTTAAACTCTTTGACCAAGAAACCTAATGGGAACCCAGCTGCTGATTCATCACCTGTAAAAATCGATGCAACTCCAATCAATGGTTCTAGTGAGAGAAGATTCGAGATACCGCCTAAACCTGTCCTCAGCAAACCTGCCGAAGAAACCCCTGTTGCCACTTCTACTGCTACTCCTGTTGCTGCTGTTACCACTCCTATTGATGCTGCTGCTGCTGAGTCTTCTGGTACCAAACGTCCAGCCGAGAAAACTGATGTGGAGGGATCTCCAGAGAAGAAGAGCAAGAGTGAGGCATGAAGAGACCCAAAGATAATCAATTTTGTTGTTCTAGCCACTTGTAAAGTCACAGTATCTCTCGTTCCGCTACTATCAGTTAAATGTAGTGAGAAATTACGTAAGATTTTTTTACGCGTAATTAATTAACGCCTATATGGAACAAACCTCTGTGTCTTTGGAGCTGCTTTGTCCAGCGAAGATGGATGATATACGGGATCCACGCGAGATAGGCGAGGATGAAGGCGAAGAGGAGTACGGTGCACTCACAGATGAAGAAATGGAGGAGCACGAAAGTGAGTCTTTCAGCGCAGAATCTTGATCATAGCACAGAACTAACAAGCTATCAGGGCTCTATCGGAATAATGAGATCAACGAAGAGGAGTACAAGGCAATGAAAGTGGCAGCTGATATCTTCAAGAGAGTGTCAGGAAAAAGAAAGACACAGACAGACACACAGAAAACACCCGACAAAGCCCATGTCACCAAACCTTTGAAATCAGCCGAAATTAAGAGACAAGGCGACGGAGGCTCTACCTCCTATTTTGTCAATATGTTGGAGAAATCTCGCGAGAAGCTAACAGAAGAGCATCAACAGAAGCAAAGCTTATTAGGATCGAGAGTCTATACGTTTGGTGCCAACATTGATGTGATTGTTGAGGACTGTGATGCACTCGATCCAATATCCGGTCAACAGCTCTCCAAAAGATATATTGAGCATACAAAACTTCTGGAGTTCTTCAAAGAAATCAAAGTTCTAAGACTAAACAAAGCAATGGCAAAGATTGTTCCTCCAAATTTTCAAGAGCCAAAATATCCTAATTGGTGCTGTGTGGGAATCTTATGCTCCAAAAGTGCTCCCAGGGTCACGTCAAACAACAGTGGGAGGTATGTTATTCTAGCGATAACGGACTTCAAATACACCACAGATGTCTACATATTTGGAGAAGGTGTCGAGAAGTATAACAAGTTGAGGGTTGGTGATGTGATAGCCATCTTAAATCCAGAAATTTTCGTCAAAAGAACACCTACAACAGAGACGTTTGCTTTCTCAATCAGTCATAGTCTTGATTGTATTTTAGAGATTGGGAAAGCCAAACATTTCGGACAATGTCCCTCCATAAGGAAAGATGGTACTCTATGCGGTACTTTCATCAACAAGTCTACTGACAGCTGCTGTGATTTCCATAAAGAGCTAAGACTAAGTAAAACCGCTGGTAAGAGGATGGAATTTCAAAATAGTTACAGATTGAACGCTCATGTTAAGAACGGTGTGAAGCAGACGATGTATATGCTGGGAAGACCTGACTCAAAGGCGATGCGAGTCCAGATCATGGATGATCGTTCAGCACCGAGGGTTGACAGAATCTCTAAAGCAAGGGCTCACTTCAGCAATGACAGTGCCCATAAAGCCTTCTTCAACCAAAGCACTGCCGCTCATGATATGTTTGAGGACCCAGTCAAATTGAAAGAGAAGGTTAAGAAACAAAAAGAAAGAGCACAGAGAATCAAGGAAATGGAACTACAAAAGAAGCTGTCTCTTAATTTCCGGGAAGGCAAGAAGTTGATTAAGGCACATGGATTAGAAGAAGGCTTGGATATTAAATCCAAGAAAGACTTATTGAGTGCTGCTTTCAACAAGGAGACTTTGTCAAACCTGGGATTCGATCCAACGTCAAGACCATCAGAAAAGGGACTACTCTCATACAATGAATCTGACGAGAAAAGTGATTTATTGAATGAACTGAGGAAGATCACAAAGGAGAAGAAGATAGATCTGGGCGCAAGTGAGGAACAGATCTTGAAGAGAAAGGAAGAAAAAATTGAAGTCCTAAAAATGATCAAACGTCTGAAAACCGAAAAACCGACAGTCAAACCAGAGCCAAATCCACCGTTACCAGAAGTTAAGAAAGAGAAATCGAAGGCATTGGAGAACTCAGTGATGATTGATTCATCATCTGATGAAGAGTTAGAGATTGAGGAGAAGTCATTTTCAAAATTCAAAGAATCATTGAAGAAGTAAACAAACATTATTAACATTGAGTTCACAAAGTGTTGTAGCAGACTTTAGTTTGAAGCCTCAAGCTGTCAATTACAATTTAGGTAAAAACTCGCTTTCTTACTGATAACTTCATCCAGATCGTGATATTGGATGTTCACATATACATCACGCCTTAGGTCTGTGTGTTATCCCCTCTTAAGTCCAATCACATCAACTTGGAAGAAATCATCACTCAATGTTTCAATTTTGACTTCTTTGTCCTTTGAATTTGTAACTTTGATGATTGTACCATCAACGCAGATGTTTGATCTTTCATCAGGTTCATCGCCAAACTTATAAATTACACCAGTTTTCTTCAATGTCTTGTAGTAGACATTTGGAAGATTAATGTGAGCACCGTTAGAATATGGCAAAACCAACGCCTTTCCCATGCCTTCAGGGGTAAATTTGCTAAAAGTCACGGCTTGAAGCTCATTGAGACCTAACTGTGAGTCGGGTGAGATGAGATAAGCTTTCTCAGTTAAGGGCACGGCAGATATCAAGACGTAATTGAAATCATTTGAGTCCACTAATCTCTCTTTGGACTCCGGATCTAAAATTTGTCCATGATAGTCAATATTGTCTCTCAGAACGGTCCCCACAGCTACTTTGAATCTGTCAATACCCAGATGCTTCAACTCAGGTTTTTCCGCCTCAAAGACCAATTGTGCATGGATTCCTGTTGAAACAATGCACAAGAAGAACAAATCCCTAATTGGTTCTTTTACTCCAGGATGCGTGATATCATAAGATCCTTCAGGAAAAGACACTTTATAAACTGGCAGTTTTGAGGAATAATCATTGAATAGAACATTCTTGATTGCATCGGCCTCATTATGGACACCGGATCCATAACTTAAGGCATTACCACTGCCTAACGGGAACGGAGAAATCTTAACGTAACCTTTCTTCGTTTTACCACCAGCACCACCAGACAGTGTGTTCAGCTGAATAGGGTTGACAATCTCAAACCATGAAGTGTCCCCGCTCAGCAACATTATAGTGTAGTTCTTAGACCTGTCGATCGCATTGGCAAAGTCGGTGATTGTATCTTTAGACTCTGTTTTGATATAGGTATGCTTGACTCCAAGATCCTTTAGAATTGGCAGTAGTGTTGAGGTGTACAGGTCCTTATTCTCTCTCCCAACGCCTGAATACACAGAATCTATAACGTAAACATCAGAATCAACCAGATGGCTAGGAAGTGAAGTTAAATGTGAAACATCGTCTGAAGGAGTAGTTTTGTCAGCATCTGACTTGATGAGTTTGTAGTTGACACGAGAGACCTGGGTAACGTCGTACTGCAATTGGTACAGCTTGCTGTTGTAAACGAAGAGATCCTTGACCTCGGTAGTGGCGGCACTCATCCTGGATTGTGCAGCAAGGCGTGGATTGAGCTGAATTGTTGATGCGAGGTCCGTGTTTCAATCCCATTATTTGGTACTGACATTATTTATAATTGAGGCCATTATCACGTGATATCTCGGAATTAGGACGTTATTTCCAGATCACGTGATGTATTTTAAGGATCTCGTGATCCTTTACTTATAAATAAATAAAGACTGAGTTCAACTACAAGACAAAGAGCCGTAACAGATAAAGGCACGACGCTCACTTCTTGAGCTTTTTATACACGATACGGTTTTCCTGGTTTCTCTGTGCGTGCTTCTGGGCTGCTTGAAAGCGGTGTGATCCAGGCAGATGATCATGGCTCAACTCAGCTAGGGCTCGTTTCTTTCCTCTGGATCGCTCATCGGTCAACAACCCCAAGACCTCTTCATAAGCATGACTGATTAGTTCTTCGAACTTCCAGCATTTGCCATTCACTTCAATCAACATCTGCTCTTTCCCGTATGTTTTTTCCAACCTGCTCAATGTCTTTGTTATTTTGGCGTTCAACCTTTTCAATGGCAAGATCTTATTGATTTGGGGATTGATTCTAACTAACTTGATGATTTTAGACTCGTTTGGCCAATTCTCTCTCAAGATGATTTCTTCATGACCGCAGGTTTTGGATTTGACCAATTTGATATTTTCAAGTAACTGCGTCGTTGTTTCAAGTAAAGCTGGGTCTTTGATACAAATGTTGGTCTTGTAAAGTTCCTGCTCAGATAGGATTGGATTCCCAACAACAAAAGACTTATCAATATAGTAATCGTCAGGCCGTGTTAGAAGAAGATAAATCAAAGAAGAAATGAACCAGAACAATGGATAGTCTGTGATGTCATTGTGATGATGATGGGCTTCTTTGTGATTATTGTTTGATGATGGTAAGCTATTCAAAAATATCTGATAATGATAGAACGTTGGATCTAGGATAGATTCTAGTACATTGATTGACTCTAGGATAGCTGTGCTCAATGATGTTAGTAAGGAGTCTTATCTGAGAATCATGATGCCTAGTATATTAGATACCTTGATTCATATCGTTTGTTAAATGATCAAGAATATAGTGGAGAAAAGAGCTGGATGATAGCAATAGCGATGGTGTTCAGAAAGCGATAGGAAGCAATTCTGCTGGATGACTCTAGCTTTTGAGAGACTTGCGAAATAGATTCAGTAACTATGGCTATGTCTAGAGTGATTTTGAATCCTATAGAGAATAATACTTCTCTTAAGAAGCGAAGAAAAATCCACCTAATTTTTTGACACAAAAATGAGATCATCGAAGGATGTTAAGGGACGTACAACATTACACAAAAGCTGGCATATCACCCCATCAAATTAAAACGTACAGTGTCACCGCAAACTCATGAATGCTTAGTGAACTACGTGGCTCGATACTGCCTTGAACGTAGAGAAAAGTCTCAGTAGTTACTGCTGTACTCTGGAGCTGCTATATACACCGATTGCGTAGCTTCCAAATGAAGAGAAATCCCCGAGCGAGCAAAATGTTCTTTCCCAATTCTCTCTCTGCAAAACAACAAGTAACGCAGTCGAGAACCGAAATCGCAGACCTCGAAATGTCTTTGGATCATACATTGTGAGTTGATTAGCCTATAACACTAGCCCAAATCCCTACTGACCAGTCAACCTACCAAAGAACTGTTAAAATCCCATTTCAGAATGCCAGACATCCAAACATAGTGATCAAGACGCTCTCACCAGATCCATTACTGAAGGAAACCGAATTAACAGTGGGCTACTCTGTGGTGGAAGATACTGTTCTGGAGATACTATTCCAGGCGAAGGACAACAGATCGCTGAGATTGGGGGTAAACTCTTTGCTGGAAAGTCTGAAGCTTTGTGTTGAGACGATTGATGAGTTTGATTTAGCGTGAGATTTTAAAAAGGATCAAACAACGTCTACTTTACCCCACCTACTGTCATGTGCGTAGAACCCCTGGAGTCCCTCCGTTTACCACCTACAATGGCCAGGCCCTACGTAGTTCCAGCTCCCCAACTCCCAGCTCCCAACTCCCAACACTCATGAGCTCGTATAGCAGCATCTATGGTTTTCCAGCGATTTTCGCGGCAACAGGAAAAATTTCTCTGAACCAAAAAACCAGCTGATAAAACAAACAAAAGGACCACTTCTCTTTCCAGCTTCTGATCTGGACCTGTCACAAACCCGCCAATTCGTCCTGCTTTAGACTCTCGGACCTCTGCCACTCAATTCACACTTACATTTTGCATAGTCATATCGTTCTCCCCGCTCTCCAAAGACCGCCCTTTGTCGCCACCCCTATCGCCTGTTTATCCACACTCTCTCCTGTAGGAAAATGTCATGTCAAGCCTAAATCAACAACAACAACAACAACTGCAATCCCAGCTCAACCAGATGCCTTCGCTCCCTCCAACTAGCTCCACCAACAAGAGGCAGCACTCGAATTCGCAGGCAGACCATTCCATCAAGAGAAGCGTGCTGGATCAAGGGACGTTCCATCAAGATATCAGTGGGCCTCTTTTAGCCGGTGCTACTGCTGAGAGCAATAATCAAAAGGCAAAGAACAACCATTTCAAATCAAATTACAACATCAATCCTCAGTCATCCACTGTGCGAAAGTTCACCATTTTCAACAATCCGACATATAACCCCGCTGACTCCTCTGTTCGTGCCATTCCTTCATCAACACCACCACCTCCTCCCCCAACCTTGCAACCTCAGTCGCAGCAGCAACTCTTGATGAACCAGAAGCTAGCAAACCAACAACAGCAGACAATATTATCAAACCTCTCAGACACATCTAGTATACCTGATACTTCGAATCAGACCCCAATTCCCCAGAATAACCAAGAGTCGCAGCCCCATCCGCTTCAGCCACATCCACCATCAACTCAACAACAGAAGCTGACAAATGACGAGCAGAAACTCATAAACAAACTACAGGATTCTTATAAGGTTATTATTGGACTTGAAAATGAGATTCAGAAGAAATGCTCAGATCTAAATCTTTCAACGAGATTGGATATGACTGAACTATGGGATATCTACAATTTGAACATTCACTTGTTGAATACCTATAATGACTTCTTGGTTTATTCATTGAACTCTGGGAAGTCTGGAAAGCAAATTGTTCAAATCTATAGAATCCAAAGAAGGCTATGGGTCTATGGGATCGTCACATTTCTGGATGTTTTGAAAAACGTTGTCTCAATCTTCATTGAGCATGATATATGTTCATCATTCATTGCATTTTCATTTAACATCCTGACAGGTCTTAGTAATCTCACCATAGACTCTTGGGTCTTTGAAAAAATTGGTGACTTGAGTAGAATGGCTATTGCTTTATACCCATCTCGTTACATTGATTGGAAATTGTCCTCAGAGTATTGGTATAATCTGGCAATGAAGCTGAATTATGGGCAAGGTAAGATCTACTATCATATTGCTACAGTTCAACAAGATAATCTAGATGCTTTGATGAATGTTGGGAAAGCGGTTTTTTGCAAAGACACTTTTGTTCCAACTCAACAATACATGAAGATGGTTATCGACAATATTAACCAAAGACAATACGTTGATCAACCGGTTATGGATTTTATTAGAATTCACAAGATACTACTCAATGATGAACTCCAAACAGCAGAAATCAACAAGTTAATAGACTATTACTCTATCAATCTTGGGAAAGATAACAACAATGTCAATTTCTTTCAGAATCATGGATCCCACGTCGTTGAAGTTTATGAGAACAAACTACAGTTTTGGTTTCAGAGATCTTCGTCATTTGCGTTGATAAACATTTTACAAGTGTGTGGGTTTGGCAATCCAAAGTCACCATTTGCGAAGCTCTTTGGACTGTTGGATGCTTTAAAAGAGAGAAAAGATCGAAAAGATAAGAAAGATCGAAAAGATAAGAGGAAGATGTCAGATGTGCATAACGGGATCACCGAAAACCTTTCAGTCTCCTCTGAGTCATCTTCCATCATCTTTGCTTGGTCAAATGATGATTGGTTCCAAAGTTTTAGTCAAATGAACCTCTACGTCTTGAAGTTATCCATGAAAATGTTTCAGAGTTACCTTAAAGGTCCAATCGAATCTGCATTACCTCATACCCTAACCTATCTATACTTCATACTGTCAATAGGAAAATCTCTTGAGTCCCAGCCCAATGGTAAAGAGTTTATGGAGTTGATTGTTCAATTGATACTACCACTGGACTCGTTGGTTGATTTCTTGAACTCACTTTTGAAGCTTGCACAAGCAGAATTTTGGGATGAATTTCAACAATATGATGATTCTTTTTATAACGATGACAAAAAGTGGTTGAACCATTACAACAATAATGAGACTCTGTATGAGGTCTGGAAATGTTGGGGAACGCTATGGTTTGATAAGATTTCCAATAAGTCAGAATATGATGATTACAAAAGCTCTGGGATCTCCACTGGTGATTTTCTAGATGTTCCAGTATCCGGGGTGAAGTTCGATCCTAAACTAAGAAACCAGAGAATTTTCCGAATCTTATTATTGGCTAGTGCCATTTCTGAGAAGTATCAATTTGGTTTGAAAAGAGACTTGAAAGCTTTCAAGGTTCATATCACTGCTGTATCTTCAAATTCTTTAAGAACTGAGAACCATAAGAGAATATTAGAGAGATTCTCCTTCTTGAACATCATTGAACCTGTCACTTCCTCAAATGTTCTAAACAACCAACCAACCACAATTCCGATAGATCAATGGTTGAAACAAACCCCGGTTCAATCAAACATCCCTGAATCACCAAATAACCAGTCATACTATACCGATAATGAGGCAGATTTTGAGAACTCAACTACCTCAACACCATCAATTCCAACATCAGTCAACCAACAAAACACATCAGTGATCAACGCACAATCTACTAAAATCAATTCTGAAACTCTATTTGTACTGGATACAAACATGTGGTTGAGACATTGTGGAAAACTTTTCAAATCACTGAGATCTCAGATCTTTAAACTTGGTATTCCACTTGTTGTGTTTCAAGAATTGCGATCATTAAGATGTTCACCAGATGCTACAATTGCTGATACGGCAACAAGAGCTGTCATAACTTTGAGACAACTGACCTCTGAAGGTTTAGTATTTCCAATGAAGATGAATGGAGAATTGATTCCGAACATCAACGATATTAAAGACTTCGAAAATAACAATGCTTGGATGGAAGGAATTGATGACATTATTATACATTCGATGGTCCTGAGAAGAGAAGGAATATTGATCACAGAGGATAAAAACATGAGATTGAAATCAAAGATGAAGAATGTTTCTTGTTATAATGGAGACTGGTTTTGGAGAATGATTGAAGATTTGTCTGATGGGAAATGTAATGACTAAAGACACTTCAATGTACAGAAAGACCCAAACTACTCTTGCACTCATTATATTACTATTAGTTCTCGTAGAGGTCTCATTTATGAATGGTTCCAATTTTACCTTGGTCGTCGATTGTGTCAGACATACAGTATCAGGCAGTTGCTACTCGGCACCTAAGATATACCCTCGTAATCAAGCTAAGCCTTTTGCGCCTAAGAACGTGATTTGTAGCCTATTGACATATCTCATAGGTCATTATGATGAAATAAGTAGCTTGCTTGACTGAGGGACGTTGCGGTCGAATTCAAACCAAGGAGGTTCTTTCTTTCAATCGTCAATCGCTCATTCATCGGGGTTTGACTCTCCATTCTGGCGTCATTGTCACTAAATATTTCCAGAAAACTGTCCCACTTGTACCCAAACCACACCTATGACCTGCTATGCTCTTGAAAACTCAACACAAAGTTCGCTAGCCTGAGCTCAACTTCAGGAGCGAGTACCATTTGTATCGAGTGTGGTGAATTTCGAGTCATTGAACAGCGATTTTTGAGAACAGCAGATGACAGAACAGAGAGGCTTTGGTGTGATTCTAAGGACGCACAGAGATTATACTCATGAACGTTTGATCAGCCTCCAGTCATGGTATAAGAAGATATCGTCGAATATCTTGATTTCACCTCTCAGTAGGATTGAATCTCCAACCTTTAACCTTTGAAACTTCATAGAAGCATTTGAGTTTTGTTTATAGTTTAGCAGTAACACATCAGTGACAACATTATCTTTCCTCATAACACTTACTAGGTTGACAAGATCATTGAACTTCTCTATACCGGTAATCTCACATAGTAGATCATCGTCAATTGGCTCTATGTCTTTAGTGTTCAAAATGTTGTACTGGAAAATCTTATACTTGTTACTCAGGAGAATTAAAGGTAGCTGGAATTGATATAGTAAGGATGACTCTTGTGACAGCCCGTCGAATTGAAACAGACCAAATGTCGTTGCTATGTGTGCTGTTGTTAATGAAGATGATGAGTTGAAATCGATCGAGACCTCTGAGAGTTTGATAGGTTTTGTGTTCACCGCTAAAGGCTTTGGAATTGGAGTAATATCCTCCAATATCTGTATATGCTTCTTTATGGGTGTTTTATATTGATTTTCTGCTTGATGGAATATCTTTCCTTCAACGATCTTCGATATTGGTGTTCTATTAAGATTGATATTGATCTCTTCAAGAGGAGCCCGACTGGCAGGCTTCGCCCTCTTAAAAGGCGTTACTGCCTGGTGCTTCCATATCTGAGACACGGGAATGGATCTCTTGTTTGGCCTGTTCTCCATTTGCCAATGAGCACCACTTTTGATGAAGTGAAGGCGCAAAGAGGAAGTGAAAGTGAAGAGTAAACAAAAGCCCATCATAGAGTACTGATACTTACGCGTGGCTGCCGTCCACAGGCGTAAATTTAGGAACTACTGATAAGTGCTTATATAATCTATCAATATTACTGGCTCCTTATTTTCTGATCCACTTCCAGACCCCAAGATTTTTTCGAGACCCTCGAAACCAAAAGCGAGACTCGTTAGGGTAACACAGCGTTGACGCGTCGACGAAAAAAGAACGCTGAATTTTATTTGTTTACAACCAACAACAACAACAACAACAACAAAACTAACAATTACAACGACCGATTCTCTTCTTTGATCATTTGATGGTGTAGATTCAATATGAGTTCAGTTTCCCTCAATGCTTTATATCACTACTAACCCCAACTAGCAGCAACAATCATCATCAATGAGATGTTTTTTTACTCCAATAACTGATCGGATGTTTTTTGGTACGTACGAAGTTATCAACCTTTTCAGTTACATACTAACTAGTTCCCATCCAAGGTTGATATTGTATCGGGGTACCTGGTGAGCGGTCTTCGTGCTTGCATTTTTCCCGATCTTCTTGCTTCGCTTAATGTTCTTAAGGAAGTTGTTCTACAAATTCTGTTGCACTTGAAATCATACAGATTTCAGATCACTACGTCTTTTGGGCTTGGATACTGAAGTGCCAGCCTCTTTAGATCTTGAACATGCTTTGTGCGTGATTGTTGGTGTCACTTCTTTGCTATAATTGCTTTTCTCTGCTGATCCATCTGTTGGAGGCACTTAAAATCTTATTTCAAGTCTGATTGTTTGTGGGTGACCATGCTTGAAGTCGCAACATTTAACATCTATGGAAAGGTACGTTGAGTGCTGTTGGTTCCTCATTTGCTACAATACATTCACTTTCCAATGACCCGCAACTGGAAGTATTCAGAATGGTTGATTCGACCACCAAGGCACAAAGCAAATCTCTTTGTTCCTACAATACACTCATTTTCCGATGATCTACGATCCTGGGTTTCAACTGCTGCTGATTGTTGTGGTGCTATCTTTATATACCGGCTGTTGAGTCATACAGCCTCAAGTCATCTCGAAACACCAGATCGAGAGCAGTCATGTTGATTATGGCATCAATAATTTCAGTCATATTTTGGGCCTGGTTGATGCTTGTATCAGCAATACATGGGTTCAGTATAAAGCTGTCCTCATCTGTAAAGATGTTTTGCTCGATACATGAAAATTTATACATCAAACGAATGTTGGAGATGATTATATCAGAAAAAGGTGCCAAATATTCTTCAACGGATTGAATTTCTTTTCGTATTGAAGGCTGTTGGTCAAAGGATTGACAAATGGCCTTCATGACTTGAGCAATATTTGATACTGATCTTATCAACTCTAAGTTGTCTAACAAATCGCTCTTTGTTATCTCTAAGTTGTTGTTCACTCTGAAGGGATCGACTTTGACTTGATCTCTCTTTAGATATCATTTATGTCGGGCATCTCACCATCCTGCTCCTCATCAACGTCTTCGTTCTCGATAAGTACGAGTTGAAACATCTCTCCTTCCTCAACAATAACTCCTTCATTCGGCTCGTAGATGATGGATGCTAACTCAACAACGACACGATGCTCTGAACAATAGCAATCTCTTTCCTTGCTTCAGTATCTCCTGTACCACATCGATTCTTCACAATACATTGCCCACGAAAGCCAAATCTTCACACTACATTACAAACTACATACTACAGAATGCATTACGACCTACAGATAGTTACTATAAAGCCAATCATTGGACAATTACCTATCACTTACACGTCAAGCACCCTGAAGTCGATATTCTGATCTGTTTTGCTGAGTGCTGGGAGTATTCTCCGATGATCTGGAGATACTCCGAGGATATCGATTCTATCGGAGAATTTACTACCTCATAACACCATGATTAACTTAAACCAGAATATCTTCAATTACAATAGTATTATGGCAGTAATTTCACTATACTTATCTATGTAATCATACTGTGATCCTATACACTTCAAAATACAGTTGGTTGGCCTTGATTAAATGAAGATAATCACTTTTTTTCAGATTTTTTTAGCTAGTTAGTGTCAATATTGTTATGTTAATTATGAGAGTTCGTCTTAGAATAATTAATAAAAAAATTCAAAAAATTAGTTCTATTCTCAAATATTAACCAGCTAATTATTTAACCATAATATAATCACTTGAATAATAATAGTATAGTCCAATATTAATTAAGACCATTCTAACAAACTATATTCAGTATTAATATAATTTAATACAACTACTGACCGAAGTTCATTCACTATACTAGTATAAGCAGCGCGCAAAGTTTTCGGAAAACCAAATCGCTAGGAAACACGGAGGTAATTACCACGATCCTCAGAGGTTTTGAGAAATGCGTGGTGGATTGTTCAAATCCTCCGAGAAAGTTGGAATCGCTCCGTGTAGAATTCAGTGCTTTGGCCAAAACAATCTCTACGATGTGTTATCGGAGGATTTGCCAACTTCTCCGAGGAAAGGCCAATTTCTCGGAGGATGTTCCATCTGAACAGTGCAATATTATTTATGAAGTAGCTGAATATAATAGATATGATAAGTTGACGACAAGAACTACGGGTCAAAATACGGACAAGAAATAAAGTGGTCTTAGCTATTGATCGTATGATAGATCATATATCTCCTTCTGGCAGTAGGACATGAGTTTTTGGTTGATGGGAGATGCTGTCAGATTCAGTCAGTGATTGGATCATTATCGGTGGCAGGTTTCCAATCACTAGTATTTTTGGATATGTGTCCTCCTTCAAGCAATCAAATTGTCCATTTTGTTTCCCATACTGCAAAAAGGCACCATGTTGTCCAGCTCGATAGTCATAGTTTCTAAGATAGAAGAATTCGTTGTAGTTTGACCAGACTCCAGCTTGGCTGTTATAAAACATATCAAGAATCAGTAGGAAATCGTCCAAAAGTATTTGATGACCATCAGCTCTGTGTCAAGAACGAGAAAGTCAGAACTTGAACTTAGCATTCTTGTGGTCACTCTTCAAGCAAATACAGCAACTAACGACGTTAATGGTACCTAGCTGAAATATCACAGAAGTAAACAAAACAGACGTTGACACAGCTTTAGGGATCTGTAGTGTTTGTTCCGATGAAGAAGGTGCATCTCCAGTTGCTGGCTCTTCTGCTGATGGCCTTGATTTTCAGTTGAATCTAGATCATAATTGCAAGAGATGGATTGATCAATGGATCTTCAAATCCTTTAGTTTGTGTTTCTTCGTGTGGCCCTGGAGAAATTACGGTTGAAACGAGTCTCCTTATTTTCCATCCACTGGATTTTGAGTCTCTTTATTTTCCATCCCCAAAATCCAGTCTCTACATTTTGTATGGCAATTTTTCGAGCTAGGACTTGAAGCCTAGAAAGGGAACGGTAAATAAGATAAATCTCAATATTACGTAATGATAAAAAGAAATTCGCGGTTTATGAAATTTGGTGACGAAGAAGAAAAACAGGTCATTTGAAATTTGGTCTCAGAGCAAAAGTGCTGCTTTTACAGGTACTCAGTTCGTTCCAAAGACTCAGTCACCACCATCGATCCTTGGTTTACAGTTTCTCCTTTCATTTTCTGGCCTATTCTTTGGGTATTTTTCGTGGAGATTTTAGGCGGAAATTGAAGGGGTCTTTATTGTTCAAATACAACATATATCAAGCAGGTAACAAAGGAGAAGCCGAGAGGAAAAAGTTTCTCTTAGTTCTGTCTCTCTATTCAATTAGCTAAAGGACCAACCAGATACAAGGTCCGCTAGTGCTTGAGTTTGCTGATTTTGGTTTCTTAGGGTTTTAATCCTTTCTTAGCACCGTCAATATCATCAGTTATCACTACCTGTCAAAATTACTTCATAATCAATCTCATTCATTTCATATCCGTTGAAAACCATCTTTCTTTAACATGTCTCAGCAAAGACAGGAACCCTCCCAAAAAGATGGTGAAGCGTTGCCAAACTCTTTGCATTCCACGCACATAGAACAACAACAACTACAACGCCAGGCAGTACCTCAAGATAGTCAGAAACCCCAGCCCACCACCAAAACTACTAGACCTGATACTGCGAATTCGGCCAAGCAATCAACTTCCAACCTCGGACCAAGCTCCACAACATTTACAGGAACCACATCTTCTGCCACGGTACTGCCAACAAATACTAAGGGTCTCCACACTGTTTTCATCCATAAGCTATACAACATGTTAGAGGATGACGAACTAAAACATCTTATCTGGTGGTCGAACTCCAATGACAGCTTCTTGATAACACCTGGTGAAGAATTCAGCAAGGCTCTCTCTCAATATTTCAAACATACAAATGTTGCTTCCTTCATTCGTCAACTGAATATGTACGGCTTTCATAAGGTTAGTGACGGTGCAACATCAAATTCAGGAGCTTCCAATAACAACGGCAGTACGTCACACCCCAACTCTAACAATGATTCATCTACTTCAAACTCAGAGATTCCTGTTTGGGAATTCCGTCACAGTTCTGGGAATTTCAGAAAAGGTGACATCAATAGCCTGAAATCTATCAAGAGAAGATCTTCAAAGCATTCTGCGAAGTCAATATTAAACACTCACAATTTGGACCCTGCAAATGTTTCTGACGGCGAGATGACCCCGGATTCAAGAAGCAACTCAGTTACTGATACAACCTTCTCAAACGAAGGGGTCTCCCTGAATCTTCTCAACGCTAATAATGGCACCAATAGCAGCAACTCGAATAGTCTGAATGCCTCAATGTCAAATACCAACATGAACAACAACAACAGCAACATCAGCCCGATCATGAATGTAAGGCTAGCCGAGCTGGGACATAGTTTGGCAGCGTTGAGACATGAACATGCACGATTACAGCTGAAATACAACACGGCAATTGAGGATTTGAGAAGAACAAACCTGGATATGGTTTATTTACTAGATTTGGTACAAAAGTTGATAAGGTCACAGAGTACTGCTAATAATGAAGAGATTTCGAGTCCAAAACAAAGCCAGGCCATCACAAAAAGGCTGGCTGAAGAAAATACAGCATCACCTGGATCACGCCCTCAACCACCTCACCAACTTCAACCTCAACTCTCCTCATCATCCACTGCTACTATATCCTCGGTGCCATACTCGTTGCAAGAAGTTGAAACTGATATTGCAAAATTTAGAGCCTCAATCATTCAAAGAGCTGCTTCAAAAGATTTTGATCAATATTCAGTCACATTTGCTCCTTCTTACGAGGTAAACGAAGGTGTGGTGTCTACAACGAGTGCCCCAATACAATATCAACAACAACAACAACAACAACAACAACAACAACAACAACAACAACAACAACAACAACAACAACAACAACAACAACAACAACAACAACAACAACAACAACAACAGCAGCAGCAGCAGTCAACTCAACAACAAACTTCTAGTGAGAGCTCGCCTGTTCCTTATCCTTATCCATATCCATATCCGTTTCAGCATCAGCAACAGCAACAGCAAATCCAACACCAACAAGCTCATTCTATCCACAGTCATATTTCACATCAACAGCATCCTCAGATGGTCCAAAATCCCTTCCGCAATGACAGGACATCATCAACATCATCTTCCGAAACGAGAAATATGTCTGTGATGTACGATCCTTTACAGACAACCTCGCAATCTTCCCCTGCAGGCTCGTCCATGAACAGAACTTCAATGTCCAATCCAACATCAAATCCTGATACCAATTCTACCTCCCCATTGCCCAGTAATGGTAGCTACTTCCCTGAATACCCAACCCATCAACCACAAAGAACACAAACACCTGACCAACACCTCCAGTCACAACAGCAGTTCAGACAGTCTACTGCCATACCATCATCACAGGTTCCACCATCAAGGGAGAACAGACCTGGTTCATATCCTGGGATCATACCAAACTTACCGAACTCGCTGAGAAATCCAAATGAGGTCTTCATGAGAAAGAGACACAGCTCCAACGATGCGTCAGAGATTCAGAGGGATGACCACAATCCACCGAGAAGTATTCCTAATGAAGATCCTTTCAAACATTATCATCCACAACCTCTTGCGGTCTCAAGTATGATACCCCATTCTGTGAACAGGAGTACCCCAATGATCAATAGGAGGGATTCTTTATCTCCTGCTTCAGTTGGTAATGACTATCCACTACTTCCAAAGACAAATAGCAACAGTACTTTGAACCTCAATGGACCTTTGCCTTCTAATGGAGCTGTGACCAATTCAGGAGTGTATGCTTTGCTGAATCCTGAGAGAAGAGGGTCAATCACAGCAACGTCCCTTCCAGCGCAAAAGAAACTCAAAAGGTGATGCCACTATGTAAATATACTGGGATTCGTGCACAATCGATGAAACTTTGAGGTTAGAACTTGAGCCACGAACCATCAAACGGCTTTTGAATAGCTAATTTTGTTTTATCGTCAATGATGTGAATGGTTACAGGAGTAAACACTGGTTCTTTCTCCCCAATAACCGGTATCACTAATGTATATTCAATATGAAGTTTAATGTCAGCAGTTGACCCACCCGCACAGACAACGTACATCACATCGCCTCAATATTAATAGTATAAAGTCGAGAACGAGGCCTAATATCGATATATTTCTCATCATGAATAATAACACATTATTAATTCGTACGATCACGCTGATAATTCTCATGAGCTCTATAAGCAGCTATCTGTATTAATTTTTGTCGATCCTAATTATGATATTCAATCAAATATTTGTAGAAAACGACGTATAAATATCGATGCAGTATTTAAATAATTGCCTATATACTTAATACTTGTAGGAATAATATTATTGAGCTACGTCTAAACTGATCAGAACTGTATATATTATATATATAATCTCACCACATGAGCTTGCAAGCTGTATATTGTTCCATCACACAGCTAATTTCTTTACTCCACTTGTCTTCTTGAATATCTATGTCTCATGTTTTGGCTCCTATTAGCCTTCTGATTCAATATTCTAGAGAGTCAATTATCATGTACTTTGAGCCACTGGGTACTCAAAGGTCTTCTCCGGTGCTGTCTAGCTATCTGGCTATGACTTTCCAGTCACTCAAAGTACAGAGATAGATCATTGTCTTTTAATTCTCATAAAATACTCAGCAAAGGATTTAACTTTGGTAGATCTGAGATCTAATTAATCCGATGGCAGCGCCGTGCAGCAGCTGAGTGCCCCAACCAGATCTGACCGTTTATTACGTCTGAATTATCTTTCAAAAACTTTCAGTACAATACATTCTGACCCGATACACTCAAATGGTGACTGGAACATTGTCACAATAAGGCGCTCTATAATGCAGATCCAGGTGAGATGCTTTTCATCTCAAATCTGAATTTTTTTTAGATCCGATCACGTGACCTCGCGCATAAAATCCGCGCCGTATAAGTCAAAATTGGAGCCCAAATGCATCAACTTCAAGGAAAAGATCCCTTGGCCCAGTTGGTTAAGGCGTGGTGCTAATAAATTTCCGGGTAACCCTTGAAACAGTTACGCCAAGATCAGCAGTTCGATCCTGCTAGGGATCACCACTTCCTTTTTCTTTTTGCCCTTCAATTGGTTCAATTTGTGACTTCAGATTCATAGATCTGAGTCTGTCGCCGACTAAATCTTGGAAGTTTTCCTCAGTAGATGAACCGATCATTTGGCTATACAAAAGAGCAAGCGAAACTTGCGCAAATTACAAGCTTTTTATAGTACAGTCTGTCTCCTCACGACGCAGCAACTGATAAATATTCTCTACGCAATGTTGCCCGACAAAAACTCTAACTAATATTGTACTCATCACCGACGTGCAGATACGTCTTTCCAGTTGAATCAAAGTAAGGGCTACTGTATAGTTCAATTCGCATTTATTTGAAGTGTTGTTCATCCAAACCAGCTTGTATATTTCAGTTCAATTCAGACAAGTTTACCAGTGGACAAGAAATTAACTGATTGTCTAGTCAACTGAACTTTTGTTTCCAGGTCAGCATCTTTGATTGATGGCTCTTCCCCATAAACACCGAATTTTGTCAAAGCGAGATAAGCTTCATCTAATCCAAAAGCTGGGTAGTCGAAAGAATGGATCTCAGTTAAAGAGATTGTCTCTTTGTTTTGAACCCCATATGGAGTAGACAACACCTCACCAAGTTTGAATTGACTAGCTTCTTCTTCATTGGCATCAAAGCTTTTGACATTCTCTTCATAATCGTCAAGAGCCCATTTGAAAGCAAATGCATAAGCTTCTTTAGCTTGATTACCACTGCCAGTTGGATGAATAGCTAATGATTTCCCTTTTGGCAACACAACATATCCTCTGACTTGAGTCAGATATGTGATTAAGTGGACGTGAGTTAGCTGACTGATTAGGTGTGGAGTAATCTTCACGTTAACAATTGGTGTTGATTTCTTGGATTCAACGAGTTCTAAGAGTTCTTCCCTGGTCAGGTCGTATGAATCAATCTTGATGTTTCTGAGGCTCAAGAAGAAGTATAGCTGCGCATTGCTCCATTGTTTGTAGACCGGTTCTACTGTCATGGTTCTGATCGATCAATTTAACTGAGTTATCTATTGAAGGGGGAAAACAAACTAAACAAAGCAGACATTCGTCAGTTATTTATTCAGGTGGTGCTTTAAGCTGGGGTACAGTTTCCAAGCAAAACAGGGAAATTATTAGGCCGATCAGTAATAGCAGGCTGTTCGCTTGGGATAGCCTATCGGTGTAATGATAGCCTCGAAGCCCCATGCGCAGGCTTTCCGGGGTAAATCATTTCCCAGCCTTCATGACTTTATAACTCTCTCAACTTCCACCAACTTTTCTCTATCCCACTCAATCCATCCAGCGTCAGCACATACAAAACAGCCAACGCATCAACTACAATGCCAACATCCGCTGCTGCTATTGCTGAATTCGCGAAGAGCATTTTCGAGGCCACTCCTAACAATGGTCCATGGGATGACTACAAGTTCTCTCCAAAATCACGTACCGTTTATGGGAAGACTGTTTACAACTCTGAGGGGCTCATCAAAAATGTTGAAGGGCTGGTGGACCCTGAAACCTCGAACTCAACTGTTCTATCTCAGGGCTCTTTGGTCACACTTGACTTCGGTTTCAACACTTGTGGTCTTGTCAGCATTGAGTTTGGTGAGTCAACAGATGGTCAAGAAATCAATCTTTCATACTCCGAATCAAATCAATTCATTGACAAATATCAATCTGATAGAAGTATGGACTTCTTGATTGAAGATGGGGTTCATAACATTCCTGTTAGTGGTCCGGGTATTTTCAAAGCTCCTTGGGGTAAACAAAGAGGTGCTTTCCGATACTTAACACTTTGGACTGATAAACCAGGTCAAATCGAAGTCAAGTCCGTCTCAACATATATGACAAACATGCCAAGTCTTGGTGATGACTTGCGCAATTACTCCGGTTTCTTTGACTCTGATGATGAGTTCTTGAACACCATTTGGTACGCTGCAGCTTATACTGTTCAACTATCCACCCTTCCATCAAACAGTGGTCGTCGTCACGACTACGTTATGAAACCAACTGGTTGGGACAATGATGTCATCGCATCTAAAGGTATTGAATTCTTGGCTGATGGTGCTAGAAGAGATCGTTCTATCTGGTCTGGTGATCGTGCAATTTCAGTCCCAGCTGAAGCCATCTGTTTCAACTCTTTGTCAAACAAAAACTCTATTGAGTGGCTATTTGAAGAGCAATTGGAAAGCGGACAAATGCCTTATGCTTGTCGACCAATAGCTACTTATGGTTCTGACTCATATCATTTATGGTCCTTAATTTTCCTCTACTTAACCTATCAATATGGCGGTGATTTAGGTGATTGGGTCTTAACATATTGGGGTCAATACAAGAAAGCCATTGAATATGCATGGAAAAAGGTTGACGAGACTGGATTGTTCAAAGTTGACAATGGTCTAGACTGGGGTAGAAACATCTTGAAAGGACATACGACCAGTGTCAACTGTATGTTATACCATGCTCTGAACAAAGGTGCCATCTTGGCTGAATTTAAGAAAGACAGTGAAGCTCACAAGTTATACCTGGAACGTGCTGCTTCATTGAAAAAGGCAATCAACGAAAAATTATGGGATGAAGAGGCTGGCCTTTTCAGAGATTTTATTGATTCAGACGTTCACTCTCATGATGGTAACGGTTTGATCGTTCTGTATGATGTTGCTGATTTCGAAAGAAAACTCACCATATCCAGTAATTTGAAGAAACGCTGGAATAAATATGGTGCGCCAGCTCCAGAATCCCCAGGTATGATCTCACCATTCTTGGGCTCAGTTGAACTTCTTGCTCATTCAGATGTTGGTAGAATTGATCGTTCATTAGAACTGATTAGAATCATGTGGGGTTGGATGTGGAATGCTCCTTATTCTGTTAAATCTTCCTTGATTGAGGGCTATTATCACGATGGTTCTTGTAAATATCCATTCATCGGTTATGATCCAGCTTATATCTCACATGCTCATCCATGGGCTAGTGGTCCAATAATCTTATTGACTAATGAGTGGGCTGGCTTGAAATATGAAGAAAATGATCATAGTAAATGGGAAGTCTTACCAAGAGGTGCTTTCAAAGATGACAAATTTACCTGGGTTAAGACGGGTATCACTTCAAGAAGGTCAGGTCTTGTTAAAGCTGGGTTTAAGACATATGATGATAACGCAACTTTACAAATCGTTGCGCATGGTCCTTATGGAACCACTGGAGTAGTTGGTGTTCCAATTCAGAACAACAAAGGAGTGAAAGTTTCCAAATTGACCCTCAATGGATCTGTTGTCGATGTTTCTTCACTTGAAAAAGAGGGTGAGTTTTACTTATTGAAGGGTGTCAAAGGTCAAAGTTCCATCATTACAGCTTACTAGATCACGACCGGTTATCATATGGTACTAGGTGATTCTTCGCTCTTCATGAAAATACTAAAGTTGTATATTGTCGACTTTAAAAAAAACACACATCATGACAGTTCATGGAGCTTGTACCATACATATAATATTACCCAAGTCTACCAGCGACCTCAACAGTAGGCTGTTCGCCTGCATGGTACGAAAATTAAAGCAGGATCCTCTTGTAGATGCTTGTGGTAGTAGGGTCCTCTTCCTAGCTGTAATTCGTTATTCTTCTTAGAGCACACCACCGTTGTTTGATACAGTTCACCGGCAACATCTCACTGAGGCACAATTTAACTTGAAGATGATACCTTTACTACAGCATGGTTAAATACATAAGAAAAAATATCATAAACAATAAATGCACACACACACACACACACTCTCTCTCTCTCTTTCGGCAACCATCCCAATTAAAAAGGCATTAAAGTAGAGTGAACTATTAACACAAACCACAAACATCAGACTAACTATCAGGCCAAGAAAACATCATTACCTTGTTCAATGGCCTTCTTTGTGTGGTAAACAATATCATTTGATTCCCATGGATAGGCGATCCAGATATCATCAACCTCTCTGGCAGCAATGTAATGATCTTCATTGAAAACATCAGGTGGAAGTTCAGCTCTCTTTGGCTTTCTCTTGTTGTGCAACACAAAAATACCAAATTCAGTTCCTGATTCTTCAACTGTGATACCTTTAGCTTTACATTGTTCTTCAAGATCTTTCTTCAATTCCTTAACGGCATAGGCTAAAGTTGTTCTTGTATCATCAACCTCATCAACAATCAAAATTTTTTTGCCAATCAAGGTGAAATCAGTACTTGAGTAATCCAACCACTGTGTACGGACGACTTCTTTACCGATAGTTTCAACAGCAGTAGAAACACCAGCGACACTTTCATATAGAGAGAGAACAACTGACATGATTCTGACATTTGGCTGACCAGGCTCTTTCAAGAAGGTACGGACAAATCTAGTTGGAACAAGACCACCACCAGCTAAACAGACCAACAAATCTGGGTTGAACTTCTTCAACTTAGGAGCACTCTCTTGGATAAGTTGATGGATATGGTTGTAACTGATGAACAGTTTGTGGTCATCGCTGACATCTCCGTGAGCCATTTTGGTGGATTGAAGCTGTGAATCTAGCAAGGTTGGGCTGGGCTATCACTGAGAATAGGCTGATGACTTCCAAGGGGAAAACCTGTGTGGAGTTTCCAACTTCTATAAACAGTATCAGAATTCAGATTGATGCGCATCGCTCGCTTTTTATAGAAAAACAAAAAAAATTTTAATTCCCTGCCTTAGGCTTATGTAATCAAACAGGGCTCTCTCTCACTTAGATGTTGCCCGTACCATGCCGTCGGGACTCGGGAAGTCGGGATGGTCGGGGCAACACTTTTACCCGCGAAAATAGCTTTTTCCATCAATTTACCGGTAATATCAATATAACTGATTATTATGGTGTTTTTACAACAACAGCTGCTGCTGCTTCTCCTCTTATCAGTCACTGCAGTTCCTCACAGAATGACATCCAAAGCCATCCAGTATGCCAACGGTGAGTCCATAACCATCAGAGATGCAGGCCTCAACGAATTCGTACTAATCAACAACCCGATTCAAGACTTTGTATCGTTCCTGAACTCGTCGCCAACCCCATATCATGCTGTCGATACCGTCAAGTCAATCCTTCTCAGAAACGACTTCGTCGAGCTTTCAGAGAGAGTCAATTGGGCTGGTAAGGTTCTAAGAGGTGGTAAGTACTTTGTGACTAGAAACGGGTCCTCTGTGATTGCTTTCACTGTTGGTAACAAATGGACTGCTGGTGGTCCCTTGGCTATCATCGGTGGCCATTGTGATTCTCCAACCTTGAGAATCAAACCAGTTTCCAAGAAGACTGCGGAAGGGTTCATCCAGGTTGCTGTAGAGACTTATGGAGGTGGGATTTGGCACAGTTGGTTTGATTCTGATCTGAGTTTAGCTGGTAGAGTCATTGTCAAACAAGAAAACAAGTTTGTCTCAAAATTGATCAATATCCACAAACCACTTTTGAAAATCCCAACTTTGGCTATTCATTTGGACAGAGCTGTCAATGAGAAGTTTGAGTTCAATAAAGAATCACAATTACTACCAATTGTTGGTCTATCAAATGCTGCACCATCTGAAGAAAAACATAATGATGAAGGGGGTTGTTGTTCAGATGATTCTGGAAAATTAACCAAAGGTGAATTTCAGTCACTAAGTTCTGTCATTCAGAGACATAATCAACAACTGGTTGAAGCAATTGCCAAAGAAGCTGACGTGACACCTCACCAAATTGAAGATTTTGAATTGGTGCTGTATGATCATAAACCAGCAACCATTGGTGGTTTGAATGATGAATTTATTTTCAGTGGTAGATTAGATAATTTGACCACATGCTTCACTGCTACTGAAGGGCTGGTTCAATCCGCTACCAAAGAATCGTTGGCTCAAGAGTCGGGAATCCGTATTGTGTCGTTATTTGATCATGAGGAGATTGGATCTGCTTCAGCTCAAGGAGCTGACTCAAACTTCTTACCAAACATTTTGGAGAGAATCACAGGGCTTAATGGAGTTGAATCTGAAGATACATCCAAACCTTATGAATCCAAAATTTTGGAAAGTTCAGCAAGATCTTTCTTTTTATCATCAGATGTCGCTCATGGTGTTCATCCAAACTACTCAAATAACTATGAGTCAAATCATAAACCAAACCTAGGTGAAGGTCCAGTCATCAAGGTCAATGCCAACCAAAGATATGTCACTAACTCTGCTGGTATCGTCCTGATCAAAGAAGTTGCTAAAAAGGCTAAAGTTCCATTACAATTATTCGTTGTTGCAAACAACTCACCATGTGGTAGTACCATTGGTCCAATCTTGGCTTCCAAGACTGGTATTAGAACTTTGGATTTAGGTAATCCTATCCTAAGTATGCATTCAATCAGAGAAACATCAAGTAGTCATGATATTGAGAAGGCTATCAATTTGTTCGAGTCCTTTTTTGAAAACTTTAGTACACTGGAACCAACCATCATCATTGAATAAAAATCTACAGAAATGAATAATGCATGTTTGTTTATCCACTATGGAACGAAGTAAATCAACTTTTCTCTTTATTTACGTTTTGATTGTTTTGCTTTTAGTTTAGCAATTCTCTGTTTCAATAGAGCATGCTCATCTTCACTATCAGTCTCTTCATCTGCAACACCATTTACTTCTTCATCACTGTAACCATCTTCTTGAACCAGATCCTCATCGCCAGAGATGTTGTCCTCCACTATTTCCTCTTCACCCTCGCTCTCTTCATCTAGACTCATAAACCCACTTTCTCCTTCTTCATCATCAGATAAATCCACTTCTCCATCATCTATCAAGGCAGCGTCTTCCAGTTCTTCGATATATTCAACATCAGAATCATCAGAGTCGTCATCAAAGACCTCTGGTTGACTGGCTTTACTTTTGTTAAGCTCATTCTGTGAATATACAACATCAAGTCTACCCTGAAGTTCTAATAATCTTGGTAATGTGTTGGCCCTTCTGGATAAAGTTGAGTGTAGTGATGAAAGGGATTGTGATAAATTTGGAACGTTGATTAAGTAACCACCATGAACGATCATGACCCATTTGACCCAAATGTTCAGTTGTCCTTGACGATTGGTTTGTCTCGCAATACGCTCAGCTAATCTTTCAAGTAAAACGACAGCAAGGGAAGTATCCAAACGCTGTACAGTAGTTTTCAGCACGTTCTCATCTCTGTTTGCCAGAACACTTTCAAGCAAACCATGATCGTTTGATTTCAAAGCTTGAGTCAACAACACAACTAAAGAACCCGTAGTGGCTCTACCTTGTTTCTTCTTTGGTGCACTGACTTCAACTTTCATAGATTCAAGCCTTTCAGCTAAAGATGGTGCAGCTTCATCAACTTCAACGTCATCTTCTTCTGCAACTTCACGATTATCTATGAATTTAAAATTATCACCACTTGTGATGACAGCACTACTCTCATTGTAACGTTTTGGAGCAGCAACGTCTTGGCCAAAAAGACTATGATTCTTGGATTGGATAGCTGGTCTCGATTTAGTGATTGTGGTTTTCTCATGTAGATCTTCAGTCTTTATTTTTTCGAAATATGGTATACTTCCGTCCTCCAGCCATGTGATTGTGATTGATCCTGAACTGATAAAAGAGTCTTCAATCCTCAACGCAGTACCATTCGGACGTTGGAGGTTTATCTTGTAGTTACTTTGCTTGGACTTCTGTGCTTTTCTCTTATTAGATGAAGATGGAGTTGCAGCTGTACTCAAAATGTTTTGAAATACTTCAACTATACCATCTTCAGTGATGGCACACAAAGATTCTTGATCGAATGAAATTGACAAAACATTGCTTTCTGTGACAAGAACTGTTGAAGATCCTTCAAGTGAGTAAATATTTATGAATCTATCACCCTGTGCGGCAGTGATAAAATGTGAGTTGTCATTGAACGGTATAATGGAATGAATAGGCGTGATATGACCTGGGAAAGTCTTGACGATTTCTTTTGTCTCTATATCAACAAGATTGATGCTATGAGACCCCAATAACAGATGTGGTTTGTTTTTGTACTCAATGACTCTGACAATGCTGACTTCCTCACTGAATTTGAATTGTTGTTTTGGTTTAAACAGAATCAAATCCCACTCAATGACATTCTGACCGATATCAACAGACCACCCAGAGTTTGTTATGCTCGAGAAATGATAATCATTTATGGAGGATGCATGAGGATTCTCTAAAGTACCTTGGATTTGGTTTGGAGTTGGTGAGTATATCAGGACAGAACCTTTATTCAAACCGACAGAGACGATTTGATTTTCGATATTGATAGTTTGAGACATTCTTCTCTTCTTCTTCTGTTGTGATTTGGAATCAACATTTGGAGATATTGACCATGAAAGTGATGTTAGTTTTTGACCTTTATCTAAGGAGAAAGCAGTGGCCAGGTTAGAAATTGGGTTTGTAGATTGAACTCTGATCTTTTGAGTATCCAATGCTGTGATTGCAGAAGCATAATACGACCCATTTGGGTCGTAAACGGAAGCGGACAAGGAGCTAGACATCTTCACTCTCTGTACTTTTATATATTCTATGGAAGTGGAAACACAGCTGACCAACCTATGATTCTTTTCCAGTCGATCTGCCAACACTTTCTCTGATGCTTAACGAGATGAGCTTTAACAAAATTTTTCCAGCGAGAGTGGCCGGATCAAAAGCGCCAGTTCCGACTCAATGACCCTCGGATTTGCTCCAGCTATCAAAAATTATAACCAAAATGAAAACAAAAAACAGAAACGGCCTGGAATTGCACAGATCTTTTAATTGGATTAGTAGAAATTGGAAAGATGGTGGAGTTCAATGGCACAAGCAATAACGAGGATCTCACCCTCCCAAAAGGTACGTTTTTTTTTCCCCGTGGTTTTCCAGCGTTTCGGTGTGGCATTTTGTTATTCCAACTCTAATATTCGATCCTTCATATCAGTACTAACAACAAATTACCCATAGCCACCGTACAGAAAATCATCAGCGAGGTGCTGCCTTCGGAACTGGCATTCTCCAAAGAAGCTAGAGATGTAGTCATTGAAGCGTGCATCGAATTCATAATGATATTGTCGGATCAATCGAATGACATTGCTGAACAAGAAGCCAAAAAGACCATCGCTTCTGACCACGTAATGAAGGCATTACAAGAATTGGGATTTACAGATTATATTGCACCTATTGAGAAAATCTTGGTGGAACATAGAGAGTCTCAGAAGGGAAGAGAAAGAAAAAATAATAAATTTCAAAACTCTGGGTTCACAGAGGAAGAACTGCTGAGACAGCAAGAGGAACTGTTCCGACAATCACGTTCAAGATTACAAAACCAAGGTCCGTCAGGTACTTCGGTGAAGAGTGAAGAAGACACATCGGTTAAGAGTGAAGGTCTATGAAGATCAATACAGTGGGTGGTTACGGGTTAGTAGTTCAATTCAGTTCGGGGGTTATTATGTGTTTTTAACTCACTAGAGTTTAAAGCGTGTTGTGTTAATAATGGACTTGGGGTTCTTGCGAGTATGTTCTTCAGTTTCGGTCTTTCCACTGTGTTTATTAGTCATTAGTTCTCTACAACGTGCATTGACATCTTGGAGTTACTTGACGTAGGTTTTTCGAAAATTATCATTGAATAGTAGTTGTACAGACAAATCAATGCACTGTATAGTATCCACTTTTCTTGATTCTATGTAAATTCATTGCAATGAAAGAATAAACTTTATGGCATCCAATCCTTCAGGGGATAATGAACTAATGATGACACGGTACCTGTCAGGATATGTACCTTCGATATAAGTGAGTCTTGATTTGAATTCACCGAAGGCATTTATGTCAGTCAGCGGGGTATCCTTGAAAGCGTCTTCATCCTCATCCTCATCCTCTGCTCCCTCATGCTCCAGGCTTATAGTTTTTTTATCAACATTGGAAGCACCCTGTTTTTTCTCGACAGCACCAGGTAGTATTCTTTGTATGGATGATGCAAGTTTGTTTGACAATTGAGGAATGAACCCTTCTAGAGATGTTGGGATTTGTGGCAAGGATAAGATTGACAAAAGTGCCAGTGCTTGAAGTTTCGAGCCGTAAACGGTTCCTAGAGATGCAGATAAATTAAACCATACCTCAAACAGTCTAACGGTTTCATTTTTGGACTCCAACAGTTGTAAAGTTCTTTCTGGATCGACATATACTGAAGCCAAAAGAACTTTAATGAAGGAGTAAGGTTTGGTACTTTCTTTTTGGAAAAGTTCTAGGATAGACTCAAAAGAACTATTGTATTCTCTCAAAGTGAGAGTCATGTACTCAACCAATTCGAATGCACCTTCATTGTCAAAATCGATCTGAGAGGTGATGATCTGTCTCACGACATCATTGAGCAATACAACTTGTTGTGAGCTAGAGTTCAATCCTTTAAAGCCATAAGTGATGATGTTTTCCAAGACAGGGATATATAACTCAAAGTATTCAACAGCATACGTTTGAAAAGAGTCAAGAACTTCATGGTAAAGTTCCCAAACTATAGGAGAGATTTTCTTCTGTCTGATAGTCATACTTTCCATCAACTCCATAGATTCTCCAAGGAATGCTAGGGCAGCATTATTCAATACAAACTTGATGGCTGGAGCAAAAATTGATTCCAAGTCGACCCCTGGCATGGAAAAAACCATCGTACTCATGGTATTGAGATATCCGACAGCTTGGTATTCTTTGTCTGTTTCAGCTGTATCACCTCTGCCTTGCATCTCTAAAAATTCTGTGGCAGTTCTGATGAATTGATCACACAAACTGTTTCCCAAATCATTTGCAAATGGTTCCAATTCAGTGGAGAAGATCTCAACAAAGGCTTCCATGATTTCTCCAATCATATCCATTTCATAAGATCTTGAAAGGTGTAGTAGTTTTTGCATAATAATAGGAACATCATTTGAAATAGCATCAGTGACCAATGGATCAGTGATCAAGACCCTAAGGGCATCAGCAGCTTCTATTTGAATTGGAAGGCATTCAGTGTTTTTAAAGTTCGAATAGACACCTTCAAAGACTTTAGACAAAACGTTTTTGTCTTTATATTCATATGCAAAGATTGAGATTGTTTCGCAGGCTCTTGCTCTCAGGAACTCATAGTTACTTGAAAGATGTGGAGCCACTAAACCGTCAATGATTTGATCGATTTGATCCTTGACGGGGGAGTTTTCTTTCTCAAGTGAGATTGATATCGAACTGAGAATTCTCAACCCACCTTCCGCCTTCAGTGCATTAGACAGTGATGGGTCTTGGCTGTACAAGTTGAAGATTTCATTCAAAAGATTCAAGATGACAGGCAGAACCTCGAATCGATGATGAACAGTGACAAACAAAGCATCAACAGCAGCAACATCAGGCGTGGTAGTCTCTCTATTCACATCAAAGTATCTCCGTATATATTCTTCTGGGTCATCTTCGAATAGCTCCAAGTTTTCTTGACATAATGAAGGATAGATCAAGTGTCTCAAGAGAACTTCATAATGTGACTTCACTAGCTCCCATGAAGTTGACATGAAAGATTTCTCAAAGAATGAGATCAAGTGGTATAGAGAGCTGTCACTCAACCAAAACCCATTACTCCATTTCTCGACGATTGAGAAGTAAACTTTCAAAATTTCAGGAACATAGGTATCGTTGAAATATTTGATGAACTCTGGACTGGAGCTCTGACTGGTAGATAGACCATATCTTTGGTAAAATTTATGAAGGTTTGCAAATCCCCACTTGAAACATTTGATTCTCAAATCCAGTGTTCTATCAGCGGGGTCAACTTCAAGTACTTTTTCAGGGATCTGTCTCTGGATGGAAGCTAAATGAATTGTGATCCAAGTCGAAAGCTTATTATCAGTTCCGAAGAAGTATTGAGGGAGGGATATCAACGATGAGTACTTGAAGATCTTCAAGATGAGATATAAGATATTTCCCGAAGCATAGTCATCGTTGTTTAAAACTTCGAATGCGAGGGTCTCCAGAATTGGAAATGTTTGGTCCATGTACGAGTCAATCAAAGTTCTATCAGCAGAAGAGTATCGTAAGGATCTTGTAGCTTCAAACAGCAACAGCAACCCAGTTGCGACATGACTTGGTTCAGCCCTCGACGTCAAGAGCTGGACGATAGGCTCGTGCAAAGTCCAAAACCCACGGTTCAGTATGCTTCTGACCGATGTTGTGAGTTGAGGTCTCACCAGGTTGTCATTGTGGACCTTGATCAGGGACTCGATGAGCTTCTGCTTGATCTGCTCCTGCTCGTCGGCCTTGATGCCCCGGTCGCTTTCCGAGTTCCAGTAGTGCGTGACACGGTTCTTGAAGAACACAGCGGCAGAACTTCTCTGCGACGGTGTGATGGACTGATCCACAGCCAACTGCAGGCAGTAGACGGTGAAGCCAGGCTGTGCCTCGAACCCCTGCAATTGAGCTTCCGCCTGGTTTCTGAGCTGCGGATTCGGGTTCAGCGTGGCCGAAAGCGCCTCCAGGATGATTTGCCTCTCCATTTTCCAGCGGATTCTTTGCCAGATCAAAGCAGCGTTTTTGCTGTGTTTGTTTGTTTGTTTTGTTTTCTCTGCTTTTTTCTCTCTGTAAATTTTGCGCAATTCTGCAATTATAATTACTTGCCGGGTCACCGCGAAAATTACCCCTTCCATCGCCAGCGCAGGTTTATTCAATTCACAGCTCATCACGAAGAAGGCTCCAATCCAGGTCTTGCTCTTCATCGTTTCAGCTGACGCCGGTCCTGTCGAGTCGCTTCACATGGTGTCCGTCAACTGGAGACTGGTGCACTCTCTCAGCTACGTGCTGGCGTTTTTCTTCGCCTTGGAACCGTCTTATATCCATCCAGATGAGCATTTCCAGCTATTCGAAGTGTTGACAAGTGAGTTGGATCAGCCTCTACTCTAATTGGGTCATTCAACTAACAAGACCAAAGACCGTCTATACGGATATAGTACAAATGTGCCTTGGGAATTCAAAGGAAGTATTAGCCGAAGTTTCAGCATCCTGTACTTAGTTTATGGACCCCTGTTCCATATCAACAAGTTTTTGCAACTTCCACCTCTGGCATTGCTATATATGGCTAGGCTCCAACTGGCCATCACTTACTACGTCACCGTCAAAGTTGCACTGAGAGTACTCTGCAAAACAAAACAAGAGAGTTCCAAGGCTTTGTTCTTCATATACACGTCTTTCATCACTTGGACTTATCAATCACACACTTTCTCCAACAGCATTGAAACTCAGATCCTACTCATTGTTTTATCACTTATCCATATCCTCAGTGAATCGTATAAGCAAAAAATTGACAAGCCGTATTATATCATACATGCTTTACTTGGCTTCTTGATTGGTGTCGGTGTGTTCAACAGAATTACATTTGTTGCATTCTTGGTCTTCCCTGTTTTGCTATTATATAAACGTCTATTCAAGTTCAAAGTCAGCTTCCTCATTACAATATTAGCATTCGTTGCAACATCATACTTGTTCATACTTTGGGATACTTCAATCACAGAATCTGATGAACTTGTCATTGCACCACTGAACAACTTGCTCTACAACTCCAATCTGGATAATCTCAGCAAACATGGCTTACATCCAAGATACACCCATATACTTGTGAACTTACCTCAAATCATTGGTCCTGCTATTATCCCATTCATCTTTAGGAATCACTACAAGGCAACAGTCCCATATCTTTCAATCTTTTCAGGGTTGGTCTTTCTATCAGCAGTTCCACATCAAGAACTCAGATTCTTAATCCCTATCGTCCCACTGATTTGCATGTCTATAGATCTCACCAATTTTGAATCTACAAATACCATTGAGTGGATTATGCGATCCTGGATAACTTTCAACCTTTTTATGGGTGTGTTGATGGGATCATTACATCAGAGAGGTGTTCTTGAAGCATTGGATCATCTTCGATCAATTGGATCTCATGACCCTCAAATATGGTGGAAGACCTACTCACCTCCAACATGGATATTGGGCTCCAGTGATTTATCAACATCCTTACCTGAGAATCATTCCGTCTCCCATTTGGATTATGTTGTGGATCTAATGGGTGGAAGCAACTTGGATCTAGTTACGTCTATCAAGAGTTTTAATAGTTCCGTTCTATTGATCACACCAAGATCATCTGTTCCTTCGATTGAAAAGCTAAACGGTACGATACAATTAGAGAGAATTTGGAGCTACAAAGGCCATATCGGTATGGATCACTTTGATTTCAATGATATAAGAACCTTTTATCCTGGTATAGATATATACAACGTTACAAGTTTGGTATAGTTACATTGCTACCAAGTTCTTATTTTCAATGTTACATTATTATTGAAAGTTGGCTGTACAGTTTCATCATTTGTAGAATTCGAATTTGTCAACTTCACTGTCAGTTTTAACTTGTGAACTGTATGCTTCTTCTAGATCATTTTGAAGAATGACATATCTGTTTTTTCTAACAGCTCTCAAACCTGCTTCCTGCATAATGGCAGCGATAACCGCACCAGATAATGGATCGTTTCTGATGATCAAAGAATCTAAATCAACTTCTGGGGATAGTGACATCTTGGAAGAGATAGCAGTGAAGATCAAACGACGTTCTCTTCTGTCTCTTAGAGATGGGAATTCAATCTTTCTATCTAGACGACCAGGTCTCAATAGAGCTGGATCCAATGTATCGGCTCTGTTTGTAGCCATTATAACTTTGACACTTGAAGCTTGATCAAAACCATCCATTTGATTCAACAATTCCAATAAAATACGTTGAACTTCACGATCAGCACCGGTTTGAGCATCAAAACGTTTTGTGGCAATCGCATCAATCTCATCAATAAAGATGATAGATGGAGAATTTTCTCTAGCTAGTCTGAAAACATCACGAACCATACGTGGACCTTCACCCAAATACTTTTGTACGAATTCAGAACCATTGACTCTAATAAATGAGGCTGTTGAACTGTTTGCGACAGCTTTAACCAACATAGTTTTACCAGTACCTGGAGGCCCATAAAGCAAAACACCTCTTGGTGGATCAATACCAATCTGTGCGTATAAGTCTCCTTGTGTCAATGGTAATTCAACAGCTTCTCTGATTTCTTGTTTTTGCATATCTAACCCACCAACATCTGCATATGTCACGTCTGGTTTCTCACCATCTCCCAAAATGGCAATACTTGAATCAGCTTCAGGTGGTAATATATCAACTAAAGCATTCGAGTGGCGGTGTAGGGCGACAGAAGCTGATGGTTTCAATAGCTCTCTGTCCAAAGTTGATAAGATCCTAACAACGTAGTTTGAACCTGTAGTTGACGAAACGATACCAACGTTCTGATCAATTGGCTCTAAGAATTGACCAATGACTAACGGCACCGATTGGATTCTCTTCACTTCCTCTTGGGCCCTTACGAGTTCTCTCTTTAGATGGCGTTGTTCGTCCTTGATATATTCTTCCTGTAGTGTCAAGAGTTCGTATTCTTTCTCTAGTTTCTTGAGCTTCAAATAGACATCAGAGTTCTGAGCATTGGAAGGTGTGTTAGAATTGTTGACGTAGAGACTCTCTATCTTGGCCTTGTCCAGAATTGGAGTGGCAGATGGGCGTATTCCCAGTTCTTCCATTGTTGAAACGACGATTGAATATCTCTTTTAGCAGGAAGAGATTGGCTTTAACTAGTAATTGATTTTGGCCACCGAAATTATCCAAACACAACAGAATTCGCGGAAAGTTCACATTCTGCTTATGTAATCGAATATTGATACGCTATGTCCGGGTAACACATAAAATAGAGATTTGTGATTATTTGTTTTATTTATACATGCTGGTAAAGATATATCCAATGAAGATACCAATGGTCAATGAGACTGACGTTGCGGATATAATTTCACTTTTGTTGATCGGAATTTCTTCATAATGTTTGTAGAAAATCAGGCGGAATGGGGATCTTAAAGGATCACAGATCTTGGCCAGAGACCTCAGTAACCTTCCAGTCAACGATGGCTGTGGTACAGGCAGAGGTAGTTCTCTGATCACTGGTGGCTCTATTGTATGAGAATCATTGTCGAAGATCTCTGATTCTAGTCGGGCTTCTATTGGTGGTAGTCTATCACTGTGTTTCAAGGCCTCGACTTTCTCACTCATCATATCCAGTCTTTCATTCTGTTTCAGGCTGTTCTCCTCCAATGCACTTCTAACTTTTTCTTCAAAATTACCAACAAGCCTTCTTCTTTTCCATGGTTCGAGAGCCAATTGAAAGACTAGGAATAGTAAGATGTTAATTCCCATTAGACCAAATGTTCCCCAAGTGGAAGTTCTTCTAATCTTGTCAGACCAAATTTGCTCTTCGTGATATCTTGTTAAAATAGCATTTGAAAGCTTTTCCTGGAGTTCTTCTTCGTGGGCTTCTGCTTTTTCCATCTTTACTTTAGTTTCTTCTTCCAGGGTACCATTATCGTGATCCTCTTTATACAATCTTGTGAACTTCTCCACATCCTCAGGTGACCAAGATGCCTGACGCTGAAGTAAAGCATTAACTTCTCTTTGAGTCTCCAATCTTTTTGCCACTGCTTCATTATGAAGAAGTCTTTGTTCCCTAGCATTTTCTTTAGCCTTCTCTAGATCTGCTTCAAGAATATCAATAGATTCTCTCAATTTCTGAATAGATGAGTAACCAGTAACATCATTTAAAGCTCTTGTAGCCGTAAATATGGTCTCTTGTAAAGAGTCTATGTATAGCTCCAGCTTTTTTGCCCAAAGCTTCCTATGCTTTTCTCTATCTGATGGTAGGCCTTGGATAGTCTTATTTGTAGCTTGTGCACTGAGATCTTCGTTGAACGCATAACTCTGGCTTTCCTTCTCTTGCTGTTCTAGCCTCTCATTAGCCTCTCTTATGGCCTCTTTAGCCTTCCCGTAATGATGCTTGATGGGGACAATGACATTGTTTACCTGTTCCGATGTGGTTTTATAGTAGTGATGGGCTTTGTCCAAGTAGGGCGTCACTCCTTCGAGCAGTTCGCTCACAGGACTTTTAGATTCTGACGGTACTTCCTCCCCTTTTGCTGCTGCCTTCAAATCATCACTCTCTTCGGCTTGTTGGTCTGCTTTATTGTTGTTGATGGTTTGTCCTTTCGGAGTTTTGGACTCTGAGTTTCGCCAATGCATCGTCACGCTGAGGTTTCTTCGATGTATCAGACATTGGCTCGTTCTAAAACACATGTATGGCAGCCTATTCCCGGGTATCAGCCTCAAGCTCATCTGTCGGTGGTGTTCAGCAGCACTTTATTGTGGGTAAACCAAGGCTAAATTAAAAGTTCCGGTTATTATAACAATCTCGACCACCCAGAAAAAAAAAATACCACAAGCCGAGATATCTAACTTGAGCACATCGCCTTTCCACTCGATTGTCTCGACCAAGATGGTGGGATTCTCCTTGAAGAAAGACCCAGCTGACGCTCCAAAGAAGATTGGCTTCGGTGGCTTCTCGCTGAAGAAGAAAGTAACGGCGAACCCACCCAGTGCCCTGAACAAGCCTAAACTTTTTAGCAAATCACACGATGATGAGGACACAATAAGAGAGGTCAAAATTGATACATTTGATGCTGATAAAGGTGGAGCATTCAATAAGGAGGATGGCCCAGAGCAGCCGAAGGGACCTCTCGTGATAAAGTCCACTGGAAATCAAAACTGGAGACAGGTAGCCAAAGATAGATTCAATCCAGAAGCTAGGAAATCTCAAGAGCCAACCGAACAGAAAATGAGTTATGGTATAAACTTTGTTGGGGTTCAGGACAAACCATCCAACTCTACTTCTAGAAGTGGACCTCTATTGCAAAAAAAAGAGGTTGATCATTTCAAACAAGATGTTGAAAGTAGGCCAGATGTTTCAACTTTGGAAGAATATGAAGAGATCCCAGTGGAAGACTTTGGAGCAGCAATGTTGAGAGGAATGGGTTGGAAAGGCAATGAAGACGATGAAGATCCAAACAAAAAGAAGGAGGTGATACCAATGGCTAAAAGGGCACCATATCTTGGTTTAGGTGCCAAAGCCATAGACAATGGAGACACCTCTAAGCAAAGAGATAAAACTTACATACCAGTGAAAAAGATCGATAGAAGAACAGGGAACTCCATTGATGAATCAAGAGAAAGAAGTCCTGACAGATCTTCTGTTTCAAGCTACAAAACCAGAAGCTGAAGGCTCACAGACTGACATTATTCTTTTAATTATGGATCAAAGTACACATTCTCTCATATGAGATTTCGATATTCATCACGAATGCATCATTGGTCTCTATAACTACACCATCCTCACCAACAAACCTATTACTACTACTCACATCACCACTCATGGAACTTGGCCAATTCTGAACATCCCACTTGAGACCTTTGGTGTTCAAGACTACAGGGCCATTCAGAGGTAATAACCCCACATTTGCACCATGGTACAAGGTTCTCGTTTCTTTATAATCAAGAAAGTGGAGGCCTGGCGGTATGAGAACAATCAAATCTGTTGCTGTAAGAAAGTATGCTTTGAGATTTGGGCTCTGTTTGGCCAACTTGATCAAAAGAGTAATTGAGTGGATTGTATGGTCAAATCTACCATCAATGGCACCTACCATCACAAGTTGGATTGGGTTTTTGTTATTCACAGTCTCATGTAACCTTATAATACCATCATAACCATCAATGTTTTGGATATCTATAGTTTTATCCTGATCGTCAAAGTCATAATAAAGCTCAACCAGATCAATGCATTTATTCAAATCGGTTGCCCATTGTGTAGATTGTGGTATGATACCAACGCCATGAGCCTGGTACCATTCTTTAACATCATCTCTTAGTGAATCAAAATCACCGATTATGAAGTCGGGAAGATACTCAATTCTTTCCGTGTCATACTTGAAATAGTCATACAGTCTATTAGCACCTCCATCTCCACAGACTTTGAGCCTGTAGGTCTTCCATAGCTGCTTGAAGTTTGGGATTGTGATTTCCTGGTTCACTAGGATCAGCGCATTCCTAGAAATCGGTTTTAGTATCGAAGTCAGCTCAATCACATTTGAGTTTTGAGGTGCATCGACAGCAATCCTCTCTGGGTTCTCCACAACGCCTGACATTATCAGCTTCACAAGGAAATACCTCGAAGTCACAGGGTAAAAACATGAGAAGTTTTGTATTATACTCTGAGTATTCTGGATGGATTGTGGTGTTCGGATGATTTTCGCGGGCTTCCTATACGTGCGTCATAAAATCGACTTCTGAGACTATTCTTAACCACTGTTAAAAGACAAGAACCAGGAAGCCAGGGGTCAAAATGAGTGCGAATCCAGAGAAGTACAAATACAGAATCGAGATCCAACAGATGATGTTTGTGAGCGGGGAGACTCTCGACCCTCCTGTCGAAACTACCAACCTGATTGAGGACATTGTCAGAGGACAGGTTATTGACATCATCATACAATCAACGGTAACAGCCAACGCAAGAGGGTCCAAATCCATCGCCCCAGAGGACGTCATCTTTCTGATACGAAGTGACAAGGCAAAAGTTAACAGATTGAGAACGTATCTTTCTTGGAAGGACGTGCGTAAGAATGCAAAAGACCAAGAAGCTGGTGGTGTTGAAGGCACAGATTTGATAGATGATTCATTAGGCCAAGGTGGGAAGAGTGCTAATGATTTGATGAAGATGAAGAAATCCAAAATCAGATTACCTTGGGAATTGCAATTCATGTTTTCAGAACAACCTCTGGAAGATGATAACGAAGAACTTGATGATGCAGAAAAAGAAGCAACAATAGCATCTTTAAAAAGACTAAAAACGGCAGATGACCGAACTAAGAACATGACAAAAGAAGAATACGTACATTGGTCTGATTGTCGTCAGGCATCATTCACATTCCGTAAAGGTAGAAGATTCAAAGAGTGGGCAGGATTCGCGTCGTTGGCCGATGGTAAACCAAGTGATGATGTTGTTGATATTTTAGGGTTCTTGACATTTGAAATTGTCTGTTCATTGACTGAAGAGGCATTATTGGTGAAGCAAGAAGAAGAAAATTTGAAAAAATTGATTGTTACAACAAAGCCAACTCTTGAAGGGGTCCAGAAAAAAAGAAAACACCTGTTTGATGGACCCGATGAAGCTGCAAAACCTTTATCGGCACAACACATCATTGAAGCTTGGAGAAGATTACAAGCTGTTCAAGCAAAACCAAGAGCATTAAGAAACTTCAGGGGAGGAAGAGTTCTCACTACAACAAACTTCATTTAGATGGAATATAAATGTCTCTATACGATTCCGTTGATCTTTACATATGGTGTAATCAATCATATGCAAATTAGTTCAGCCCCAATATCTCAAGGATCCATGCAAAACTGACATAGCAGGAGCCTCAAACTTTCTCCTGATGAGTTCACCGGAACTTATCATTTCCTTCAATGTTCTTTTTGCAGGATCTGTCTCCAGCAGACAGCTGTTACGACCAGCTATTAACAACTCATTTCGTGCAAACTCTCTAATGATTGGAGATACATCAGTAAAGTATTTGTTTTTTGGGAGTATGTCAAAAACCGACTTATCATAATAGCTTTCATTGTCAAACAGTGCCGAACTCGTCAAAGCTCCACGGGTGAGTCTCTTGAATTCTTTGAATTTTGATTTCATGAATGTTTGATCTATTTTCTTCATCAGTGTGAAATTTAATATGTCAACATCAAAAGGATATGCAGGAAGGTCTTCTGTAAGTTCCTCACTTATGTTGTACTCAAATGGTAGTGGATGTGCTCGTAATTCCTCTTCATTCAGAAAAGTTTGTTCAGATATGACTTCATTGCCCGGTGTTTCATGGTTTATTAGGGAGTGATTGTTCGTTTCCAGAAGATCAGCAACAGAATAGATGTCAACTGCCCAAGCTATTGATTCAATCAATTCAACCCCTTCAATTGTATTGGCGATTTTTGCTTCAGCTGGCGAGTATGAAACATGAACGATCTCATCGTTTGGTATATCTGAGTTCCTTGTGAGAAGTTGTAGGTTCGTCAAACATTTCCTGAGATCCGAATCATTCTCTGAGATCAATCCAATCAACAAATCATCATCAATATCTAGCCTATTAACTATACCAACTAGATATAAATAATCCTTCAGAAGCTCCAATGGCTGGTTCTTTATGGTGAATAGTGACGCCTCAGTGATCGTAGCTTGTAGTAGATTATCAGGAACACATGAAGGGTCAGAGCATGTTAGGATTATTGGTCTTCTTGACACCATTATCAGTGTTTCTAAGACAGACCAGAATCCTCGATCGGTCTCAAATAATACATCAACATCTTCAAACAGAATTACACCTTTCTGAAATTCATTTGTCTTTTGGATCTCTTCAGTGTTATGGACCAGTTGGGTAGTACTGATCTCTAGCAGATTATTTAATATATCCTTCCTTCCTCTTTCTTGGCTTGCATTAACTTCATGGACATAGCCATTTAATTCCTCAACTAAAGAGTGGACGACACTACTTTTCCCCACACCTTTTGGACCAGAAATAATTGCTAATGGGACATATGATTCATCATCCGTTTCCTCACCACTCTCGAACTCGTCAACGATGAAATCATCCATTTCTTCTTCTTTTTTCTGTTTTCTGAAGTTGGGCCTCTTAGTCTTCTTTTTAAGTATCAGAAATGAGTTCTCAATCCATTGTTTGATTTTCTGTGCTATTGGTATATCAATGAGAATATCTAGAACTCCCCTGGGCTTGTAAAGATTCGTCCATATATCATGGTTAAGCTTAAGCTTCCCATTCAATAACTGTTGGTAGAATCTGCTGAACCTTGGATCTGTGGATAGTGTAGGAACTTTAGCCATAACAAGCTCTAACACTTCCTGATCTGTCCTAAAAGAAGTCTCTTTATGAATGGATCTTTCTTTTTTATGTACCTTAGGAATTCTGTCTATCAATGCATAATCAATCTCATCCAATATAATGTGATCCCTGGTAGGAAGACTTATGTCTCGATGCTGTAATTTGGGTTGATCAAATGTGACATGCATTTGTTCTCTAGTTGGGTGTGGTGTAGGGATTCCTTTAAGTTTATAGATGGGGTTTTTGATGATAGCAGGTTTATGTGATAAGAGGTCAAGATAAGATTTGGCTCCTGGGATAGATTGGCCTTTTGTAAAGAGCTCTGGCTTTTTCAACTCTCGCAAAATCTCAGGATTGATTTTGAGCGTCACCAAGCATTGTTTTTTCTTTTCAAAGCTTCTGAAAAGGTCCTTTGCTGATATCGATTTTGAAATTGAACTCTTGATCTTTTGTTCAATTTCAGCTATCCTTTGATGTTGTGGTTTGTACTTGAGATGAACAATCATTGATTCTTGCCTTCTGTCTTTCTTGAACTTCTTCCTCTTCTTTTTCGTTGACTTGGACTTATTATTTGGGGTATCTTCATCCTGAGAAGACAACTCGACAACTTCAACATCTGGAGACACTCTGTTAAAACTTCTCCCGTTCAAGATATCCTTAGCGGTTATACCTGACTTCACGAGTATGACTTCTTCCTCTTCTACCACTATTTCCTCGATTTTTTCTCTGCATGGGACATCAATTGCCTCTATGGTCTCAGCGAATCTAGGTTTCTTCCCTGTTAGGATATCTTTTGCTGTAATCCCAGACTTCTTTTCCGGTTTGGGTACTGATATCACCGGAGCTTCTTCAATGACAGGCTCAATGCCTTGCTTCATGACCTCTTGCTCATCGACTTCACGCCTTATCTTGGAGGGTCTGGCCATCTTGAAAATATCAATCACATTGACCTTGGCACCTGTTCGTACTTCCCGGGCTTCGCTTTGGTCAAGCATGGGATCATCAGCATCAATATCGCTGAAGCTGTCGTCATGGGTTGTGTCTGCACCTCCAACACGAAGCTCATCGTCGACAGTGACGGTTGATGCGTTCGACGTGATTTCTTCCGAGAGGTCATCGCTGCGGTCCGCCAGCACATCCCCCATCACACCGTGTACTTGTACCTCTATACTATCTCTTGCCTCTGTTTACAAGTTTTGTTTGTATCAAATACCAAAAACACGGTACGCGCATTTTTGATACATAATATTAATTCTGGCCATACCGAAGAAAAACACCAAAAGAGTTCGCGGCATCTCTCTTAGGAGAAATCTCCGCCTGGAACTCCCTCCCGAGACCACTGAATCACAGGCGGATCCCAGGCGGAGGCCGCCGCAGAAAGCAGTTCAACACTGTCGAATGTTACTTCTTTCAGAGATGATTTGCACTCTACAAACTACAACAGCCAGCCATCATTGGAAGTTAGTAACGTACTTAATGTAGTATAGTTGGGATGCCGCAGTGTAATAATCACTTCCAATTTCTAGAGCAGGTATCACGTCTCCACAAAAACCTCGGGTTCAAGTCATTATTCAACTATAGCATAACCTACTTCAAACAGCACCAGGTAAGTGGGGAGGCTAGCAATCTCCTCATTACTGCAAAATGACACCAAGACCTTCCAAAAGATGAGAAGTTTAACGGACAGGACATTAAATCATAAATCCAGTGAAGTCTAGTAATCCCGTCTTTGTGCAATCCAAATCTAACAGAACAACGTAAAACCCCAATCGAGTAAAACCTCTCCATCCGGTGACACAAACACAGCCCCAAATACACCGAGATCCTAGTTTTACCCCAGAAACCACAAACCCAAATACACCGAGATCTTAATTTTACTCCAGAAACCAGAAACCCATAAAAAGCATAAAACTCACAATCATTACCAATGTTTTCATTCCAGTTCATACTCTTCAATCTTCCCCTGGCAATCATGTCATCCATACAAAGTTAGAAAAGAAGGTACATTCTCATTTCATGTTCACTTTCACTGGAGTGTTTTGCTTGTTGATGTTGCAAATCAGATTGAAGAGGTTGGTCCCCTTGGATACTTCTGATATGATAAAGTTTGTCTTTGAGGTTGCTGATGTTGGAAATCAGATTGAAGAGGCTGGTCCCCTTGGATTGAAGACTTCTGATATGATATGACTGATGTTCTGGTGTCTGAAACGATTGACTTTGGGATTCGGATTGAAGAGGTTGGTCCCCTTGGATTGAAGATTTCCGATGTCTGAAACGATTGAGTTTGGAATTCGGATTGAAGAGGTTGGTCCCCTTGGATTGAAGATTTCTTATATGATATGTCTGATGTTTTGGTGTCTGAAACGATTGAGTTTGGGATTCGGATTGAAGAGGTTGGTCCCCTTGGATTGAAGATTTCTGATATGATATTACTGATGCTATCACCACAATCACACAATCCTGTCACATTGACGAGCATCGGCTCATCGGTTTTATGATGATTGCTTGAATAACTTCTGAAACCTTCTGATCTTGAAACTTGGGGAGGTTTTGATTGAATGAGGATGGAGGACTGTTGGTTCAGCACATCTATAACTAGATTGTCCTTTGTGTTTGGAGATGGCAGCGAGTTGTGGATCAAGGTGATGTGTTCAAGGCACGGAAGGAACTCTTCACCAATTGGACTAACTGGATTCTGCAGGGGAATCGCTTACCTGTGATAGTCGTCAGATATAGCTGGGCTTCTGAAGTTTCGAGATCTTAGTTTGGGGAGACTTTGATTGAAGAACGGATTGAGCTCGCATACTGTTTCAACTATGGCAGATTATGTCACATGGTTTCCCCTTGCAATTGAATCTCATGGTTTCAACTTGATGGTGATTTATGTTGTTTGAACTTGGTCATTGAAGTCTTGAGCGATACTGAAATTGGGGAGTTCTGATTGACCTTGAGATGGATATCAGTTCAGTTCAACCTTAGTCATTGGACTGATAAGCAACACTCTCATTTGGAAAGACTGGGGACCTTTCTATTTGATGAGCGTTGAGCCCAGAGCCGACTCATATGATATTGTTGTTTGTATTCCCTAGTTCTTTGAAGGCAATTGGATATCTGGACTTGGGGAGGTCTGGATTGACACTGTTGAGAAGATTGGGATCAAATGACAGATCTGATAGAGGAACATAGTGGCTTCATCAATCCATCAGACCGCATCATTGAAACTCCTTAGGCTTGGTTCCCTGAGGGATTCCTCTGATTGCTGATATAGCCACAACTTTTCAAATGTTGAGAATTTGATGGACAATATTATCATCTTATATGATACCTCTGATCACCAGGATCACACTAACACGAACCACAGGTCACCATTTCCTCTACTCAGTCAGTTATCGACGAATAAAGGAAATTTTTTAAAAAATCCAATTTGGAGCCCATCTGTGTCCAATTTTTCGTAGATTCATCGAAACTAGAATCTCAAATATCTCAATGATTCTTCATGGTATCCCGCTGTGCATGGGATCATCTTTTAGCAGCTGAAAAGAGGTACATTTCTGTCTGATTAGATGTTGAATATCTCTATTGGTTAAAGAGTTTTGTTTACTTTTATGATTTGGGCTTCTCAGTGAGGGAAATGTGTCCTGTACCGGGGTTTCTGTCACGTGTGGGATCAGGTGACACAGGTCAGCATGTGTCCCGTAACATCAAAATAACACCTTACCTCAAACGCGGATTTTGAAGTGCTAATAACTTTTGCCTTTTTAGGTATGATACAAGAAGTCTGATATGGGAAGTTTCTCCCAGGCTCAGGGTTTTGACAGGTCAGCTCAAAATGTCAGCCAGACTAATAATGAATGAGTTATTGATGAATGTCCTTATGTATGTGTTACGTAATATTTCGGCGGAATTCCATCAAACACATTGTTATTATACGTCGTCGTCTAGCTCTTGCTACAAGAAAATGGAAATCTTTTGATTGAATGTACGATACATTCAATTCATCATGATCATCATGTCTTTCTGTACATCTCAAGACACTTTTTTTTATTTACAATCCTTTCATGATTTCATGAACGATCTCAATGTCTTAATCTTCCGTTCCTCATATTCTCTCATAACTTCGTAATTATAATGCAAATTTTGTTTGTTTGATTTCTCCATCAATCTCCCTTTGTGATTCTGATCATCCTTATGCCATCGCACCTAATCCAACAATCAATAGTTGTGATGCCACAGTCTTGGACCAAGAAGCCAATCTTTTATTTCTTTGTTCAATTTCATATTCTTGATAATGCTTCAACAAATCGATATAGATTTCCGTTGCTATTGAATCCAGCATTTTGCTTTCTCTTAAAGTTGTAACATTTTCTAAATCGCTTAATTTCTTAACAACACGGAATGTCACTGGTGGTAATGTATGATCCAATTGATCCGTTTGTTCTTTTCTTTTACTATTGATGAATGAGATTAATGGTTTTAGTTGTTCAAAAGAAATGATTGGTTCTCCATTGGATAAAGTTGGTAATTCAGATGGGATCTTAGCTTTTAGATCACTGAATTGAATACTGAAATCAATAACAACATATCTGGAAGAATAAGGTAAATCATTGGCATCAATATCAGGTGGCATAATATCAGCAGTAATTTCAGCTTTCCCATCAATCAACCAATTAAAATGAGTATCTTTCAATCCTAGATCTTCGATATTTATTTGATCTAGTCTAAATCTAGTGATTCTTTTCCATGGATTTTGATCTTCCATGACGTCAGTAACATAAGCCAATTTATGTTTTCTTTTATGAATTGTGAATAGTGAATCATTGACAGCCCCACTTATAACAGACGCGTCCCAAAAATCCAAAAATAACCAATTAGCACGAACTCTTGGTATATCACAATCATATATGGCAACATTCAATGGTGCTGAATCTTTTTGTATTATGTTCAATTGTGAATCTTTTATTTTGAGACTTTCAATGACATATTCTTTATTGTTAAATAGTTCGATTTCAGGCTGGGTAGGGTCGACTTCAGTTCTATCAATTGTTCCTCTCATCCCATTTATTTCCAAATTCTCAATCAAACCTTTTTGATCTTTCCATTTCTTGAATGATAGTGTCATTTTCATTGAATCAATTTTTAAATCTAATTTGATTGTCTGTTTTTTCCCTTCAGTATCATCAGTTGATTTGATGATGACTTTTTTGAAATCAATCATACCTTTTTTCCATTCTGGTACGACAGCATCTTCAAATTTGATATCAAATCCAGGAATCATCCAAGTAAAGAAAACTCCAGTAAATTTCCCAACTAATTCTTTAGCAAATAATGAGTTCAATCCATAAAATAGCAATGAAACAAATGTCGTTGTACCCAAGACGATCCATAACAAGTGACTTAGGATGATCCATGAGAAGAATGCAGTAATCTCATCAATATTGAACGGTCTATAACCTTTGATCAAGAACCATTTTGACCTTATTGCTAATCTTTCCCAACCTGAATTTGCATGCAATAGCAATGATTCTTTAGTCTGTAATGCTTGTGATCTTGGAATTGGTTTAGATAAATCAGAGTGAGTTTTGATGATCTGTACCCCATGGTCTTTGAACTCACTAGCTGGAGGGCTTGTTTGTCTGTTTTGGATGTTTGTCAGTGAATGAAGGAACTTCTTTTGGATAAGAGTATAGTTATTGGTCGATATTGTGGGGGTGTATGAAGAGGAAGATGTGACGAATGGTGAGTATATAGTAGGAAGTGAAGGTTTGAGAGCGTTCCGTATTTGAGGCTGTCTAGGATGTAGTAACCGCTTTGGAAGTATCAGTTTGATCAATGACATTTTATACTGTTTGAGTTCTAATATGACATTTGACGGGTGCAGCCAATGAGAGACTGTTATTTTGTGACAAAGGCGAGTCAGTGGAAGAGAAGAGACTGCGGTGGAAGCGGCAGAAGATTGCTAGGAGTTTGTGGTGGCGATGAAGAGCAGCAATAGTAGCAATAACACTAACAATAACAAAATAGAAACAGAACTCAGCCAGTCAACGGAGGCACAAGACCGTTAAGTGACAAAGTGATTAATTTTTCAGTCTTTTTTTTTCCATTAACAAAAAGCAAAGGAAGAAAAAAAGAAATAAAATGGTGAAAAATCACAGACCAAGTTCGCGAGTATTGAAGATAGATTACATAATAGATGAGACTTTATTAGGTAGGGTAAATCTCATCGCACCAAAAAAAAATTTATCTGAGAGGCCCTTCTAAAAACAACCATCAGAGTCCCTCCATCAGATACAATCACACAGCACAAGGCAAAGATGGCTGCTCCAACTGCATTGAAGAAGCCCTCAGATAAAACCACAACCACATCCATACATACCAGTGAAGAAGAGATAGTGATACCACAACAGCAGAAACCAGTAGAAGAAGAAGATGACGATGATGAAGTGTTGATAGATGCCTCAGGTAGCATTCCTGAAGAAACAGCAACGAATGAAGAAACAAAGAATAAAAAAGAAGTTCAAGGAGTGATATTAGATGCAGAAGGTAAACCACGTTTCAACTCTGCAAGTAATTCAGGTGAGAAAGTCAAGATTGAAAGTAGAAAAATACCAGTTCCACCACATAGAATGACACCATTGAAAAATTCATGGCCAAAAATATATCCACCATTAGTTGACCATTTAAAATTACAGGTTCGTATGAATCTGAAAAGTAAAAGTGTTGAGTTAAGAACTTACAATAAGACTACTGATCCAGGTGCTTTACAGAAAGGTGCTGATTTTATCAAAGCATTTACTTTAGGTTTTGATATTGATGATGCTATTGCTTTACTAAGATTAGATGATTTATACATTGAAACTTTTGAAATCAAAGATGTTAAAACTTTACAAGGTGATCATTTATCAAGAGCTATTGGTCGTATTGCTGGTAAAGACGGTAAGACAAAATTTGCAATTGAGAATGCAACAAGAACAAGAATTGTTTTGGCTGATTCAAAAATTCATATTCTTGGTGGGTTCACACATATTAGAATTGCAAGAGAGGCTGTTGTTTCATTGATCTTAGGGTCTCCTCCTGGTAAAGTTTATGGTAATTTACGTACTGTTGCGTCAAGAATGAAAGAACGTTATTGATGTGGTTATTAGAAGGGTTACTCACTGTATATTATAATTTATTAAGGGATTGAAATAAGCATACTTGTTCTACAGTGTAAGTCAACAGATTGATCTTTAAATGAAGAAAGGTGAAACACCCACTTGTATACATTTCTAAAGCTTCATTAATTAACACTTCTTTTAATTTCCAACAAAAAATTTAAAAATCATTATAAATTCATATATCATAGCAAAATTTGTTATGGGTTAGATTTATAACAAATTTCTAGCTTTGAATTGATCTAATAAACCTTGACCTAATCTAGCAGGAGATGGTTGAACCAAGACACCAGCAGCTTCTAAAGCTTTGATTTTATCTTGAGCACCACCTTTACCACCAGCAACAATGGCACCAGCATGACCCATTCTTCTACCTGGTGGAGAAGAAACACCAGCAATGAATGAAACAACTGGTTTTGGAACATCTCTAGTTAAGTTGTATTGTTTTAAGAATTCAGAGGCTTCTTCTTCAGCAGACCCACCAATTTCACCGATCAAAATGATACCTTCAGTTGCATCATCCTCTAGGAATAAAGTTAAAGCGTCAATGAAGTTAGTACCTGGGAATGGATCACCACCAATACCAATGACTAAAGATTGACCTAAGCCGGCTTTAGTAGTTTGATCAACAGCTTCATAAGTTAAAGTACCAGATCTTGAAACGATACCAATTTTACCCTTTTTATGAATATTTGATGGCATGATACCAATTTTACATTCTTCTGGAGCAATAATACCAGGACAGTTTGGACCAACCAATCTAGTTTTTGATTGAGTTTTCAAAATGTTTGCAATTCTTAGCATATCATGTTGTGGGATACCTTCAGTGATTGCAACGGCTAGAGAAATTTCAGCTTCAATGGCTTCTTCGATGGCTTTAGCAGCAATTGATGGGGGAACGAAGATACCGGTTGCAGTAGCACCGGTTTGTGCAATTGCTTCTTTGACAGAGGCAAAGACTGGTCTGTCCAAGTGCAGAGTACCGGCTTTCTTTGGGTTTGTACCACCAACTACCTGGGTACCGTAGTCGATAGCCTGTTGAGCATGGAAAGTAGCCTGTTTACCAGTGAAACCCTGATAGATGACTTTGGTGTCCTTGTTGATCTTCAAGTTCTTGATGGTGTCGGCGTACGAGCGTCTGACTGTGGACGTGGAGAATCTTCTGATGAACATTGCGTGTGTTGTCTTTGCTTTGAGAGAGGGAGGGACAACAAGAGGAAGAACAACAAGAAGAAATGTTTTTTTTATATAGGAAAAAACCGCCCACGGATTTTGAGTACGTACTTTTCAACTACAAGGCCTTTTATGCTGAAGATGGGCGAATGCTTGATATTTTATTCAGCAAAGAGAGAGAGAGATAGAGAGAGGAGGCGTCCAATCAGCGTGGTCTGCACAGCCTTACCACGCCAATCCACCAGTAAAACCAGCAGAGACCAGCCCAAATCAATCAGAACAGTGTCCCACAAACAACCACTTATTCTCAATTCTCAATGTACACCATCTGATCCTCCAAAACCCCAACCGCGAAATCTCGGGTTGTCCAGTTGGGAATATCCCGTAGCAGCGCACTGCGGAAGGGCTCATCATGGCTCCAGGCACCACCACCACCACCACCACCAAAGCCTAGGCAGGGCTCCAGGCAGAGTGCAAAGTTGGGTGTCAATTGTCAACACTCATGATCTCGTGGAGTGCTCGTACACCACGAACCTCAGCAGTTAAGGTTGTTTGTTACGACTGCTGCTGGGAGCTGATATTCACGATCTTCGGGTGGTCACTGGTCAGTGGTGGCCTCACAAATTCTTGTATTCTTGTGGAGCGTAGCAGCTCTATTCACTATATAGCCAGAACTGAAAGCTACACGTGAATTTCCGATTACTTGCAACAACAACAACCAGATATCTAATAGAATTGCAGGTTGTTACTGTGACCGTATACACCAGTACTTATCCCTGTGCTAGTGCTGCTAGTTGTTTCTCTCCCTTACACCTACTATTCTGTATCGTGATAAATTATCATAACCTCGCTCTTAAGAACACGAGTGGCTTCACTTTTCACCTGAGAATAATGGCAGACGCTTATAAAAAAATGTGCCTTGTCAGCACTGGCCTACGTCGTCCGATATTCAGCACCTCTACCGTCTAAGCTGTGAACAGAAAGCAACACCCGTTTCCGTATTCCTATCTATCCATCACTTCGAGGTGTATTGGAAGGTGAGATATCATTATGGGTCCATATTTATAGTCGCTCCTCAAAATCATTGATGGATCTGTAGTTGGATCATTGAACATTACAGCTGTAATATCTTTCTCCTTTGACCATATATATGTCCCCCAGCTAATAATTCTGAACGCCATACAACTAGCCACATCCTTATACCTTTTTGTAACAATTACAACATCCTCGGCATCTCATCAGCTAATCATATATTGCCCCAGCAAAGAGTGAACTTCTCACCAATTGACTGATAACTGGGAATTGTGTCACGTCTAGTTGAGTCACTACTGGCCTCTGACTCCACAACTCATAGCTCCTTAAACAGTATATTTAAAATCATCAATCACCCACCACCTTATTATAAGTGGTTATTCGCGGGTTTGTTCATATCGATCAATCATCATCAAATCATCAAGATGACAGCTCATGATGTCTTGTTTGTTTCGCACTGAGCAAATCTTTTGTTGTTGTTTTTATTCTTTATTCTTCTTCTTCTTATCTGAACCTATTCCAGGCTGATCTATCACCAACAATGTCATCAGTCGAAGAAGATCAAGAAGTTTTCATAAATCCCTCTCTGAAAATGGATCTGATGGTGAGAGATCATTTGGAAGAGACTAATGTAATAGAGGAAGTGGATGAGCTTAGTATTGTCAGATCGTGGACATCATTGTTTACAAGACACAAAGAACTGAATAAGCCAAAAGATCAAGTGATGGAATCAGAAAAGAATGATAAAGCTGTGAAGGAAACTGGGTCTTCTAATGCTGATTGAAGGCATATTAGAATATGACCAAGACTGAGAGCCATTTGATGACTCAATCTACATATTAGGAGATACCAACAGAAACGCATGACACATCACCAAGGAGACAGGCATAGTGCTTCTATTACAACAAACTAATCAACAACCCCAATCATCACCATCCATATCAACTCTGGAAAAGCAATCACTAATCCATCCATCAAGAACGCTACAAACTTCTAATTTCCTGCTTGACCAATGAAACCACACCATAGAAATCGGATGGATCACTCACATACACAGTATCTCCCTCGTATAGCTATCAATAATGACCCTTCATGGTTTCATATAACATTGTAATAAAGTACAAATCGGTAAAAGCACGTGACCCGCCAAAATCTAAAAAAACACAGAAATCAACACAACTTTCTGCTAACAACACCAACAAACTTCTTCCTCTGTCCAATTGCCACTCGCTGAACGCACAACACACAAACGCAGAATGTCAGAGACACCTTCATCGCCACAGACGGAAAACGGCACCCCAGGAGCTGCTTCTCCTGCGCCAAACACTCCCGTCATCATCACAACGAAGGCTGGCATCAAGAGGAACAATACTCAGGTTGGGAAGAAAGTCAGTGCTGAGATCTTGGAAAAGAGAAGGGTCGGAAGACTGAAAGCTGCTGAGATAATGGCGAAGAAGATCAAGAAATCAGGTATAGAAAGACGTGAAAATCCTTTGAAATATTCGGTTTTTGAGAATGTCAATTTGATCAATCAGAAGAACTACTTCACTGATTATCTAAAGAAGGATGAACAGATGTTCATATTACGTGAAAGAAAACAAATAAGAACAAATAAAGTGACTTCAACCAATGGTACGAAGGAGAAATCTACTAAACCTGACTCGGATGATGATGATGAAAATGAAGATGACGATGACAATGAAAATATTGATGTTGTTGATGATAGAAGTGGGAGTAAAACTATAGTGATTCATCCAGGTTCGAGAAATATAAGGATTGGATTAGCTTCCGATGTATATCCAAAGACTATACCATTTGTTTTTGCCATACCTGGAAAACAAACACCAAATCCAGAATCAATCGAAAGGGATAATTTAACTGAAGAAGAGGAGTTAAAATTGAATGAAGTTAAAGCACATTTGAATTCTGATTTTAGAGAAAGAATGAAATACTACAAGAGAAGAATAATTCCAAATTCAAATGATCAAGTTCAAAACTTCAACAAGAAAGTTAAATGTGAGAAAATTCCAGAACATAATGATGTTCATAGATTTGAATTCATCAAACCATCTAAAAAAAAATCACCAAAAGATGATTACTTCTTTGGTGAAGATGCATTAAGACTTGACTCTAAAGATTATAAATTAAGATATCCATTGATAACCAACGGTAAATTCAATGAAGCAGCATATAACTCACCACAAGAAATTAGGGGAGACATTCAATTATTTATCACAAAAATTCTTGAAACTCAATTTGATATCAAGAATTTGAAACAGTATAAAGTCACATTAGTCATTCCTGATCTTTATGACAAGGTTTATGTTGAAACTTTCATTGAATTATTATTACAATTGAATTTCCAAGGTGTCGCCATCATTCAAGAAGGTATTGCTGCTTCATATGGTGCAGGTGTTAGTTCTGCATGTGTTGTTGATATTGGTGCTAAAACTACCAAAATCTCATGTGTTGACGATGGATTGATTGTCCCTAATAGTAGGGCTGTTCTAAGCTATGGTGGTGATGATATAACAAGATATTTTTATAAATTGTTGAGAGAATCAAGTTTCCCTATTGAATTTGATGAAAATGAACCACATCAATGGGTTATGATGGAACAATTAAAAGAGAAGTTCGTTACTTTTCAAGATGCAAATATCACTGTTCAACTATATAATTTCATCAAGAGATTCCCAGATAGATTATCAGAAAAATATGAATTTAAAGTTTTTGATGAAGTTATATTGGCTCCAATGGCATTATTCTTCCCACAAGTTTTCAATAAAATAGAAAATTTTGAATCAACTCCATTCACCAATACGATATCATTGGATATTTTCACTGGATTACCAGATGATCCAACGTCAGCAACGCAAAAAAATTGCAAAGAATCAAACCTTTATGCAGATAAATTAGATTTTGAAATCTTGAAAGATTTAATAAACTCAGACACGTTGGAAGATGGTGTTGATTCAAGCTTACCAGTGATTGCTGAATTGGATAAAGCTATCATTCAAAGTATAGCAAATGCCTCAAGATATGATTTCACAAAAGCTAAATCTTTTTATGAGAATTTATTAGTCATTGGGGGATCATCCAAGATTGAATCATTGGGATTCATATTGACGGATCGTATAAACATATGGAGACCAAAAATTTTAGCATTGGTACAAGTTTTAGAATTTTTGAAAAAAATTGAATCAATTGTATCAGAATTTGAAAAAACAAATGAATTATCAAAATTGACAAATGAAGAAGAAATACAACCATTACAAGACAAACTATATGGAATAATTGAAACTGAATTGAACGAATTTTTGGCACTATCGACTAATACTGTGTTGCCTGTGGAAGTATTACCAGCCCCAAGAGAAATTGATCCTTCTATTTTGACTTGGAAAGGTGGGTCTGTTTTTGCAAGATTGAAAATCATGAAAGAACTATGGATCACTGAAAAAGATTGGGATTTATTGGGAAGTAGAACTTTACAACATAAAGCATTGTTCAACTATTGAGGTTAGTATGACACAAAATTGGCTCCGTCGTCGATGATTTTATGAGTGGTCATAATAGAATACTGGATGGATCAATCATTCTGTATGAGTTTGCCTGTAAACTTGTAGAACTTTTCAATATCAACTAATTTAACGACAAAAACAAGGTAAAAAATGATCCCAGCAGCTACATGCTCTTTTTTCTCCGGGACCTATTCATCGGCCAAGGCAAAACAAGAATATAAATTGATTCGAATTTCTCCGAATAGAATCTTTATAAAATGAGCCTATCTGACCCTAAACCGGCCACATGGTACATCTAAAGAATCTACATCTTCTGAGACTAGTTTCAACTCCAATACAGCACCAAATCATCAATAAACCGCGCAAGCAAAAAAAGAACACGACCTCGGACAGGATCGAACTGTCGATCTTGTGATTAACAGTCACACGCCTTAACCAGCTTGGCCACGAAGTCGTAATTTTGTTTCTTAAATCTACCTGTTTGACTTCACGAGCCTTATGGCGGAAATTTGAGGATTTGGATTGCGATTTGTTGGTGTTTTTTCAACTAATATGGTCTTTTAGCTACATAAATACCATATTTACTAAGAAAATTATATGTAGGTACTATTTTTTGCCATAGTTACAATAATATTAAAGGTTAATAAAAAATTATTTTCCAATTCGATCAAATTCAACAATCTTAGTTTCAAGAATTGGTGAAATCAAATGTGGTTGATATAACCATATTTTTATTTAATTCTCATAAATACCCCCTAATTTACACTTGTTGCACTATTATTATCCTCTAAAGATTCAGTCAATGATGTGAGAGTCCAGTAGATCTGTAAAATTTCACTGCTGCTGATGAAATCTTTCACTCTATTCAAACAGGTGGTGTTTGGATGTTGTCATGCAGTAATATAGTGCAATTTGACTTGAGTATTGGGTGATCAGGTCTTCAAGGCAAGTGTGTGATAGTCATAGTTACATTCATTACGCTATTCTCGAATTCATGTGCTGCTATTCGGTAGTAGTTAACGAGCTCCGAGTTAAGTAGCCGACATAATTGTATTCGGGAGAGAGTGAGAAATCGGTTTACGCTGGAAGCTACTGGTATTCAAATCATACTATTGATGCTATTCAAGTGATTCAAGTTTAATGATACTGGTTCATCAGTGAATCATACTTTTTGCTTCTTGTTCAAATGACCTTCACTCAAATCAGAATCTCTCAATCTAAAACCTTCAATCAATCTTGAATAATCTTGTTTAATTCTTTCATAGGCTGTTTGTAATTTATCATTTCTGATTGGTTTTTCCAATTCTAATAACCCATCTTTATTCTTTTCATATAATCTCTTTTTGATCAATAGTCTCAAGTTCAAAAGGTTTTTGTTATTATTGTTTATGTTGTTGTAATAGATACCAATCTCTATCAATTTCTTGAATTGATTTAGCTCAAGTTTGTACTTCTTTGCGTTAACTTTGAACCAAGAGTTATTCAGATCAGTGATCTTGGCTGGTAGGTTTGAAAAGAGACCAAGTTCAAATAATCTTTTAAAATCATTCAAATATCTCAAATCATCAAATGATTCATTTGGATCCTCAATGGTAATTTCCTCCACCGTACTTAACTTTAGCCAGTAGTTGACAACAGAGTTATATAGATGTGAGCCATGTCTTTTATGTTGTTGATGTGGCAATGTAATGAATTGTGAAATCTTGTTTCTTGTTTTAATCTCATTAATTGAATCGAATTCTTCAAATCCGTTGTATTTGAAATATGAGTAAGTGGTGGTGAAAGCAACAATATCATTAGATTCATCACTCAAAACAATGTAGAATTCCCACAGAGGATCTGTTGAATCAATATAAGAACCAGCCTCTATATATAACAGAACTAGAATTTGTAATCTTTTGTTAAGCTCAGTAGTGAAATCATTTTGAAAATTTGATCTGAAGACGTTATATTTAGTTGAGTTGTTGATATATGAGTCAACAATCTTGAAATGAGATTCAATTTTTGACTTGATCAATGCCTTCTCTTTATTTGATTCTTCTATCCATCTCAATTCATCATTCAGGATCGTAGAGCTTGGTAAAAACTCCAGAAGTTTAGCCTGAATATCTTCAACATCGTCGTTCAATTTAGCAGAGTACTTGATTGTCAATAAAGGCAGGAAAGTGACGTTATCAAAGACCAAATTGATCTCCAAGTCCTTATAACCAAATATCTGTTCAGAGTCACCGAAAATAGGGTATGTGAAGAGAGGTTTGCACTGGAAAGAACCATTTGAGTCGGTGATTGATATCTTCAGAGCTTCATTGGAGGACACCGTCCAGTCTTCAGGAGTGTAGGACATATTCGGGTGGGCTAGCGATGGTGTTTTTGTAGCGATGATTGTTTAATTTTTGAGCGTGTTGATTTTTTTACGTGTTTTTTTTTATTTCGCTGAGCGTGATAATCACAGATTTACTATAAATGAAGGATCCCAGTACGACGTTTCACCATTATCTGCTTGTGAATCGACCCATAAATGTCCATTTCTGACCATCTCGTCAAGAACCTCGTCAATTTGCAAAAAATTCCAGTCAAATTTGGACTTGATTTGCGCTTTATTGAGATGGCCAGTTCCCAGCTGTTGAATCAATTGTAGTATCAAATTCTGATTATTAGTCAGTTCAATCTTGAAGTTCTTGAGATACAGCAAATTCCCGACTTTAATCAGTTTGAAGTTGTCGTTCAGTATTTGTAACCTGCTCACGACAATTTCCACGTCTTTCAAAGTGATGTTCAGACTCGAATACTTCTTAATGAACTCGTCTATCAGCAGTAAACCCCCGTTGATGTTCTGTGTGGAGTTGGAGTACTCAATCAGTCTCACCATAAGCTCGTAGTAGAACTCCTGTAAGTTGCTTGTCTTGTCGTACACCAACAGAGGGTCAATCCCAATCATTGAGCAAATTCGTATAAACTCGTTTCGCAACTTCAGATTTGTCGATAGCTCATGGCTATAATCATTAAGGAAGTTTAAAAGAATTGATTTGAACAGTTGGAACTGATTGGTCAGCTCCAGTTGCTTCTTGACACTCAGATCATTTGCGAGGTTGGAGTACTTGATTCTGGAGTCGTCCAGCGCTGAAAGACCCACTTTCTTCATGTTCTTTGAGCTGTTTCCCTTGTTTTGTTAGCTGGTGAAGTTCGGATTCATTACATAATTTTTCTTATATATGAGATGTTCCATTACTTCTAGTCAAATGAAGCCCTGTCTTGTATAACAATATCAACTCTTTATGAAGAACAGAGTCCGGCTTAGCTCAGTGAGGTCGTAGGAAGAGACTCATCAGATCACGCTGATTGGACAATCAATCGTAATTCCACCCCATGCTTCATTTGATAGTGAGCTGCTCAAAGCAGAATTACCGATTTCAGCCATCAATCAGCACCAAATATCAAACAGATTTAAAAAGACGATGCATTGAGGACATGAAGCTTGTTTCACTACAACTATACATTGAAGTGCCTATCAGGAAAGCCTCCATGTCGTTTGATATGAGGCAATTGCGTTATTATGGTGGGTTTGGTGGGAATTCAGAAGCAAGGATCTACGATGGATGGGTGGCCTCGTCTCGTCACTTCGACTGGTTCATGGGAACTTGGTCTGTTCTTTCGATCGGGTCTTCAATATGGACTGTATGAAATTTGTCGTCTACTGTATTTGGGACCCCTGATGTACGCATTGCGTCTTTTGATTGAGTTGTGGTGATTGGATTGAAGATGATGGCAATGGTAGTGGTCACCTTGAGTGATTGAAGAGGTTGACGAGATGTCATGATCGTATTAAATTGAATGGTAGCTGCTGCTTGATGTGATGTCTCATATTAGCATTTAGTTGAATGGGAACATCGGCTCTTGGTCATTTGGACTTTGAGATCTGGGAAGTTAGTGAGCATGAATGTTATACACGAGGATCTCCCATGACATTGAAGAACCCTTGTTTTTGAGAGATTGTGTCTATGAAATACAGAGAATCTATCAAAAATTTGTGATACGTCTCTTTCTTGGGCGGGTTTGAGGCTGATATTTCACTTTCCATCGGGCGTTGAATTTGATGTTTGTCTTCAAAACAGGCATTTCGAAGATCTGCTATTATGATGACCACCTTCAAATAGAATGATTTTAATCTCCAGTCTGAGTAATATAAATTGAGACGATTCTCTCTTCATTTCATCAATCAATCACCCTTTTCAACCCATCAAACAGAAAGTCTGATAATCATGTTTGCTTATATTCTTTCTACTTTACTGATTCTTCAATATGCTTTTGCTTCCATCTCCTTCACCTCATTATCAATTGGTTCAGTCACTACCAAATCCCCATTGTCTCCATGGAATGTAACTTTAGAGTTTGCAGGAACTGAAGGTACGACTTCTGGTAAAGTTTTCAACTTGACATTACCAAATGTTTATCGTGTTGAATTTGAAAACATCACTACTACTACCCTTGTTGGTTACTACAAAAAAGCTGAAGTCTTTAAATGTGTTGCTGTTCAAGGTGCTTATGTTCAAAGTGATTCTGTTTTGTCATGTACCACTACCTCTGGGATCGAAAACTTCAATGCAATCACTGGTTCTATTCAGTTCTATGTTTATTTTGGTGTTGGTGGCTCAACTACCAGTGCTGAGATATCCGATTCAAAAGCATGGTCAACTGGTGAAAATACAGTGACTTGGGGTGATCTTTCAACAACAGTTGAATTTGTTGAGACTTCAAATGATGGATTGTTCTTATCATCTCATACAACAGGTTATGATTCTCAAGAACATTATTTCTTATTCCCAAAATGTGACACCACTCAATCAGGTAATATCATGGTCCAATTCAACACTGATTCCACCATTGGTGATATTGATTGCTCAAAAGCTCAAGTTTACATCTCAAATGATTTCAACTCTTTCTTATTCCCAAAAACTTATTCATCAGATTATATCATTTCATCCTGTTCAGATAATGAAATTGACGTATACATCACTGATCTACCTGCTGGATATCGTGTTTGGTTAACTGTTTGGCAAGAACAAACTGATTTCACTAAAAATATCAAGAATTATATCAATTACGATTTGACATGTGGTTCTGAAGAATTGACCAAGGATCTCCAAGAGACTGTTGTTGTTGAATCCAAACCTTAGGTGTAGTTAGCTGCTAGTGACATATATAATGTACACATCAAAATGTTTACATGACTTGATCATTGTAGATGACAGAAAGTAAGATATCGCGTTGTGCTTTGTAAGATCATATGATCGGTGGCTAAAACTTCTTGAGATTGTCTACCTATTCTCGGTTTTGATATACGAGCACTCATCACCATGAAGTGTAGTCAATATACAAATAGCCCACAAGGGAATATATCCCAAACTTGATCGGTTTATTTGGAAAGTTCTCTAGACCGTAGAATATGTTAAGTGTTTGTCGTTTGTTTACAGTGTAGATTATGGTCGAATTGATCATGTATTCTTACTATCAGCCTGATCTTAATATCATCAACAGAGTCGACAAATGAAGAATCCGGGCATGGACCAGCTAAGTCACATGAATCTTGTGTTTGTAGCAGGCAAAAGGAGACTTTGACTCGCTCCAGTATACGTACTACCTATAGCATTATAATCTGCTTCTGGAAAATATGTCGGTTCGACGAATGGGCTGAACATAGGAAACTTTAAGAACTTATAAAAAGTCAACCAAAGGGCATACAAGTCAGCTCACCATGGACTAATTCAGCAAGATTCCTCCCATCATCCATCATCAATTAGCAATATGTGGATGATGTCTTGTTGGTTAATTCCACAGCTGGATTGGCTGATGGTGCTGGTAATGAAAGAAAATCTGTCCTGGTGACTTATTTGCTGGCAGCAGACAAGAACTCAGTTGAGAAACCATTTCTTGGGAACCGGGATCAGATCCACGTAAAGGTCTATAGCTCAACTGCAATTCCACGCTCTTTTCCATGGTGCTTTCCTCAATTATTAATAAAGACACCTTTCCATTTCCAGCTGATGAAATTACGCAGTCTTCTTGGTGTTTGGATGTACAATACCAACAAAAAAAACAAAAAAAACAAATCTTTGATATTTTCCAATTTGACTGAATCCGCCAAAATACTGAACCAGTTTATTTAAAGGTATGCTCAGAATACTGGAGTTTATACATATATCAGATATGTCGTGCTGCAATACAATATACTTATTCGATTGTGGGTTTGTCAGAATTAGTTACTGATATTCATATTCAGTTTCAACTAATTCATATAACCAACTGTCAAACCCTCAATTTGAACATCAAAGAATCTTGTCATTGGAATTATACAGGTTTCACTAACCATATATAGAAATGCAGACTTTTTTGTATCCGTTGCTCTGCACTCTACTTCTTTTTGTAGAAGACGCAGTTTCGGTTGTGTCATGGATATTGGTTTGGGGATAGTTCTAGGTAGACTTGAGTTCAGGTCTGATGATTTTTCTCAATAGACACACTTCCTATCTTCCCACCATGTTGATACTACAGCATTACTATTATATGGGTATCAGCTGTTGAACCATCTATCTGAATCATTTCGTTGTTATGGTAAATATACACCATTGTAGACCAGAACAATTACTTGAATAGACAGCTCATGGATCAAGGATTGTCCACAGCCTGAGAATCATTGATCAGTATAGATCACATTAGGTATTTTCACTTAAGGCGCACCCCAGCGTACCTAGAGTGATAAGTTTATCTGTAAAACTCTTTAGCATGAATTACCACTCATGATAGCAAAAACAACGGTCCAATCTACAAATTACTACGTCCAGCAATCATTGAATGATGATGAGTGTATTAGCATGAACAATCTGATCTAGAAAAATCAGAATATGAACAATGAGCGACTCAACTAGCTATCTGGTAAAACCGACAGCTGCTGTGCTCCGTATACCTCAGTAAGTCGTGTGTCAACAATCTCACCATCCACAGAGCAATCAACAGCAATCAGTATGGTATCAGGATTGTTTTCAAGTCCTTTTGGAGCGATAGACAAAGATATAGATTGAAGTAAACCCTGTCAATTGTGCTAATGCCCAGTTGAGCTATACCAACGTTGTCAATAACAAAAAGAACTTCAACATTACCCGGTACATAGAAAGTCTCGAGTTGTTTGAGTCTGAGCTTTTGCAGAAGATTTTTTTTATGTGAGCAAACATAAGCATTTCCGACTTTCGAGGTGGAGGGAAGTCACCTGACTGTCACGTGCATATCTCGGAACTGGCTGGGCCTCCACACGCTTTCTCAAACTTCTCCATAAAATGAATAGGCAAACAAAGTCTCTCTGTTCATCAGTTAGACCAGTACTTGCCGTGGAAGATGGATTACTACTCCTCACTGGACTCCAGGTCCCTCAACTCAACACCTACGATCTTTGAGATCATTTCTTCAAAAGAGTTGAATCAGCTGTTATCTCCTTCAATACGATACATTATTGTCCATTATGCTCAGAAATATCCAAGGTATCTATTGAAACTGGCTTTGAACTTTGATGAACTGAACTTGGTCTTCAAAGGCTTACTCGAGTATCATTTCCTGAAGAATTGGAACTCGACATTCACTGATAAGTTTTATGGGCTGAAAAGAGTCAGTAAGAATAAGATTGACATTAAAGATGTCAATAATCAGATATTTGAAATGGTTGAGACAAAGAAAAGACTGAACAAAGTACAGATATGGTTGATTTTGCTGAACATGGTTGGTGGTGATTACCTTCAGGAGAAACTGGAAGTATTATTCGAGAAATACAAGACTGAGAACTTGATTAATAAATTCACTTCCAAAAATTGGAAATATTGGTTCTTAAAGATATATCCATTGGTTCAGTCAAGTTTCGGTCTATTGAATGTCTTATTCCAAATACTTTATCTTGCAGGAAAGACAAAGACTCCAAATTTTACAGATTATCTGTTGAAAGTTGAATACGCAAGACTTTCACAATTTGATTATGACTTAAATGACAAGACTAAAAAATCGTCATCAGATGATGCGACAATACAAATCAAACCGAATCTAAGATCAAGACCACCAACTTTTGGACAACATCTATCCCAAATCTCACGCAACTATACAAGACCAATCCAATCAATAATATCATCAGCCTCAACCACCATATTTCCCTCTGCCATATTTTTTTTAAAGTTTCTTGAATGGTGGAATTCATCAGAATTTGCAACGAAATTAACCAAAAATTCACAAAATGTTCTAGACAAGACAATACCATCACCAATATCTCTAATTCGTCCAAATACGACAACAACCAAAAAACTATTGAAATCTCATCAAAATTCTAAAAAATGTCCTATTTGTCATGAAGATATTCATAATCCTGCAATCATCGAAACTGGGTATGTCTTTTGTTATAAGTGCATTTTCACATATTTGAGTGAATGTGATGAAGCTAATGGTGGAAGATGTCCTATCTCTGGGGTAAAACTGTTGAATTGTAAGTATTTGAATGATAGAAATGGTTGGAAAGTTGATGGGATCAGAAGATTGATGATATGATTGTGGATATGTGTAGAGATTATACATGTTATATTTATTTACTCAATTGTGAAAAGAGATGTACAATAACTGGTGAACATATAGCAGAACGAGAATAAAGTCCAGTGTACTTGGATGGTGGCGTGAAAATGTGTAGCAAAAGAGAGGTCATGAGATCATTATTGGGGATAAACAGGAGCAAAAACTAGATATATGTATGATGGTTATCCCATCGATTCGTATCTTTTGATATCTTGATTGATTGCTTCAAGGGTAGTCAAATTGTTATTGATTAGTCCCAAACTCAACTTTAAATTCAAATCTGTTTCTAAGTTCAACAATTTTTCCTTGGAATTATCAGAGATTTTATAGTTATTAAACTTTGAGATTAAAGAGTTGACATTTCTCAATATTTCGAAAACATTATCATCAATTGCTTCGTTTTTGTTCTTTTGCTGTTGTTGTTTCTGCAAGAAATTTGAAATCAATTCAGTTTTGTTTCTCAAAGTTTTCAAAATGAATTCTTCTTCCTCAAGTTGATCATTCAGTTGATCGTTGTTATCATGGTTTGAGCTCTCTTTCTGTTCCAAGATAGTATCAATGGCAACTTTCTCAGACTCTTTTGTCTCGATCTCATAAATCAATTCCTTGCCTTTGGAATCGAATAACTTGATAAATTTTTTGTTTGAGTGCTTCATTTGAGAGGCTTTAGTGTTGAAGATCAATGATATCAAATCATAGTCGTGTTCATATCCTATGTCTTGTAGGGAGTCAGCCAAGAGCAACTTCAGCTTTTCAAGTGTTGGTGATTTGACAAATTCATCGTGATTCTTCTCATTGATCTCATAGATCCCCAAGAGACTCTCTTCAGGATAAATGATCTTGTTTTGTTCCAATCTCGTCTGCAGGTACTCCAAGTCCAGCTGGTTATCTTTGATGACAAGTTCAAAGGAGTTGAAGACGTTAATCTTCCCGTTCTTTGTGGATCCTAGTAGAACTCCCAAGTCTTTGGTTTGTTAGTGCCTGTGCTGTCTGATGATGATGGGGATGTGCACTCACACGATCTATTTCCACTCTGCTTTTGAGCCTGTCTCGCAAAGTGGTCTGAGATGTTCAGAAGGACGAGCGGGTGGAGCAAAGCGGACATTCTTCTGGTCTTTCAGCTCTTCTTTTGTATTAGTTAAAGAGAGATGATTGTGGATTGTTGTTGTTTGATGATGTTTTTACTTATTTAATCTTCTCGCTTTTGCAGTTGTTCAGCAAAAAGTCGCCAGTTCGAACCGCACCTACGAAAATTCACCCCACAATCATAAATAAATAAGTCTTTTTCTAAAAGATCTTCTGTGTATCGTTTGTATAAAAATCTTATTCCTTCGAATAATCACACCTCCTTATCTGCCTTAATATTACATGCTTAATGAAACCCTTTCTTTCTTTTTTCCCCTTCTTTTCAAAATTGCAATGAAACTGCATCAAACAACAGTTGGAGCTAATGGATCTCTTGCTGTGAAACTTAGAATCAAATCATCCTTTGGGAAGATTGTAGCGAAAACTTTGATTTCTTCACTCAATGGGGTGACTTCATGTTTCAAATCATTGAATAACAAAGCTTTACCCAATAATGCAGTGAAAGTCAACATAACGTATGTTTGACCTAAACAGACATGAGGACCAGTTCCAAAGACTAACCAATTCTTTTTGGCTAATGAGGCTTTACCACCTTCAACCCATCTTTCTGGGATGAATTCATCTGGATTGTCATAAACTTCTGGATCATGTAATGCTGGGTATAAAGTTGGAATCAACATTGAACCAGCTGGCGCACTGTAACCTTCAGAAACAGGGAATTTCTTCTTGACAACATATGGAACCATCAAGACTGGTGGTCTATAACGTAATGATTCTTTGACAACCATATTGGTATATTCCATCTTTTCAATCAATTCCAAATCTAATTTAACATTTGGATCACCTCCACGAACGGCCAGTTGTTCTTCACGAACTTTAGCAACAACATCTGGTCTATCAGCAACGATTTGAAATAACCAACATGCTAATGAAGATGAAGCATCTTGAGAAGCAAATAAGAATGTGAAAATGGCTTCTGAAATTTCTTTATCAGAAAATTCTCTAATCAATAATTTTGCATCAGGGGTTTCAGTTTTATTTAATCTAGCTTCTTCCATTGAATTAATCCAAGCATCTAAAACACAAGTTGGTTTACCACCATTTTTGATATATTTCTTAGCTTCAGCTGAACATTTTTCGAAAATCTTCATCGTTTTATCAGCAGTTTTTTGACCATACCATGTTTTAGTGTATGGAATAATGATTGGGAAATTGACAAGTTCTAAAGCAGCAGTGATCAAATAATAGTTCTCAGCAATGTCATGAATTTGTTCAGAAGTGATATAGTCACCACAAAAAGTTTTCAATGAAATACCACACATCATTTCTCTAAATTCATGGAAAAACACAACTGGACCATTTTTTGAAACTTCTCTGAATCTTTCTAAATAACCATCAATAACATCTTCTTGGGATGGAATATAAACACTCAAAGCTGTCTTGGAGAATAACCCATTCAAACCTTTTCTATAATCGGTATGTTCTTTACCATCAAGGAAGACCCAATTTTCTGGTCTCAAGATTTTTTTTGCAACATCAACAAGACATGGTTTAACATAACTTGGTGATTGGAAAATTTTTCTAGCAAGATCCCTTTCACTTGCAATAATGACAAACTTGTGGAAGATTGAAACACAACTTAATGGACCAGAATACCATTTAGCTTTATATTCTTCAAATTTTGGATCCAATGATTCCAAAAAAGGCCCAATGATTGGCCAGATCTTATACTTTGGACCAACAATGTTACCTTTTTTCATTTGGTATGACACTTGATCCCAGACCAGGATCAAGGCGATTAAAGTGGTTGTGATTTTCCACCATGATAGAGATTTGATGAATTCAACGGTTAAAGATGAGTAATTCAAGAGATTCTCATTATCCTTGAAGGATAACGTCTGAGAGATGTTTTGACTCAGGTATTGAAGTGCGATGGACATAGCGAGAGCTGACAACAACAACTAACAGCAACAATCAGCAACAAACAACAAACAACAGACAGAAAGCAGAAACAAAAATGAACGGACCCAGTCACAAATTGCGTGTTTTCCCTCTTTCCGTGCTGTTTTGATGTTTTTTCTCAATTTTTTTGATAAATCTATACGACGCTGCTCGTTTAGCTAAACGACGGGCGGTTGTTGTTGTTGTGGTGTACGGGTGTGGATTGTTTCCTGATGCGGGAGTTTTCGCGCTAGTACGAGGAGAATATTAGAAAGTGATACGTTTTTATCATAAAATCATCTCATAGAAACTTATTGGTACCATCTGGCCCCGTCAATGGTCACACAAGGTCTTTCTAGATCTGGCTGGGGCTCTTGCTCTTGCTGTGCCTCAGGTGTGGTGGTGCCTTGGTCACAGGCTTTGCATTGGTTCTTCAGGCTCTCTTTGAATTTGACAAAGTTTGTGTTGGTTTCCTTCAATGGGGTTCTAGATGAGGCATCTGTGGTTGTAGATTCGGAAGTAAACGAGGTGTTTTGTGCAGGAAGATCTTCTTTCTGAAGTTGTAAAGTAAGTCTGTTCAACTCTTCGTTCAATTCATGCTTTCTTCTTTTGTTTTCTTCTCTGATTTGAAGTTTCTTGTTGAAGTTGTCGACTTGTTTCTGTAACATGATCAACTCTTCAGATTCTCTAATGATTTGGTCGTCTTCAGTTGGAGTAGTCTTGATGTCTTTTGAGGCTGGTGCTGATGATGATGAACTTGGAGCAGTAGTTGTCGATGGTTCAGACTTGGATGGTTCTTTCAACTGCAAAGAAAGCTGTTTCAGAAACTCTATCTCATTCTTGATATAGTCAAATCTTGACTCTTGTTTATCGTTGATTTTGAGTATTTCAGCCTCCAACTCGTTGATTTTCTCTTCAATCCTTGGTGATATCTTTGAGTCATTATCAGGTGTAGGCTCCATTTCTCGTTCTTCTTCCTCCTTTGATTGATTGAATACATCTCTGACATCCTCATGGTCAAAGTTAAACTTTGGTTCAACAGCTTCTTTCTCGTTATCTTGAATCTTCTCCAAAGCTTCTTTTTGTTTAGTTAAAATCACATTCTGTCTCTCCAGGTTTTGAACATCTAATTTTAAACCATCATTGAGTTTCTTGTATTTGATCAATTTCTCTTTCAAACCTGTGGCAAATCCATTGATTAATTCTTTCTCTCTTTTCTGTTCTCTCAACTGAATTTTCAAGTTCTCATTCTCTCTGATGATCTTTTCTATCATGTTCGAACTTATCTTAACATCGTCATTCAGTAGGACGTCTTTTCCATCAAAGTTCTTGAACAGTCTGGAAGGTGTTGTTGACCCACTATCAGCTCTTGAGCCCAGATTTCTTTTTGTTTCAGGAGATCCATCCAGATCGTTGTATTTAGAGTAAAACCTTCTTTGCCTTTCATGCAAAGTCTCTGTATCTTTCACTGGCTTCAAAGGGGATCCAACTTTAGTAGCGTATCTGCTCTCATATCCCCCACGTCCAATTTCAATGGAATTGTCCAGAAATGCATATTGTGGTTTTACTTTGGAAGGAGAAGGTGAATAATCCATCTTTGTGAAATAATCAGTTGTTTCTGGATAGCTAAATTCTCTGTGGGTATTTGTGTATGTTCAAGTGATGAATAGTAGTGTACCGTTGCAGAATAAGTGGAAGAGTGATCTATAGCTGGAAATGGATAGTCTAGTGAGGAGCGACTTCTGAGCCTTTAGTTTGGTGCTGAACAGTTGTTGTTGCTTTTGCTGTTGTTGGTGATTTCGTTGTTTTGTTTTTGTTTACGTTTTGCTTTTGATTACTTAGCTGCTGGTTTCTCGGACAACCACAAAGGTGTCCGGGTTTTTTATCATTACATAATCATTGTTTATCTATTTGCGATAAGGACTCTCATAAACAAATCTCCAGTATTAGTTAGGTATGAAGGGAACACAACGCCTCTAAAGCTGACAATCTGGACGTAGTAGTCGAGTCAGTCTGAACTCAAGAGACTACTAGTAAGAAGAATGACTGATTTATAAACTATATAGCACAAATATTCATCTCACTTGGTCTTATAACGTGTGTAAATAACAATGACTTATATTCAAAAGATGAGGTGATTCACCACCATTTATCAGGTCCAAAAGTCTCCCCTTTTGGTAGAGTATAGAATGGAGTTCCTTGATAGTCAATTGTAGTCTTATAAACGGAATTTCCCCACCAACTCAACTTCCCTCCAGGATATTGAACACAAAGAAAAATAATAACAACACTTAAAGCAACGCCAACTTCGACCCCTGCACCTGCAACGAATCTATATCTTGCATCCCATCTGGGCCATCTAGCCTTGACGAGATAAATCATCGAACTCAATGCAAAATAACAACCATAATTGTAAGGGGTTGCAGGAGGGATATTTCCTGGACCCGTAAAAAACACTGGGGCATTGATCTTACCAAACCATCTATTTGGCCATCTTTTATAAAGATAATATGTGAAGAAAGGAGCAAAGGCCCCAATAAGGAAAAAATACATGATGGCATTGTATCTTTGTCCAGGTGAGAATAAATATTTTGGTAATGACCAGATGATTGATGCATTGAAGATTGTTCGACCATTTGCACAAGTGAATCCATCAGACTGGGTAGTGGAACAAATTTCATCAATGTTTGATCTCATCCATTCTTGAATACCAACATTTACTAAACCAGCTATCAATGTTGACCAAATCTGTGCAAAAAATAACACTCTTGGTGCAATTTTCAAATATCTACCCATCTTCAAATCTCTTGTTAACTCCAAGCCTTGTCTCATGACGATGAACCCATAAACTTTGAATAAAACATTGGCTAGAGGTCTCATTGGTAAGATATAACCACAAACGAGCTCAGTGATGATGTTCAAACCAACATGTTGGTTGGTGATACCTTCCAATAATCCTTGAGGAACAAAATTGATGATACTTATAGCCAATGCAATAACAAGACCCCATGCTGGGAATCCAGTGTCCCAGTAACAAACGGTAAGAAATGATAAACCAGTCATGACAGCAAACAGTACTCCATACCACCAATCAGGGGCTTCTTTATAGTTGGACATTAACCTCTTGTGAATGTCTTCACCACCATACCTTGAGTCATGAAGCTTGTGATAGATATCTTTCCCATGGTATAATCCAGTATGAATAAAGATCCCAATAACAGCAGCAAAATTCAAAGCATAACTCAATAAGTATGAGAATGGGACAAACAATGGTGAATATTCTTCATATTTCTGTTTATCAATCCTGAAATCCTTACTAAGAATCTTTGTGACGTTATATTTCTTTTGCTTGTTATCAAAAGTTGAAGTTGAAATGACTGGCAAGTATTTGGCATCCCACGTATTAGTGAAATATAATATTGGTAGTAAAAAGATGAAAAAGATGAAAACGGATGCATAAGTATTCGAAACAACCCAATATGGAGTTGCAAAAACAGACCCAGTCATGGCTTGAGAGATTTGAGTGTAGTCAAAAGTAATCGGAATCAATCCAATACCACCACTGACACCAAATATGAAGTTAGCAACGAAATTGTTTCTTGTTTTAGATCCCCATAAGATGAAGTTGAAGTATGATAGACCTTTGAAGATAAAACCTGGAAACCAATACCATATAAAGCTTCCAATGAAGACATAAAAGAAAAATCTATATCTTGAGATCCTCCAACCATTGGTGATTATATTTTTATCAAGTTTGGATGAATGCAATGTCTCAAACATAGAAATTGAAATCAAAGTTTGAGGCCAAATCATTGATGGTGGATCAACTAAGAATCTTCTTGTCAAACCAGCTAAACCATATCCTAAAGTTTGTGTAGTCCAAACAAGTAGTATTTGATAACCAAACCCATAGTTTTTGTTGTAAAAGTTTGTCTGTGCAATCAAAATGTTTGTAGCATAAGCATTAGACGCAGTCAATGAAACACATATAGTTAATAATCCATGTTCTTTGATAGTATATGGACCTGGGTTTAAGTTAAACCAACTGTATTTGAATTTGACATCAGGCATGATCCTAGCAAGGAAACACCCAATAGGATACGAAATGATCTGAGCAACCAGAAAGTTGATTGTCAAGGAAGGATAACGCAGTGAAAAAAACTGATTGACACCAGAAAACACTATAACGAATAAAGTTGTCAAGAACCAAGTTCTCCAATGGTTTATCACTATTGATGGATCATCAGTGTTTGGAACAACTTCACGGACTTCAGGATATGGAGAGTTGTCCATGAGACTTATATCGCCCTCCACATAACTAAGATTATCAGACTCAATCTCAATGATACTTCCATGGATGCTGTATTTCTCTGAATTTCCTATTGAGTTGTCGTTCTTATCTTGATGGTCAAGCTTCTCTAGGTCTTCTTCACTTGAGTGGACATGGACGCCCTCTTTGGGTTTCGATGTCATTGGAACTGATAGTGAGGAATCAGCTGCACCCAAGGGTCCCTTTTTCTGAGGTGAATGGTTGCATGAGAGGGAATTTGAATGGTTTTATAATTTTTCTTCTCACTTATCGTTGATTAAAAGTGATGACTGATGAATCATGGAATTTAATCACTTGAAAATCTATAATTTTAACATGAGATAACGTCATTTACTGCGAACTGTGAAGACGCAGTTAAAGTGCGCTGATAGACGGCACTGCTCTGACCCTCCTTCAATCGCACAAAGAGCAAGCCAAAGGAATCCCTGCAGATTTAAGAAGTTGTGAATCTGCGATTGGCGCACAAACAAAAGCAATTCGGCGGTAATTAATAGCTGGAATTTCGCGGAGTTTGGACAATCATCACGTGACTATTGCTATAATCTCATCATGTAAACAATAAAGAACATCCTCCTGAGAAGTCCATGACGAACTGAGTTGATTAAGGCTCGAAAGTTGGTGAAATATCGCTTTGAAGAAACTGAAGTCAATTGAATTGAACGGAAAAAGTCATGATCCTGTCACTGATTTCAAGTTGCGGTCTTGATGGACGTGATAAGAATCCATCATCAGAAGATATTCAGACAAGTTTGTGGGAGTCAATTTTATGATCCTTGAGCTAATTCCCAATCATGAGATGTCCAGCTTTGTTTCTGGGCTCTACCTGGCCACACCCCTAACTCCGTCACTGGACATTCGATGATTTGGTTGTGAAAGATACAGGTTGATACAAAGAATCCCCATCTATTTATATTCATGTAGTATCACAAGTGCTAACAAGTTGAAAAAAGACCAGCAAATATCAAGCTGCCTTTATTTCCTCTTGTACTTCAGCCGTTGAAACTATGGAACTATCATTATGTACTAGTGATGTGGCGCCTCCATTCAACCGATCATGTAGATAATCTCTCTTTCTGTTTTGATACCTATCAAACCAAACAATAACGAAATTATAGAAAAATTGACCACATGCCAAACCTAAGGCCATTCTCATACCATACTTATATTGTGGTGCAAACTTGGTGTTGAAGAGTTTTAATCCCATTGGAGTGGTTGCAAAAGAAGTTACTAAGTTGAGACAGCCCAGAGTTAGAGCACGCACCTGCTTATCTTCTTTAGTCATTTCATTGGCCCAACTGACAACGATAACGGAGACTGGTGCACAAACACCAATGATTGAGTATGCGTAGAACTCAGCAGCTCTTGACACGTCCCATTTAACTAATATAGCTAACCCTGAGATCCAGAACACCAACAAAACCGCATATACTTCCCAAAAACGACGTCTCCAGTCGATAAACAAGCCAACAATGACACAAGTGACTGCTTTCACACCAGATTGTATGGTTGGGATGTTGTTTCTATCATAGATGTTGTAACCTTGAGATTTCAAGACAATTGACCAATAATTTCCTGCAGATTCAGTCATTTGACTGATGACATATGCAAATACAAAGATATAGAATTGCCATGAGGCCAAAGCTCTCTTGATCATACCAAGGTTGAATTTGTTTGTAGATTCAACGTTTTTAATGACTGCAACTTTCTCCCTGATGTAATCAATCTCTTCTAATGACAGGTAGAAATTTGGTTGTCTCTTCGATGGATCTTGTGGTAAGACCAAGAACCCAAACAGTGCAACAGGGGCACTTATGACAAAATCAATAATGAATGGCCATTGCCATTGTGCTAATCCACCTTTACCATTCAAAGAAACGACTCTACTTTGTAATAACCCTCCAACAATTGGACCAACACAACCTGCAAATATATAAACTGCTGATCTTGAAACAAGAATATTCTTGGGATAGAAAGTCCCCAATATGTAGAAGATGGATGGATAGATACTGGACTCTAAAGCACCTTGGATTCCTCTAACAACCATAAGGCTTCTATAGCTTTTGCAGGTAACTACCAGCGCGCACACAACGGACCAAGATAATTCGTAAAGTGGGATGACATAGTTGGGTCTGAACCTAGTCAATAACAAAGGACCAAAAACACCGAATACAGCATAACATATTGAATAACATTGACCTAACCAAACATAATCATCACCTGCCATGTTGTAGTATTCTTTCATACCGGAAACATAGGCATAAGAGACATTAGAAGAATCCAAGTATTTGATGAAGAAGCTCAGAGATGAAAATGATAAGATGAAACAATCCAACTTGAAGATCAACTTTCTCTCAAATGGAGAACAGTTCTTGGGATACCAAATTGCAAAACCTTGGGATTTCTGATACGTTGACCTTGGAGATCTCCAAGTCCAAAATAACTTCTTTTTGGTCTCCCAGTCAATCGTTAGATCTGAGAAATCAGTCACCGGTGTTTGATCATCACCTTCAGCATGGAGAGAGATGTCTGAGGTTGTAGCCAGTTGAGTTGCCAGTTTCTCATTAAGTGACATTGCTGATTGATTCTTGGGGTTGGACTTGTTGATTTCCATGATCCACAAGAGGCAGGGGATGCATCTATTTATATGAATTAGGCTCCGCTTCATAATCCCAATCAGTACAGCACCAGTAATTGTATAATCAGAGAGCAAAAGTAGAAAGATCTGCAGTTCATATAGATGTGGTTCAGTTGTCACCCTCTCAACCAAAAACCATAGTGTGAGTCTATATTAGCTCCATCTACTCTCAGCTGTACACCATAAGCAGCACTTCAATCACTGTATCATATCAGGACGCACCAACCCTTATTGATAGATCAACACCAGACAATGAGTACTAATCACAGCAATTCCACCACCAGACACGCATTTCCACCACAAATTGAACAGCTGCACCGACACAAAACTCCACAGTCTCTTTTAAACCAGCAAAACAGTCAAAGTTCGAAACAAATCTAGTGAAAACCGCTTATTTGGCTCGTTTTGGCTTCTTTTTGACTGGACCTTCCCTTGCAAAGCCCTTCATGGTGCGTGTCCAAAAGAGGAAACATTCGCGGGTTGAGCGTGTGGACCTTCCTCGAGAGAATTACGTCCAGTGAAATCTGCTAAGTTTCTTCGTTTTTGATCTTTTGTGGTGCGATTGTGCTGTTTTCTGCTCAGATATATAATGGGAGGTGTGGTCTGTTGCTGCTGACTCAACACCACTAGGATACACTCACGAATCGATATATAAACATGACTTTGATTATCGGTGCTGGGACTTTTGGGTTATCCACCGCTCTGCATCTCTTGAGGAAAGGTGAGACCGATGTCACTTTGATCGATCCTTACGAGGTCCCTTCGCCGCTGAGTGCCGGTGACGATGTTAACAAGATCCTTCAGAGCTCTGCCAATAAGCCGTTCTACGGGAAATTGGCTTTAGAATCGTTGAAAGTCTGGCAGAACGACCCTGTTTATAAGCCATCCTTCCATGAAACTGGTATCGTTTATGGGACTGTTGACTTCAAAGATGAGTTGGAAGAATCAATAGTGTTCAAGAAACAGAATCATCTGAAGATTGAAAGACTGGACGAACCTCAAGATTTTGAGAAGTTGATTCCAAGTCCTACTCCAGTTGAAGACGCTGCAACTGGTTTGAAAAGATTTGATAATTGGAAAGGCTATTACCAGCCTGAGAAGTGTGGTTGGACTTTCGCTGCTAATGCATTAGAATCATGTTTCAAAGAGGTTACAAAACTGGGTGGTAAGTTCATCAAGGACTCAGTGGAGGAGATTTTATTTGATCAAACAACAAATGAGGTCATTGGTGTTCGTACTTTCTCTGGTGAGATTGTTAAATCTACAAAAGTCGTCATCTGTGCTGGTGCTCAATCCTACAAATTCTTGGATTTCAAAGGACAACTATTGGCCAAATGTTGGACTGTGGGACATATCAAACTGACTGATGAAGAAGCCAAAATTTTGAAAGATACTCCAGTTCTGATCTCTTATGATCACGGATTCTTTTTTGAGCCTGATACCAATAATGAGTTGAAACTTTGTAATGAATTCCCAGGTTACATTAATCTGGACTCCTCAAAACAATCCATCCCATTATATAGAAAACAGGTTCCAAAAGAAGCTGAAGTTTACATGAGACAATTCTTGAAAGAAGTCTTCCCAACTTTATCAAAAAGATCTTTCCATATCACAAAGATATGTTGGTGTACTGACACACCAGATCGTCATTTCCTAATTGGTGAACACCCAGAACATAAAGGGTTGATCTTGGGTACTGGTGACTCTGGACAGGGTTTTAAATTCATGCCGATTATTGGTGAATACATATCAGAAGTCGTATTGAAAGGTGATGAAGGATTGGATGAAGAGAAGAGAGAGTTATGGAGATGGAGACCTGAAATTGCTAAAGATAGAGATATTTATGATCTACAGACTAGGGCAGGTGGTACTAATTTGGTTAAAGATTTGAAAGATGTCGACGAATGGACTGATGGGAAACTCGATGAGACTGAAATCACTGATGAGATTTATAAGTTGAAGCTGTGATTAAAGGAGGACTTTGAGAGTGAAGCACATGGCTCTGAAAGATGTGTGACTCGTACCTGTGATTACACTGAGTTGCAGTGGTTGTATAGCGTGAGATGCATCTATGAGCATTCCTATCTAGAATATGGAGTAGCGAATAGTCACTCCCCTGAAAAAAATATCGTGCAATTGAATCCGCTTCTATAGATGACTGAATTTCTTTCGAGACTGGTTCTTTACTGGTCAAACAGAGTGCTCATTAGCCCCACATAGTACCTATATCATATACATGTTGTAAAGCTGTCCTAGTATAATGACGATTATGTGACTCCGTTGGCATTACGTTTCTCTGCAATAAAGATAACGAATGATAGATCAGTCCTTCGATGTTTTCAAGTCATTAAGACTCAGTTTATTCATTAATTCACTGGCTTTTATGAAACTGTGACTTGGAGAATGAATCCCATTAACATTGCTGTTATTTATTGAAATTGTCCCTGTGGATTCCCTAGCATTTAGGGGTAAGAATCCTGACTTGGTTTCAATGATGGAGGAACTATCGTCTATATCAGTAGCAGAATCTGAGTGCTTGTTGGTGGTTTGGTCAAGTAAGTCTTGTGTGTTGTTGAGTTCCTCTTCCTCGTTGAGTAACTCTGCGTCGAGGTCTTCTTCCTCTTCGAGAAATGATTCATCTTCGCCATCATCTTCGTTTGATCCATCGGTGAATTCACCATCTTCCTCTTCATTTTCGTATTCTTCGTCATCATCATCTTCAATTTCATTATCGTTATCATTATCATCATCGTAATAATCCTCATCTTCCTCTTCATTGTAATCTTTGAGGTCATCATTTATGGTGATCTTACCATGACTTACATCTTCTTCAATTTTATGATATGCCTCACTATGAGATTTTTTAGATTTATCATACTCATTCATTGGATTCTCATCATCTGCATTCAATTCATCATCACTTAAGTCACTCAAATCTGGTAATGGTTCTCTCCAATAATTCACATCTGTGAAAATCTCATCATTCATCCCGAACTCACTATCATCATTCAGCACAACAGGAGGAAAAAAATGATCAACCAATTCATTGATGTACACATATGAACTTTTGTATCCGGCCAACTCTAACAACTCCATATGAACTTCTCCGATTGGATTGATTGTAAATATTCTTGATGATGGAATCCCAACACTTCTATAACTTATAGCATCCGTGATCTTGTTCCCAAAACCAGCATAGAATGGATGTTCTCTATTGGAGTACAAATTCTTGACGTCATTCAAACATGCCATTTTGAAAACCTCAGGTTTCTTTAGTATCACCTCTCTTCTCAATGCAGCCATTGTTCTATCTGGTGATAATATCACTGGACCATCAGGTAATTTGACACCATCTTGTTCAATATTCTTCAAATAACTTCGAGTGGAGTCTGCTTGACCTGCTGATCTCGCTGTAAGATACATGATATTATAACCGTTCAGTCTAATATCGTGGAACAGCTTGGCAACACCTGGATGAGTCCAATCACGACCAATCATGGTCAGAACATGTCCTAATGCATCAGATTTTGTAATAGTTCCATCAATATCTGAAATCACAATTGGAACGTTTTGTTTCCATAAGTACAGTTTCGATGTGATGAATGCTTTACCTTTATCAACACTGAAACATAAATCATTTTCACCGTTTTTCAAATCAAGGAATTTCAATTGATCGGATGTTAGTCTTAATGTCTTGACGTAATTTGATTGAGAAGACTCGGTTGATGTGGTAATGTCATCAGTTGAGCTGTTTGGGGATCCATCAACAACAGCTGAATATAGACTTGGTGAACCAGAAGTTGACATTTGATCCATGGAGTCAGGTATCGATATCATCGAAGGGTTTGATAAATCATCGTTTGAAACAATTTTGATATTACCTTCATCATCAGCTTTAACAAACTGGGATAAATCAATATCGTCACCAAATTCCTCCGATATTAATTTCTTCAAAATATCATCAGTATCATGGATGTTCTTCTCACTTGATTTGTAACCATTCATATCAAGGAACAAATCACCATTATGATCGATCTTTGTAGGTATATTGATTCTTGTCAATCTTTTGGATAGTTTTTGCAATTTCTCCAAGGTTGCCTCTTTTGGTGATGTAGCTAACATAGCACTATTTTGTGGCAAGTCTGGTGCTGAATTGTTTGCTGATGGGATATTAACAGCTGGAGTTTTGGTTAGGTCAGGGGAAGATTGAGAAATATCCAAGAATTCTGGTTCTTGTAAACCTGGAGAGACTCGTTTCTTGGGCGAACTTGGTGGAGATGATGAAGGCGAAGAAGCAGCAGATAGAACAGGCGAAGTAATCAAATCATTCGGAACATCGACGTTTTTGGAAGCTTCAAACACGAAAAATGCCTCACCACCATCACCAAGCTTCATCGGTAAGTTGGTTAGCTTCCCATTTATTATGAAGTCAACTTTTTTCTGCGAAGGCCTCAACAATTGGAACTTGCCAAACCTGACATGAAATGGAGAACAGCTTAACTCGCCTTTGTCATTCTCAACAACAATCACGTCAATGGCACCAGAAAGTGTTGAGGGATTGATGGAACTCCACGTCTTCGAGACGGAGTCGAATGCTCTTCCAACGTATTGCATTTCCTACCTGTGTGTGCGCGCAATTGTTTGAGAGGCTGCTGTTTGATTGTATTCTGATAAACGTGATATAAAAAATGCAAAAGATGGCAAATGGACGAAAACGACTGAACTTTTGATGGGAAATTGAACTGTTCGGAGCGGAGTGGATGAGAGAGAGACCCAAGAACAAACACAAAATGCAAAGACGAATAGAAGCAATGACTGCAGTTTCTGAAAGAGGCCAATTCTTGTTGTTTTTCCTGGTCTCTGCCACTTTACTGTTATTAATATTTTTTTAATCAAGACTTCCGCTCAAAACACACAACATTTTCGCGGTATTACATAACATTTGTGGCAAAATCACGTGATCTCTATCTTCAGCAGTTTTCGCGTTTTATTACGTAATATAATTTTTTTTTCTTTTTAAAAATTTTTCAAGTAAACTTTTCTCTATCAAAATCAAGGGGACGTTAATAATTGACTCTCATCGCACCCAGCAATTGCCACTATATCCTCTCCCATTCAACGAACAGTTCCTTGTCCATCCCTACCACAGCAATGATGTCGATAGACCACCAAAAGGACCACTTCAAACGATCAAGAGACGATGAAAATGAGCAGAAACAGCTCCTAACCAAGAGAAGGAAGCTGGAGAGTTCTAATAGTCAATCAAACAACACATTGAATGAACCAGAAGATCACAATGAGGTGGATGGTGCTGAGTTCCAGAAGACAATGTTCAAATCTTTCGTGAAGTCTGCGTTGGATGCTTTAGATAATGTAAGTTATATTGATCCCTATATGATTCTTTCTATATAGCATTTTATAACTAACATTCATTTAAACAGAATAACTCTTTACAGATTGACACTTTGGCTTCTCAGATTCAACTACCAAAATCAAATCCAGAATCGATATCGACCTCAAACTTCCTGCTTATCCTAACCATATTAACTAACAACATCTCCAAATTGGATAATAAACTATGTAATAATCTTATATTTGGAATCATTCATTATTCAAAATGGTGGAACTTACGTCAATCAGAGATTCTTATATTCAAGAAATTCATCATCACATTGTGCTCCTATCTTCCTAAATGGTGGAATGAAATTTCCACCAATTTGATCAAACAGTTCAGTTTGAATCTGAAGAAAACTCAATATCATCATGACTTACTGAAGTACTTCCTCAAAACTATCCCCACTTCAATCCATTTCATTCATAAAACTTTGGTGAAGAATTTCCCAAATAAGAACAACAAGAAACAAGAGTTGATAAACTATGTTGGAAATCTATTAAAACTGAATGATTATTGTGTTGATTTGAGATTTCAAATATGGTCACTGATAATAGAGCGCTGTATTCAAATTGATGTTGAATTACAAAATGAATTGGATGAATTAGATGACGATATTGATGGATTCAATGATAGTGATGACGATAGTGATGATGATTTAAGTGATGCGGAAAATGATGATGAGAAGAAAGTTGAACGTAAAGTTCATTTTGAAGAGGACAATGCTATTGAAGATGGTGACGATGATGACGATGACGATGAAGATGAAGGTTTGGAATCAGAAGATGATGATTTCATAGAGGAAGAAGTCAATCTAGATGAACTGCAAGAAATTAACATTACTGATCTATCAGAAAAGCTAGACTCCATCCTATCTTTAATTTTTGAAAACTTGCAAAACTTCAAAATCAATACCAATTATTTCGAGGATGAAGAAGGAGAAGAACAAGCCGTTGTTCTGTACAATGTCCTTACATCATTATTTAAGTCCCACATTTTGCCAACATACTATACCAAATCAACCCAATTCATAATATTCTACTATACACAACAACTACCGGAGCTGATGGATTCATTTCTTGTCACTTTGATTGATTTATCCTTTTCACCTAATGAAACTATCGAAAGAAGAATCAAATCGTTACAATACTTGTCCTCATATATCTCAAGAGCACAATACTTACAGAAGAATCAGATTGTTTTTGTATTGAGTTATTTAATGGGGTGGTTGAACAAGTATGTGGAAGAAAGAGAAGTTGAAATCAATGGGAATGTTAATATGGAGAGATTCAAATTATTTTATTCTACTTTCCAGGTCCTGCTGTATGTCTTTTGTTTCAGATTCAAGATCTTGAAAAATGAGGATGGATTATGGGAACAGAACATCGATAAGTTCTTCCAAAGAATGTTGATTACGAAATTCAACCCTTTGAAATTCATCAATGAAAATGTTGTTCTTATGTTTGCAAAGATCTCACAAGAGGAGAATGTTGCTTATTGTTTCTCCATCATTGCCAAAAACAAGAATGAAAAGTTGAAAGGTATTTCAGGAACGAGATCATCATCATCAACGGGGGCTTCCAATGATCCCTCAAATAGTGTATTGAATACCAGCTCACACATCACTCATAGTAAGCAACAATTTGTTGATTTGGAAGGTTACTTCCCATTTGATCCATTGTTCTTGAAGAACTCTAAAACTTATCTGAAAGGGTACTATATCGAATGGTCATCAATCTCCAAGGATTACGATAGTGATACAGATGATTTCGATGACTTGGCTGATGATGCTATGAAGGAGGTTGTGAGAAGAAACTCCATGAACCAGATGGAGGAAGACGAAGACGAAGACGACGAAAGTGGTGAAGACAGTGAGAATGAAGTAGAGAGTGATTAGGTAATCCCCTGTCGCTCATGAACGTTTAGTTAATGAACTTTATTTTAGAGCTAAAGTTGGTATCTTTGTAATCTGAGAGCTGCAAGGAATCCCATGAGACCGTAATAAAGACCGCTTCACATACTAAAATCTCTGGAAAAGTGCAGATTTTGTAAAATATAGTATAACCTCTCGCGAAATTATCACTATAAATCTCGCGAAAATGTTTTATAAATTAAAATTGTCGTCCCAGCTCAAAAAATGTGAAGCATTCCAAAGGAAAACGGAATTCTCGAGCTTTTCAAGTCTTTGTTTTTGTCTACGTTTGTGTTTTCGGTGTTGTATTCGCCTTATCACAGTCATCGTCCCGTGATTTGGTCTATTGCGGTTTTTTCCTGGTGCTTTTTCGGTTGATTTTCATATTCGTTTCCACAAGTTCTATTGTTCTCATTCAACCTTATCGTAAGATGGATAGCCTCAACTTGGAGGTGCTCAACATTGAGAGACTGAAAGAAGCGTTCGATGACATTGATTTTGATATCAATTTGCCGTTGATTATAGGGCTCTCTGCCGGTTTGGGTGTGTTGTTTTTGATTCTGCTGGTGCTAACAGTATACTACTCATTCTTCAACAATGGAACAAGTTCAATCTTTTTAGGCTCAAATTTCAATATACCTGGTGAATTTGATGATGAAGAGGCCTTGCTGAATGATGAGAGAACTTTCCTGTCAAAATTTACTGATCTAGAAAGACAAAATTATTTGGATGGGAAGAATTATCAATTGGCCATCCCACCAATAACTAATCCATTGGGCACAACGTTAACAGAATCAGAAAAAACCTACATCAAAGATCGTGGCATCCAAGCGTACATCTATGAACAACCTCTAGATATGATGAAGTTTGATGATCTCCATCATCCAACAGTTGCTATTGAGGATAAACTAGATGTTAGATTCATTAACGAACCCGATGATGAACCTTCTTCTGTGATATTAAACTATCCACTACCAATAAATGGTGTTAATGATGCAAATAATGACACTGTTTATTTTGAGGTGAAAATCTATGAGATTGGAGAGTTTTCAAAAGTCTCTATTGGATTGAGCTCAAAACCATATCCTTTATTCAGGTTACCTGGTTATAACAAGTATTCCATTGCTTATGAATCTGATGGAACTGTTCGTATCAATCAACCGTTCTATTCCCCTTCCATATGGAACAAGTTACAAGAAGGTGATGTTGTAGGTGTTGGATTCAAGCCTAAATCAGGGACAATTTTTTTCACTCATAATGGTAAAAAGATTCTGGAAGCCGCTCATAACGTCAAGTTTGATCTTTATCCAGTAATTGGATCCATAGGCCCTGCTAAACTTGATACTAATATCGGGCAGTTGGGGTTCGTTTTCATTGAAGCAAATGTTAAGAAATGGGGATTTGGTAGTGTTTATGGTACAATTGGAGTTCCACCTGCTTATGGGAAAGAAATCGATGAGGATGAAGTCTTGGATAAAGGTGAAGAATTACCACCAAATTATCCATCAGAGGAGGAAACTTTTTTCGGTCCATCTGCATTACTGGTAAGGTCTTCAACCAACACTGAGTCAAGACCAACAAAAAAGATCAATAACCCACCAAGTTATTCTGATGAACCAAAAGAACCACTTACAGTTGAAGATGATTTTAAAAATTTGAATGAAATCACTGAAGAATTATACGAGAGAAGATCATCAACTTTTGATCTGCAGAACAACAATAATACCACTATAAAATCAACTCCAGGAGAACCTATGATTATCAATATACCATCTCCTTTGATCGAGAACGAAAACAATGATAGTTCTCCATCGCAGTCCAAAGATATCACACAAGGGAAGACCAATGACCAAACTGCTGAAGATGCAGATGAAGAAGAAACATCACCTGAAGTGACCCCTGAACCTCAAGTAATCCCTGAATCTGGAGTAGGATCTTCATCCCGTTCACCTTCAAATAGTAAGTCAAAGAATAAAAACAAAAAGAAGAAGAAGGGAAAAAAGAAGGGAAAGAAATGATTTCTGTTTTCTTGTGAATGTCTACAAATTCCTGGACTACTTGTGTGTAGAATAAATACGCTTCTGTAACATTTCATATAAATATAAACCAGTTATACTTGCTACATCAGCTGAAATAAGAAAAAGGGTGGCTGAGGCTTTAAGCACTCAAACCTAGTGCTTCTCTCTGAGATTTTGAACCTTCTTTAAAGACAGGCTTAGCACCTAATGAAGTGACCCTAGTACCATGTCTTGGATCCTCTTCATCATCATAATCATCAATAGCATAATGTGCACTGATTCTGTTATCCCAGATAGCAGATGCACCTAACTCTCTGTCTTGTTCAGAAACAGTCCAGTTGAATCTAACTTGAATATCCAGGTTTTTCTCCAAAACGTCAAACAAGTAATTCAAGATGACTTGAGATTCTTCAGGTTCTAAATCTTTGATTCTTAAAGTATGACCTCTGTTGACAAACAAAGCTTTCCAACCAGTGACTGGATGAGTGACAACCAATGGATGTTCAGTTTCAATATGTCTTCCACCATTCAATAAATCATTACGATCAAAATATTTATGAGCAGATTTATGAATTGCAACTTTACCATCAAGGAATTTTTGGAAATCAGGTGATAGTTTATCATAAGCTGCATAACCTGAAGTCCAAGCAGTATCCCCACCAAATTTTGGAATAGCATCAATGTGTAAATGAGTTAAAGCAGGATTCAAATGATCCAAATCAGTATGCCATTGACGACCACCTTTTTGTCTAAAGGTAACATCTCTGTCTTTTCTGTTGAATTTACCCCAGATAGTGGTCAAACCAGTTGGACCAGAAACACCAGGTAATGGAACCTGAGCAGCCAATGGATGTTTCTCAACCTCACTGGAAAAAAACTTACCAATCTCTAGTTGTTTTTGTGGGGATAGATCTTGGTTTCTGAAGAAAACCACAACTCTTTCAGAGACTAATAATGCTAATTCATCCAATTCTTGTTCATTCAAGTCAGCTAATTGAACACCAACTAGTTCAGTACCAATGTATTTTGTCAAGTGATTCACTTCTTTAGCTTTGGCAAACAATGCTTTCTTTTCACGATCGGCATTGACACCTCTTTCAATGTATCCTGGATTTGGAGTATCTCTAATTCTTTCAGCATCATCCAAGAATAGTGTAGTTTGTTCTGGTCTTTTTGGATAACCTTGAGAGATATCAATTCCAGCTTTAGCGAATCTTTTCTTTGTTGATTCTGGTAATTCTGAAGAAAAATCATCAGAGTATCCACTACCGAATCCGTTGATGTTTTTCAACTCAACTTGAACGGTTGTAGGGGCTGAAGATTGGGTATCTTTCAATTTTAAGTTGTTGTATTTGTCAACAATGTCGTTGACACTTGACTGAAGAGTAGTGGTGGCCATTTTGTGTTAGAGCTTGGGGATCAACAGTAACAAATCATAGTGGAAACTTGGAACTCCACGTTCAATTTATACCTTTTGCCTTGATGGCCAAGTACACACACACTCAACAAGTCACAACAAAGGTGCCACCACAGCCAGCTCGCTAAGCACACACCAAACAGCAGCAACTTCTCTCCAGATTACAAATCAGATCAGCCATTCACAGTTGTTCAATTGCTAATTTGACAGAAAATGTTGCAAAGGGAAAAGTGTGGATTTCGGATATATTTCCCTATGCAGTTCATGTTGATTATGTAAGAGATACCATCGCTCATAATACAAACATCAATGATGATGGAATAGCTCCAATATTTGGGTGGAGCAGAAGGCACTCTGGGAGTGGTGGTATGGTAAGGGTGGTGTGTGCAGCTGCTATGTATTGTGGTTGTCTATGCAACTTTGATCACTGTAAAACGGAGGATTCCTGATCAAGAAACATCTCCAGTTGATCAATGGTGTACAGATCAAACACTATAATCTCATTCAATATCTCAGAGATATCTGTGTCCTCGTAGTCATAAATGGAAGAGCTCAAAACTTCTCTATCACCGGACAACTCCACCATTATCTCTGGGACCATACCGTATCGTGCCCTGAACCTCGATTCAACATCATAGTCTTTATTAAAGATGTTCAAATCATTCAAGGACTCAACAACAGGAGGTGAAATTATCGTCTCAACAGAATGTCCAAAGTTTTTCAATACCAGATATGCATGGCTCATATGAAGTCTTTTCCCATAGACGTTATGTCCTGATACTTTTCGATCACATCCCAAGATTACCCTGATGTTATTTGACACCAGTTGTTTGATCTTCTCATAGACTGGATTATTCTTGTAATGCATTGATAGATAGTTGGATCTCATCAATAATGATAAGAGAAAATGGAACCCACGATGTTGTAATTGAAGGATTTTGAACAGATGACTATAATTATAGCCAAAATGTTTATGAAGGTTATAGTGATGGTTTTGATCTGGGTCAAGAAAATAGGTCAATGTCAAGATCGTATTTGTGCTTTCCAACAACCATCTGAGTGCTACCAGTGAACTGGATGGATCTTTATCATTCTCAGTATTGATAAGAACATGATATGATAGCATAAACACCAACAGTGTCAAGTCTAACAGATTAGTGAACTTCATTCCTTTAACAATCCTTTGATCACTAGTTTCAGAATCTAACTTCAAAATATTGTCTAAATTATTGTTAGCATTATAACTGTGCATGCTGTTGAGTAGAGACATCAACTTTGTTAGTCTAACCCCATTTCTAACATCAGCTAATAAATTTGAGAGACGATCCATTATTGAATAAACTTTGTTACGCTCATCAAAAAGTAAAGTGATTGCATGTCTCGCTTCATTATCATTAGCATTACCACGTGGAATTTTGGTGGTGTAAATGCTTTTTGATATTGATAACGGGGTTCCATCACCAAGAAGTTTGATATAATCCAACTCAACAAGAGCATGCCACATTCTTCTAATCGAATCTGCATCTGGGTTCTCAGGTGAAGGTTCAATGTTATAACTCGCAGTCACTGCTATTGTAACCAGTCTATTCACATCAAGTGTGATCAAATTATCGATACATGCAACAGCCTCAGGACTGTATAGTTGATATTTCTCAATCATTAGTGCCAATTGAACATATTCCAAAGTTGAGTGATGTATAGGGAATTCAACTTTATTCAGGCATAATTGTGCAAAGAGGAAAACTTCAGATGATATTTCAATAGATGTCATTGTTCCAATAGATTCAAATGTTCCACAATTGTAGAAAGAGGTCCATGAAATCCTCAAAATCATCAAAATTTGTCCAATGAATAAGTAATCATCATCAATCTCAATCTTTGTGGGTAAAGGATTGATGAAATTTTCAAATTTTGTTAAAAACCTATCTCTTATAATATAAGAGAAATATGGATATAATTCTGAGTCAAAGAAGTGGTTTATCACTGGTCTCAACTTATCAGCATCTATTGACAAAGTTGGCAAAATCAAGTCGTATAATGACTGATCTGTCTGAATCAATGTAGTCTTTATGGTATCAATTTTCTGTATCTGTTTTTTAGTTCTATCAAATTCATCAGCTAATTTTGGTGGATAACTTCTTCCATTCCAATTCCCTCTTGAATGAGCCAATAGTATCTTTAAACATGCATCATTCTTAAAGCATGAAAATAATGATAAGGATCTATGCAATGATATGATCTTATCTGGACCAAATAATTCATCATTTGCATCTTTGATTGACTCACTTAATTTATCTCTTTGATTTTCCAACGCTTCAATTTGTTCATTCAGATTTCTAATTGTTTCCTCAATTGCATTCAAATCATGAGCTGATTTGCTGAGATGATTCACATAATACAGACATTCCAAACCTAATTTTGAGCAAGTTGAGCAAATTGGTTTTGTCTTATCACACTATTTGATTCTGGTTAGTACTAGTTTAACAGTAGTGCAGTCATCACTTATGACTAGCGGAATTAGCCTGAAATTAACCCACTTTTAGTTTCTTCAACCGACAATTCTGGCATGAATTAATGATTCTTCGCTTCTTGTTGGGCCTCAACGCCCCATTTTCCACTGAAGCTATCTCCTTGATATACAACATTGATTCTTGCCCATATCGACTCTATCAGGAAGAAGTTGAGAATCTGGAAGTTTGGTCAGTCCCCCAATTTTATCATGGTTTGAAAAGATTTTCATGAAAAAATAAACGGACTTTTAATCTGGCTGTCGGGTCGGACTTCGGAAGATTATCGGCCTTTAGCAAAATAGCCTATTGTTTTGAGATAGCCGCTTTGAGTTGCCAATTGATGCTACATAAAGCTCCCTACGTCTTCAACAAGTTCAAGGTAAAACAGCACGCTTTGCTTTTAAACAACAACCACAGGGACAAACAAAAACAACAATAGGCCCTTTAAACAAATAATAACAACAATACACAAATGTTTGGAAACAAGGAAACAAGATAAACACAGTTCAAGTATGTGGGGACAAAATAATAACTTAACAAGAAAAAACACAGACATCCATGGATGGGAATGCGAATAAAGTAGCTTCAACTAATCATCAAGATCAATCATTAAAACTCCTCTTTGAAGAAACTTTTCCCTTTCTTTTCATCATCGACGGCTTCACCATTTTCTTCATTGACGACTTTTTCATCGTTTGAACCTTGAGAAAACCCTGAAAATGTTTGTTTCAATTCTCCACCATCAACTTCTTCATCTGCTTTTGGATTAGTTTCAACAATTGATGATTTTTTTGGAAGTAATGATCCAGATGGTTTATAGTATAATGCTTCATCAACTAAGGATTTATAACGACCTTGTTCGTTTAATTCTGGAGTTTTGGAAGGGGTAGATTTTGAAGTTGTTGCAGAACTTGTGATTTTAGATGGGGAGATTGCACCTGAAGCATTGACTAATGATTTTTCAGAGGCTGGGACTGAAGGCTTTGATGGGGCAAATAAATTTAATTCAATTGGTTTTGAACTCTCAGTGATGGTTGGTTCAATCTTTTTAACTGGTTCTTCTTCAACAACTGGTTCAGGAGCAGGTGGTAAAACTTCAACAATCTTCTTCTCATCTTCTAAAGCTGCAATTTTTTCATTTTCTAACTCTAATTCCAATCTTAATCTTTCATTCTCAATGGTGGCTTTTTCTTTGGCAATTTCGGCTTTCTTTAAATTTGCTTCAGCTTCAACTTCTTTAGCCTTCTTTAGAACGATTTCAGCTTCTGCTTTTTTCAATTCGGCTTCTTTAGCCAATTTTTCAGATTCATTATGAGAGTTTTCAATATCAATCTTCAATCGCTCTAAAGCCTCTTCAGCACTTGTCAATTCAGCTTTTGAAGCAGTCAATAAAGCTTGAGCATTCTCAGTGTTTTTAATTTGTGAATCAGTGATTTCTTGAATAGCCTTTTTCTCAGATTCCAATAATTGAAGTTTTTCCTGTTCTTCAGCTAGATCTGCTAAAATTGGAGCTAATTTAGCATCACGGTCTTTTTCAACTTCTTTTAATTCAGCTTTACGTTTTTCATCAGCTTCTTTAGTTTCTTTAGCGATCCTTTCGTTTTCAGCATTTTGTTTAGCAGTCAATTCTTCTCTCTTACGTTGTTCCTCTTTTTGTTTTGCAGCTAAGATTTGTTGAGTCTTGGTTAATTCTTCCTGTTTACTTGCTTCCAACTGTTTCTTGGCTTCAATTTGTCTGGATTTTTCCTCCTCCAACTCTTTTCTTCTTTGAATTTTAGCCTCTTCTTTCAATCTCTTATCCTCTAATTTCTTTGCCTTTTGTTGAGCCTTGAGTTCTTCTTGGGCTTTTCTATGGGCTTCTTTCTCTTTAGCAATTTCCTGATCTTTCTTACGTTGAGCATCCGCTTGTTTGGTAATAGTTTCCAAGATTGGATTAACAAATTTGGCAGCAATGGCATCTAATTCAGCTTGAGTCATGAATAAACCACCACCGATATCAACTTTACCCACATTTGGACCATTCTTACGTTTTTCATGATGTCTTTGAGCAATCTCTAATGCAGCTTTGTTAAATTCTGGATTTCTCAACAAATCTTTTGAACCAAGATATTTATCAATTCCTTGTAATGTTTTGGAGGCATTCAATGAAGCTGTAGCCAAAACTTTTGGATCAATCAAAGAGTTTCTATAAACATTCTTAGCTTCCAAATTTGGATCTTCTGGAACTTTATAACCTTGAGATGCTAAAGCACCAACAGCAGCAAACGCTTCCAAAGTCTTTGCATCTTGTTTTGATTGAGTTTGTAAACCGAATCTAGAAACATCTTTTTCAGGATTGATACGATCATTTACCAATGTTTGGGCTCTTTCTTTAGAAACAGCGGTGATTTTAGATAGATTCAATGTAGTTTTTCTTTCACCGTTTCTAACAGCATCAAATTCATATAATGATGCCAAGTTTGCAGAAGCTAATGATGGATTTGAATTTCTGATAGCTGCGGAAGCAGCATTGGATGAAGATTGAGCAGAATTGATACTTTTGGTTGAAGCACTCGTAGGTAAATGAGAATTACTTCTTTGTTGTTTCAATGCAGCCCCAGCAGCACTTGAAGAGTCAGTATCGACAGAATGATTTGAAATGATTGATTTCAATGATTTCGCACTTGCAGCGGCAGTTTGAGCGTTATAATCAACACTTTCTCTTTTCCAAATCTCAGGGGAGGTGTCTTTTCTAGCCAAAAGAGCAGCAGTTTGAGCATCAACGGCCACAGTTCTCTTATAAGGGGTTATTTTCAAATCAGTGGAGGCTGCTAGCAATGCAGCGGTATCTGATGCACTGGCGCCATCAGGGACACCAAGCCCAGCATTTGAAGGGGATTGGAAGATTCCATACTTCAACTTTGCTTTATACAGGGCCTCAGCACTCAATGGCTTGCCGTTAGTCTGGTAGACTGAGGCTGTGGATATTCTCGTCTTTACGGAGTACTCTGAGTTGACAATGGACATGCTGAAAAGAAGAGACTCTCAATTGAACAGACTGAGTTGATTGTTGTTGTTGTTTGTTAGTCAAGTTTATTTGTTAGTGCTTAAAATTCAAATTAATTGTTGCACAACTCCCTGAAATTTACCCGGCCGCACAGCTTTTGCCTCGTATCAGCAGGCCCTCACGTGACTGTATTGCCTAATCTGGCAAGTCTGTAATGACACTTCCCGATTTGGAAGTGCTGGGAAGGTGGAAGATCACGTGTTTGACGTAATCAGCCCGGGGGAAAAAACCTGTCGTCCAATTACGTAATTGACTATGTCAAATATCGGTAAGCGCACCTTTGGCCGATGATTGGCCCGGCAACGAGGCAGAATGTGGAATTTTATGATTCAGTTTGGGTGAGTTATCAAGTCATTTTGTAGTTGGAGAGTACTATTATTACTACTATTACTACTACTAACTATCTGTCCACTTCTCAAGGAGCCACTTCTTTGAGAAATCCCCCGATTACGTAATTCCAGGAGAAGCCATATCCAAATCCAATTAGCTGATCATTGTGCGGTGAATGGTGATCACCAAAAAACCCACTGAAAGTCGCAACAAAATCAGCAATTAATTAATTCACAGCTCCACTGAGAAATAACTGTTGCTCCTGCTGCTGATACAAATTCCCACTGGCTAGCAATTCAACTCTCTGATCTTTCTCTCTCTTCACCGTTTATTCTCAAGTCAATTGTTGTTGTTGTTGTTATCTTCTTATCATCGATATCCGGCTTCTCCACTACAAACTCAACAAAAAAGAAGCACAATGTCAATTCAGTCCGACATCTCGTCCTTCTTTGATCAGATCAATCTCAACGAGGATGATATGGCCATAGCTGCCTCTTCAGACCAGATATCCTCTGCCATTTCGAACCCTCATTCTGCATTCTTGGATCCGTTACAGAAGTATCAATCAATTGACATGTACGATTTGTTATTGAACAAAGACTCTGTTGTATCCTCTCATGATTCGCAGAAACCACCACCAAATGAACGGTTATATCTCCTTCAAACGAAATACAACCTGATGAACTCGTCATCAAATTCACCAATAAATACAATCAATCCAAGAAAATTGAACAACTCCAACAAAGCCTCTGTTTCATCTTCATCTTCATCAAATGCATCTTCAAACAACCCAACGTCCTCGTCTTCCGATCTGGATTCAACACCAATAGTAGAGGATTCAAACTCAATATCCTCAGTCGATGATGACGAAGATGATATTGATTTGGATGATGATAGTATATCTCCATCATTCACTACAAAACCTACAAGACGTAGGACAACAAACTGGTCAATGAATGATGAATTCAAAAATGCCATTCAGGAATGGTTATCACAGAATGAAATAAGAGCCAAAAGACATTCAGTATCAGAGAATTCAAACCCAGTGTTTCAAAGAACTTCAATAAGTAAAAGAAGAAAATCTGAATCATCAGTTGCATTCCATACAAATCCCTATTCTTCAAACTCTTTGGGTTCATCCAATGATTCTACTTCATCCACTGTTATGGATCCCTCAATTTCTATTATGGGTTCAATGTCATCAACATCTTCAGCCTCAAGTAAAAACATACCGACTACAAAATCAACCCAATTATCATCAGCATCAACGGTATCCAAGTCGAAGTCCACAACACCGTCAACCATCCCACCTTCAACATCTTCAACTTCACATCATCATCAACAACAACATTCACATTCACACTCGTTAAGTTCGACAAGTTTACAAGATTTACCAGAGGAAGAAAAACCATTCAAATGTGAGGATTGTCCTAAAGCATTTAGAAGATCGGAACATTTGAAGAGACATATAAGATCTGTTCATTCAAATATCAGACCATTTCCTTGTAAGTTTTGTGAAAAGAAGTTCTCAAGAAGTGATAATTTGGCACAGCATTTGAGAACTCATAATAAACATTGAACTTCACCATGATCTAAAATGTGAGTCAAGATGATTCATCAAATTTTGGAATAAGACGTTTCATAAATGAGTTATGAATGATGACGGTTGGACACGATATGTCCCTTTTTGTTTTGTTTTTATGTTTTGTTGTCTCTGACTGTCTAATCTGTTTTTTTGGAAGACTTACTTGATGTTTTGACGGGAGGTATCCATTTTTCTATTTATCCATGAGTTTTATGTTTTTGTATCATGAGATTATGTGGTGTTGATTACTGCTTGATGTCGGTAAAACTCTGTGATCTTCATTTTGGGAGAAGAAGAAAAGAAAAAAAGGGGAAAACCTGGAACTGGTTTGATAATTCCTGGTTTTCATCATTTTGCTACGCATCTGTTTTTTTGTTCTAAGTTTATCGGGGCTGATAGCTCCCCGATATCCATCTGTTTTGAATTTTTGTTGTTGTTTCATTTGGTATGCTTTCCTCTTATTTTTAAACACTATGCTGTTATTAGGCCAGTCACTATCTTGGTTCATATATTCTTTCCATGAGCCATTTTTACACTTCATCTTCTTTGCTATGGTTATGCTGACCCTTGTTCACTAGCTGGCTATCTTTGGATATCTTGCTAGTGCTTATTATCCATCACAGTCAAGCTGCTTTTTTTTCATTGGACTGTCTATCTTTACACGCAGTGTATCTTTTATTGAAGAGTGAGATATTGATGGAGATTATCAGCTGCTGTGTCTATGGAATGTCTGACTGAATAAGTACTCTGTTTAAGGATTTTGAAAAGTGATTTTTCATGTAGGGTTTATAACTTGGTTATATGAAAATAAGGGCATTACTATGGGGCAAATCACTTTATGTATGATCCATACAGCTGAGTGAGATCACTCAAAATATATGGGATCCTTTCAGAAAGAGTACGCTGTTATCGCTCATATGGGCTGTCACGTGACAGTAAGTCTTTTAAGATAGAGAGATTATGAGATAATCAAGTACACAACTATAAGTAATATTGGTCTTTCTATGATGCTGAAATTTCACCCTTTCGAGAAATCTCATTCAAAAGAATCCGTTTCTATCAAAATTTATAAGATTATTACCAAAACACGCTTTTTTGCATTGTAATTTGCAGATCGACGTGGATGTTTTTCAACTATATAAACAAAAAAAAAATCAAAAAGCATCGAAACACTCACATTTCACCACATTCCACCACTTTCAACTGCCCTTCCCAGTCTTGAGAAACATACCATGACTGATGTTGTCATCCCCACAATCACAAAAGTAAACCTCACAAAAGATATCTCAACTGGTGACAAGTTTCTCAACAATTATAAGCTCATATCAAAACTAGGCACTGGTCATAATGGGAAAGTGTACCTTGGTTCAAACATCGAGGAGGAAAACAAGTTGTATGCTATTAAAGAGATCAGTAAGGTTACCAAAATCAGCATATTGAATAAAGATCCTAATGAACAACTCAACAAGATACAGAATGAGATTGATATCATGAAAACCATCATTGAACATCCAAAGATATTGAAGTTAAACAGAGTGCTGAATGATTCAAAGTTCAATAAAATCTTTTTGATATTGGAGTATTGTTCTAAAGGTGAACTCAAGTTTGGTGCAGCTCAGATTTATCAAAAAAGCTTACTTCAATCGATTATCAGAGATGTTGTATTGGGGTTAGAATACCTTCATGGAATAGGTATAATTCATAGAGATATAAAGCCATCAAATCTCTTACGAAATGAGGAAAATTTCGTCAAGATTAGTGATTTTGGTATAAGTTTAAATCAGAGACTACACAAAGATCATAATTTGAGAAGTTTTGGGACTCCTGCATTTTTGGCTCCTGAATTATGCAATGCTACAAGTTCGAAATTATCAGGTTTTACAACTGGGAATGGGAATGGATTTACTAATAGTAAGATTGATGGGAAGATTGATATTTGGGCTTTAGGTATTACCATTTATTGTTTGTGGTATGGGAAATTACCATTCAATGGGAAGAATGAATACGAGTTGTTTCAAGAGATTATAAATAATGATATTGATTATAAGAATGAAGGAAGGGAAGATGACGAAGTATTGGTTTCATTGTTGAAGAGAATATTGGTTAAGGATCCCAAGAAAAGAATAACTATAGCAGATTTGAAAGAACATCCTTTTCTACTAGAAGGATTGAGTCCAGATCATATTACGCAATTTCAAAAATTCAATGAGGATTATCTTGATTCTAGAAATAAAGCAACATCTCAACTGATGTCAAGAACTAATTCTATTCAAAGGAGGTTCAAATCGATTTTTAGAAGGAAATCATCATCTGCATCTTCCTCGGAAAGACCTTTATTTAAACTGACACCAACAACTACCACATCAAATGAAATTTCTGCAATGTCTCCTACAATAAGGACATCTCCTAAAGAAATACCCATCATCCCAATAACATCATCCTCATCAACTTCATCAATAACATCATCCACCAAGAATAACCATACAGTTCTCATTCCACAGTCTATCCAAACCCAAATGTCCACACCTTCAACATCAACCAGTCCGCCAAGGTTATCCCGTCCAAGCATGGCAACTTCATCCAATTCATTAAATTTGAACTCTTTATTAAGATCCAAAAAGGATGTCCCGAACTATCTTGATGATTCTACATTCTTCCAAAGTCTAGACTCAGATGAAGACTCAGACGATGATGATGATCATGATGATCATGATAGTTCAGATGATAGTGGAGATGGATTATATAACGATAATGAGGATACCTTGAGTTTTAGAATTGGACCAAAAAGGACTTCTAGTTCGTTACAGGTTAAGACTGTTAATGAGTATTTGGATATTTGAAAAGAATGATATGTGAGAAAGAAAGATTGTTATAGAAGATAGAGCGAGAAGTGAGATGACTTACCTCAATAATGATAACGATAGCTAACTAAAGTATGAAATTCAGAAAATTCTACCCCCTACCACGAATTGTTCATATTTTCTTGTATCAATCAAAGAAATCTCGATACTAATTGGATTCTTTTCCTCATCATCGTTCAAGTCACAAGAGAAAGTATCCATCCCAAGAACTGCACTGTATTCAGTGAGCTTCCCTGAATGCTTCCAGGAAACAATTCCTAGTCTTCAGTCCATTTGTTCGATCATGACGTGTCTCAGTCTACATTAAATTCTTCTAAACATTAGTTGAATGAATGCGCTGCGCCATTCAGGCACGCGTTTTAGTTGTTTGACATTGATAGTGCTTTCAAGAGAATAGAAACTCACTATATCAGCTATATTTCGAGACTCACCGGTAGTTATTTGATCATCATAACGTCTCTATAAACCAAATGTCATCACTCAAGGTCGCCGATGCCTGGCCAAACTATTCCAGACGAGTACTAGTACAGCTGCCGTCGGCTAGTGATATATAACATTCGGGCTGCTTAGCTGATAGGGTTATTGTGAGTGTGAAGACGGACCCATACATAGTATTGACGTCTGATTGTCTAGTCTGTGATATATATTATTGCTAATCTATCTGCTCTATATCAAATGACCTGTGGTTTATGTGACCGGACTTGACTCGTACCTTATCGGCAGCACTTCCCCAGCCAATTATAGCATTTCATAATATCCATCATGACTTCATGAGATCTAAGGCTTCCCCTGATGGCGCTCATACGTGATTTGTACTGAGGAGTGTCTCACGTTGTGGTCGGTACGGCCTTACAAATATAAGACCATCAGCCACGGCCAGGGGTTTGACATATATAATTATCTCATAGCTGATAAGAAAATCAGCTCATCAATGAGAGGCGTTTACGTCAAAGCCATCAACTGCGGAGCCAACTGGCGGATATAACTGGAATATAGTTGATCTGATTACGATTCCAATGCAGATATTATTGATTTAACTATCGTGGCCATCTTCTTGTGAACTCAGAACTCAGCTATATAATCCGGCAGCGCCACAGTTTGTAGAGAGTGTGAATGAGCAAGATGAGGCCTGAATCAGATACGAGATTTCAAAACAGTTCAACTATTTTTGACGATTACATGACCGACAGAGATGGCAACAGAAGACGTATAACCTAAAGCTTGAGCACAGTATCAGCGTATCAGGGCCTTATCTCTTCTCAACTGGCACTGAGAGGTGAGAAATGACTAACTAGTGAAGGCAGCAACAGATGAAATAGACAGCATCCAACAACTTCCATCGCCTTCTTTGAGCTTGTACAATTTTTTTGCTGTACGTCTGTGTTTACTTCCCTTACATAATCAGCCCCAATCGGGATATGGGTAAATAAACACAGGCGCACTCTCTGCATCCCAATGCATGAATCATAGCCGAAACTGGAACCAACGTTGCTTTTTCCGGTGATGAACAGTGCTGTCACACGCGTCTTGTTTGTTGTTGTTTTCGCCCAATCCGGCACAAAATGTTGATTCCAGCTGTGCGCTGTCCTAAAAAGTAGATGAAAAGACCCCCAAATTTGTATGTAGAAGCGCCCTTGATGATCAGTCTCTCCAGTTGTGGCCATTTCGAGCTTGTCATGTAGGTGATAAACAGGCTTCTCTAGGCGAGAACACCTTACAAGACTTGCTCAAAATTGTGATGTTCGATGTTTTCTAGTTTGTCACGATGTATGAGAATCTGCACTGCGGGCGTCCAACTTGTTTCATCAACAGGACAACCACAAAGTCATCTTGATTTTTGTTCCTCTTCTGGAAAAATAGTGCGTCAAAGAAATGGCGTTGATCCCACAGTAACGAAGCTTCTCTACGCTCTGGCTTTTGCCGCAACTCTTTGTGCTTCGGTACTAGTTTCGAACTAGTAAAGCTATTAGGATTTAGGGCCAGTGAAATTTGTGAAACAGAAGAGATCCTCATAAAAAACGAGGATAGTTTGACGAAGGGCTTTCACAACGATTATTGTCCCTGAGATAATTCTTTATATACTTAGCACTCTAGCCCATATCTTTTCTACTAGCTCACAGAATAGCTTCTTGATATCCTACTCATTGCTTGATTTTGCGAATCTTTTGCCCCCTCAGGAACAGCTGTCTGCGTTGTATCCCTTTCCACTTCATCTTCTTTCTTCACCATTAATACCACCGCCATCTATAGACAATGGGCTTCAACTCTCCTCATATGAATCTGCAGGGAAACAGACCATCAGACCTCAGCGACTCCTACTTCCAACAATCCCCAGAGTCCCCATCATTCCTACCCAAAGCCCTCAAAAAGAACACTTCCAAGCGTCTTCTTAGGGCAAACTCCAAACCACTCCCTCTGGCCACTAGGAACGTCAACACCTTGTCAGACCTCCAATACGACAGCCCTACCTCCACGCTGGCTGCAGACCTCAGTGTCAATTTCCACATCGAGTAAGTACTCTGATCCCAGTTCTGGGGAATTCCTGGGAACGAAAGAATGAAGAATGTCACAAAGTTGAATTCATCGTGCTTTCAGTGGTTGCATTTCCTGTCTGTGCTTGAATTACGTGGTTTTACTAACACTTGGAAAAATAGTTCTCTCAAACAGCAAAACGCTCCAACGCCAAAAAGATCGTTGACTTTCAATGGCATCGAGAAGGACAACAGTTCAGCCAAAGACAGCAACAGCGCCATGCCAACTCCACAGAATTCATTCCCATCTGAGTCATCTGAAGCCCATCAACATTTCCACTTAATGAAGCAAACATCGCTATTGCCATCAGAAATATACGAAGAAGACGAAGAAGGTGACGATGACGATTCTCCTTCTCATCCTCCACCACCGTTACCACCAAGAAGACCTCCTTTCGTTGATGACAGCACCGTCAGATCCTCAAGAACCACCTCCAACGCCTCCATCTCTTCAATCACCTCAGTCACCTCCTTCTCAAGCATAGACTCGGCTTCCTCAACCGCCACCACCACCTCTTCAACAACTCCATTCCTCAAACAGAAGAAAACCCTAAGAAGGGCCAAAACATCCGTTAATGGGAATTTCAAACTGCTCCATTCATATAGTGCTTCAAGTATCGATGTGAGCCAAAGATTCAAAGTCAATAACGAATTTGCTAGTAAGTTTGGTACTGTTGAAGATGATGATGATTATGATGATGACAATGACACCACTTTCGATCAACTGTGTGTTCCATCTCCAATTCCTGAAAGAAGTTTTCTACTTGATAGCAATGAAGACGTTGAGGATCAAGAAAAAGATCACTTTGGGTCATTGGGCTTTAACAAGAGAGAAATTGGATCACCTATTCAAAAAAAGCCAATGAGGTCAAAAGTGCGTCGAATCCATTCAATGTTCTATTCCAAAAAAGAGATCACTGATACTACAAATATGTTTGGTAATCTGATGAATTCAACATCTCCTAGTGGGAAACTACTGGATGAAGGTGATGATGCAACTCTATCAAATTCACTATTGAAGAAGTCTAAGATTGAGACTTTTACCGTTGAAAATGATTCAATTCCAAGAATCAGTGTTGCTACACTATGTAAGATTCTTGATGGTCATTACAAAGATTTCTTTGATGAGGTCACTATCATTGATTGTCGTTTTGAATATGAATACAAAGGTGGTCATATCAATGGTGCTCTGAATGTTTCATCCCAAAGTGAATTGGAGGAAAAATTCATCCAGGATAGACCTAAGAACAACTTTGAAAAAAGAAAAAGATCACTGATCATATTTCATTGTGAATTCAGTTCTTATAGAGGTCCTCTAATGGCAAGTCACTTGAGAACGTGTGATAGAAATGTGAATCAAAATAATTACCCACATCTTGATTATCCAGATATTTTGATTCTTGAAGGTGGGTATAAGAAATTCTTTGATTTACAAAGTCATAGATGTTTTCCCCAAAAATATGTTGAAATGAATGATAATAATCATAAAAATGTTTGCGAGATTGAATTGCATAGATTTAAAAGAGATTTGAAAAGAGCCAGTTCTTTCAACAGTTTATCTTTCACTGCATCATTGAGCAGTAACAACAGTTCAGTTTCTTCACTTTCCACAACTTCATCATCTATCACAACTTCAACAAATCCACCATCAATCCACAGACTTCATCGAAGAACAGTCACATCAAGTAATATCAATTTTGCATCAAGAAGACCAAGTTTGAAAGGTCAACTTTTAGATTTCACCAAATCATCAACTGAGTTACCAAACTTCAATGAGTTTAAAAATTCAAATGATCAAGATGAAAATAAACCACCTGAAAGTTTAAATTTTGGGTTCAAATTCCCATTACAACCTTTCAATACTCAGTTGAAGTCACCAACGACAAACATCATCAAAAAGAAACTCTCAAAATCGCATACTACAACTGGCTTATGATGACTGACTTCTCAATCATCTCATCTTCAATCCTAATAAAATTCCTCTCAATAAGAGATCCATAATCATCGAATACCAAATCCGGTCCTCCATCTCTTGTGAGGGGGAACAAAAATCCTCATATCATCATTTTAATGTTTAATGTCCAATCCTAATGATCATCAAATCAAACCCCCTTGCTTCCTCTTGTAGCATTACCCGTTTATTGTGATTGATGTCTCAATAAAATTAATTCAAAGAGAAACATAGATATCTCTCTGAAGACTTCTTCATAACATGGATACCTCACGCACTCTTTCATACTACGTGAACAATAAGCAAGATTCAACTGACATCATTCCAAAATACACTGGTTGTCAGACTTGCATCAGTTGGAATGAAACAGTTGAGCGCAACTCCCACCAAATTCACCAACCAAAGTTTGTTTTTCAGACTGAGCATGAAAACATCAACACAACAACAAAAACTTCCTTTTCCACATTCGGTCCTCTATAATAGTTGAAAAGATAAATCTAACACATCCAACAGATAGCCAGGTCCTCAACCGTAATACAGATACCCTTAAACCCATTGAAACGCAACTCAATCCTTCAAAAAAAATCGGAAATCGAAAAAAAATGTGATTTCGCCCAGGATCGAACTGGGGACGTTCTGCGTGTTAAGCAGATGCCATAACCAACTAGACCACGAAACCAACTGTTATTATTAAAACTGTACCACGTGACCACACATTTTTTGAAATTACGTAATGATAATGTTCAAATTCTGAATTTTGGAGAGGATTATGAGGGTGAATTGGGTTATTTTGTAGCTGTAGATGTTCAAAAGGGGTCAGGTTTGATAGTTTTACTATTACTGGGGTATTCTGAGGTATTTTATAAGAAAAAATTGGGACGTAAAGTTGGTTGTACTTCAAATTGTCAATTTCTTAAAATGAGTTTGTCCAGCTTTTGGAATTTAAAGAAAAAAAAATATCAAGATTTATATATCCCTGATTGCTGCTATATGTAACTGAAGAAGAATTTTCAGATAGCTTTGGACTCACTGAAATACTCAATCATATGACAACAAGGCCGAAGTACTGACTTTTCCTTACACCAGAGGTGTATTGTTTCCTATTCTAAAATTCAAGTAAAAATTACATCCTTACACCACTTCTTCTGCATCTATTTTATTTTGGTGCTACGTCATATCAGTTTGAGTGAATGTTGACACTGAAGGTATATACTCACATGTACAATATCGCAAGAATGTGAGGTGAAGATATATAATGTTGAGCTTGAGTTGGGCTTTGGTTCCGTTATTTAATGGAGCACTAGCTCCACCATACTACGATGATACTATAACCTTAAATTGCCAGAATTTTAGTATACAGTGGCTGATGATTCGATAAACATATGTCTATAAACATATCTAACGTTTAGATTTTTTCTTAGTCTTCTTTTTTGAACTGACAGTAGCGTTACTTGAGACCTGAACATCAGCCTGCTTGACAGTCTCCAATTCTTCATCCTGTTTGATTTCTGAATTTGTCAAAATACTACTGAATCCTCTAATAGGTATACTTTTGACATTGGTAGTAGTTGTAGTTAGGTCCAGATCACCATCTTCATCTTTTGGTTTCCTACTTTTCTTGATTGGTTTAGATATTTGAACACCATGAGGACCTAAAGCAGTTAGGATTTTTGATAATTCTTTTGTCTTGGAGGTTTTCAATTTATGTAATTCTCCCGTGACAGGATCGAATACTTTAAATGAAACAAATGATTTGTCTTCAATTGGTTGTTTTGTAACTTTATCAGCTAGTTTTTTGCTGATTTTTTTGGATTGTGAACCATAAGTTATCGATATACGAGTCTTCAAAGAACATTGTCAGTAAGGGCTTTGGAGAATGAGATTTAGCAGGATGAAAACATACTGTGGATGGATTTGTCTCCAGCAGCTGAAGAGATCTCTCTATAAACACATCGGTTGACTTTAAAGTTGGCATTTTGTGTGAAGATTTGAATGGAACTTAAATGTCTCACTGATGGTCGTCTTCGATATTTTTCAGTTCTTCCCAGAGAAATCAAAATGAAAAAGAAAGACGAAGCGCGAATGCGTTGTGGAGTTTTAGCCATTGAACGACTCGGCAATTACTTCCACTTTCGGGACATCGGTGTTAACTGTCATATGTATTTTTTCTAAACGACTTTCCCCGGCCCATCGGTAAGATTTGAAATTTGTGGAGAAGTTCGGATTTCAGGAGTCATTTTTGGTGAAAATGATTCAAACGAATTTTTTTTTTTCTGTTGATCCGGTGTTCCTTTTGAATCATCTTGCGAGCATTACGTAATTGAAGATGATGGTTTAATGGAGCTTGAATCATCTGGAAACTCTTCTAGAATGTATAAAACGGGATGGGGATTCCTTTTTTGCTTTGTTCTGTTCTTTCCGTACTCAGCTCAAAATTCTACAATGACCACGTCGACCACCAAACAGAGAAGAACAAGAACAGGCTGTCTCTGTTGCAGGAGAAGACACAAGAAGTGCGATGAGATGAAACCTTCATGTCAGTTCTGTATATCTAAAGGTCTGGAATGTGAATGGCCAATGAAGGGTTCGGTATTTGTTAACTATCAAGAAACCAAAAAACCCACACCTGTCGATATAACGTCGTCCTCCATAATATCTTTCAGTTCGAGTCCAAGTTCACCAAAGACCAAAGAAAATACCTCCAATTCGTCGATTTCGTCAATCATTATGACCTCCCATGGCACACCAGCCCAATCCGCGAACCGAGAATCTACAAAGGACCCCTTACAAGACAAGATCAAGAAAGATTCGAACTTCTACAATTATAGTTTCACTCCATTACCACAAAAACGCATTTCACTTGATTCACCGTTACCTTCAATGAAAGAATATCATTTTATAGTACCGAGAGATCATAACTCCGGAACATCATCCCAGTGTCCCACCAACAACACCAAAGACAAAAACTTTGATGATGGAACATTAATGTCTCGATTACCGCAGCCCAAGAGACTCTCTGTTGATTCTTTGTTGAACTAAACCAACCAGAAACATCATCACTTCACTACATATTCAATCCTTCTAGCCGCTTTTTTTAGTAGAATTCTTGTTCATAGCGTCTCTAACTCTATATTTGTATGAATTTCTATGTCTCTATTTTCTATGTCTGAATGCCCAATAAATCACCCCAGATAACAACACACCACAACCTGTAACTGGGAAAACGTAGTATGGATAATCACCATTGTTTCTAATGCTATCAGGAGGTGGTATGAATGGGAACAATGCTAAAAACACATTACTTGCTAAAAACACCAATGAAAATGGTAAGTATGAATGCCATTGATGTTCTTTATCCTTATCAGTTTTCCAACCTTCATTCTTGGAATTAAATTGTAAGTAGATAAGTCCAATAGTTACGAATATATTCACCCATGTTCCCGGATACGAATATAAATTGACAACCAATTGATAAATATCACCGTTTGGAGGTAAGATCAAGACCAAGACTGTGATAAACCAATGTAATTTCATTGAATTTGAAAGTTTCTTGAAAAAGTCACTGAATGGTATGAGATCCTCTTTTGCTAATTCATGATTAATTCTTGAATGACTGAATGAAACTGCTAAAACATTTCCAAAATTTGATAATGATATTAATATTGGTAATAACTTTACTGAATGTGGATTATTCTTAAAGATTTTTTGGAAAAAAATCCCAGCTATAAGTACACCTGATTGTGCAAATTCCTCCTTTGGTATAACTAAATAATATGATAATATCACAAGGAAGTAACATATCGTTGTGAGGAGAACACTTAATGGTGCTGCTATTTTCAAAGTCTTACCAGGATTTTTGATTTCACTAAGGACATAATTTGCATTTTCCCAACCTTTGAAAGAATAAATCACTTGTAATAATCCAACACTGAGATTATAACCATTACTTTCGAAATCATCATAACTTTCCCAAATGTTTTTAAAATTATCAGTCTCTGGCAGGTCAAACATTCCCAATTTCACTAAAAGACCCAATGATATTATTATGATCAATATAAGAACTTTGGTGAATCCTAAAGCTGTGAAAAGTCTGGTACTTAATGATGAATGATACATGTGTAAATATATGGCAAATGTAATGACCCCAACTCCAATCCATCTGGCAAGCCAGTCATTATCAACAATACCAAATATGAAGAGTAGGTATTTACCCATAGCGTATGAATTCCCAGAACTGAAACCTAATAATACAATTTGAAAAGCGTAAACATTTTCAATTAGATATTTAGGATATCTCCAAACTCGTTGTAAGTAATTTTTTTCACCACCATTCAAAGGGATTTCTAATCCAAATTCCAAATAAACGTTCAACCCACAGAAAGTTATGAACCCTCCTAACCCCCATAAGATCAATGAGACCCCAATACTTCCGGATAATTGGAAAATCAATGATGGAGTACTGAAGACACCAGTACCAATCATCTTATTGATAATGAGAGCCATCACCGCGGATGTCGATAGATGCGGCACCACTATGTGGTCATGGTGATGTGTGGGAAGTAGTGGTTGATCCATCTATCCCATTCCCTCGCCAGATCTGAGTTGAATGAAATGAAAACAATGAGAAGATTTGAATGCCTTGTTCACCTTTCATAGATGGGAAAGCTCGAAACGATTAGATAAGCGATGAGATTTGTGATTGCACGTGACTTTATTTCTTCTCAGTTTTAGTCACGTGATGAAATCGGGAGAATGGACAAGGCAAAATGGAAACAAGAGCGAAAATGACCAAATGTGAGATTATATCCTTTTCTCCACAGTATTGGAAAAGACAGAATAATGTGGGGATGTCAAATGTAAAAGGTTTTTGGCCAATGAGAAGCGAGGAACGCAATGGGTGAGCGCTATTCTGGAAGTGTCAAGAATAGGCTAAAAGTACCCCAATTTGATCACCTGTGATGATGATAATAATATTACAAGACTTTGGCAAACTGACTTGATCTGGGCATCAAAAAGAAAGTTATTCAATAATATTCATTCATTATGAACGTCGCAGCCGCACATCAAAAGATTATCGGATCGAACCATCCATCATCCTTAAATTAATCAACAGCACGGCGCAATTAGTCACTGTAAAAGGGTCCCACTAATAATCTCTTGATCAAGTCTATATAAACAGGATTGTTTGCTCTTTTCTCAAAGCGTATAATCAGATTCAGGAAAGCTACATACAAATATGGTTAGCAGCTCAATTGAAAACGTCGCAGATGGCGGCAATCCAACATTCATCAAGCATGAGTCTTCTGCTGATTCAATCATCTTGAAAGAGGCCAAGTTCCCATTCTCTTTGTTTGAGATCAAGACATATTTCAAGCACTGTTTCACCACGTTGTTTCCTACAAAAGAAGAGATCCGTTTAGAAAAACAGAGATTGAATCCATTTCCTCATTTACGTAAGATGAACTGGAGACAATGGAACTACTTTTTATTAGGGTTCTGGTGTTGGACTTATGATGCTTTTGATTATTTTGCTATATCTTTAAACGTTTCAAACATTGCTGAAGATCTTGATTCAACAGTTAAGAAAATCACGTGGGGTATAACATTAGTTTTGATGCTTAGATCAGTTGGTGCTGTTATCTTTGGATATTTTGGGGATAGATATGGTAGAAAATGGCCATTGATTATCAATCTTGCCTCGTTCATTGTGATTCAGATTGGAACTTCATTTATCAAGACTTATAAACAATTTCTTGGTGTAAGAGCAATTTTTGGGATTTCAATGGGTGCAATGTATGGTCTTGCTAGTTCTGTTTCGTTGGAAAGTGCAAATCCTGAAGCAAGAAGTATTTTGAGTGGGATTTTTCAAGAAGGTTATGCTTTGGGTTATTTGTTAGCTGTTGTTTTCCAAAGAGCAATCACTGATAATGATTCTAAGAATGGTTGGAGAAGTTTGATTTGGTTTAGCGCTGGATTACCTGTCTTGTTAATCATTTGGAGATTATTTACTAAAGAATCTGATGAGTTTTTACAACAAAAGTTACATTTGGCTAACAAGAAGGCAAATTTTTTCAAAGATGCTAGAGATGCATTGAAAAGACATTGGGTTAAATTGATCTATATGGTTGTCTTAATGGGTGGTTTTAATTTCATGTCTCATGGTTCTCAAGATCTATACCCAACTTTATTGACTAAACAATTGGATTATGGATCTGATAGATCAACAGTTACAAACTCTGTTGCTAATTTAGGTGCAATTGCTGGTGGTGTGTTTTTTGGTCATTTTTCAGGTTTCATTGGACGTAGAAGTTCTATTGTTATTTGTTGTGTACTTGGTGGTGCTATGATTTATCCATGGGCTTTTCTTCGTAATTCTGGGATTAATGCTGGTGCATTTTTCTTGCAATTTTTTGTTCAAGGTGCATGGGGTATTATTCCTATTCATTTATCAGAATTATCACCACCTGAATTTAGAGCTTTCATTGTTGGTACATCATATCAATTAGGAAATTTGATTAGTTCAAGTTCTTCAACTATTGAAGCTACAATTGGTGAAAGATTTCCTATTTATAATGAGGATGGTACAAAGAAAAAAGACGTTTATGATTATTCTAAAGTGATGGCTATTTTCATTGGTTGTGTTTTTGGATTTGTTTTGATTGTTAGTTTATTTGGACCTGAGAATAGAAATGCTAATATCAATTATGTTATTGATGAGGATGAAAAGAGAGACTTGATTGAACAAGGTAAAATCATTACAAATCCAAATAGAGATTTGGAGATTGGAGTTGATTCAGATGTTGAGGAGAAAGCAGTGACTTATCATAAAGAAGGAGTTGACACTTTTATCATCAACGAGAAATGAAAGGACTTCAGGGAGTCTTCATGAACGGTCTACGTTATAATATGTTTTGCTTGTAATGTTAAATTGTTTTATTGTATGAATGCTATTTGATACTTGTTCACCTTTTGATCAAAACTGTAGTGTATTGATACTGGTAGAAACAATATTTCAAAGTCTCTAATGAGAGTTGTATCAGTAGCTTCATTCCTATCATAATATCATTCCCATTCAACGAGACAGGATATCAGATATCAGTGCAAAGACATGACATTCACTTTCTCTTTGTCTGCTTTCAGATAGGAAGGATATATAGAATGGTCGCATTGCCCATAATAATAATATACTTATATGGGGCCAGCAGGCCCCGGCAATTCACTTGTGCGTCACAATATGAGATAATCTTGAGTGATTAGGATTGTGCATTCGAATTCTTGGACATTCACCAGATTGTTCCCCAATATTGCATCGCTTTACCACAAACAACGATCAATAAGAACAGGTTTACACATACAACAACGTTCAAGTGTCAGACCATCATGAGTCAAACGGTTTGGTAGAAAAATTGTGCCAGTATTAGAAATAACTCTTTCGTCTCCTTTTATAGTTGATGATGTATCGTTCGTAGAATAGTCTGGAACATGTAATGTGTAAAGTTCTTAGAACAAAAGAGGATGTTAGGAGCGATGTGACATATGCTATTACTCAATCAATTTCAAGACACTGCTATCCACTGGATACTGGCAGTTACTGGCAGTTCCCACTCTATTCGTGAAGGCCAATCTCAAAGTTGCTCTCAAATGGTCGCAATATAACTCATTTTCAGTGCTTTGTACTGTTGGAGAGATAGCTACTGACCCCCTAATGACTGTTGTTTAAAATTCGTTCGTACAATCATGTACTTATATAGACAGTAGTACCATGAAACTACGTTTGATATACTCACCAACCAACCCACATCGCATAGTTTAGGAAAAGTTCGAGCTACAATATTGTAAATAATACTGTCTGTAGAGTTGAAAGTTGTTGTATTAGGCCAACCTATCGATAAATCTGGATCACCATCTTCATGATCTTATAAGGTCACTGGTAAGATACTCAGAATTTATCTCGACGATTGTCCAATTGTATGAGTGTGCTCATGGTTATGACACATCTGTCATCAGTGTGATTGAAGAACTTGATGATTGAGGACCACTGATCACTGTGATGTTGCAACCCTTCAAAAAATAAAGAGACAGTTGGCTCAACAAAACCGACCAGTGACATTTCCATCAGATACCACGCAGTTTATCAATTGGTGGTCAAATGTGCATAGAAGGCACCTTACGGTAGTCACACGACAAACGGCATAGAATCAACCAATAACGAACTAAAAGATCTAAGACGGTGCTAAAACAATGATAAAAAAATTTTCAAGATGGAAAAACTTCGAGAAGCGAAACTTTGAGCTTTTTGAGCTTCTCGGGATTGTTAATTTGACTATCGATGAGAAATGAAAAGACTTGATGGAGTCTTCTTGAACGGTCTACGTCGATTGTATGTTTTGCCTGTAGTGTTGAATTGTTTTATTGTATGAATGCTATTTGATAGTTGTTCACCTTTTGATCAAAACTGTAGTGTATTGATACCGGTAGATACAATGTCTCAAACTCTTCAAATGTAATTGTATCGTAAGCTTCATTCGCCGCAAGCAAGTAAATAAGCAGCCTAGCACATGAAGCTCACTGCGTTGAAAAACAACACGAAGCAGTCAATTTGAGTGATTCTCATAATGGTCGAGAACCTTTCTACATGGACAGTGGTGTAAGATCAAGATCACGACCCATTTCCCAAATATTCGCTGAACCAAGAAACATTCCTAAAAAACGGAGGTCCAACAGATGCTCCAAGCTGCGATAATCGAACCAGCAGATCCTAACTCATTCTACTAATCCACAAACAACATTGGTATGTTAAAATTCAAAATCATTCTGTTCCACAAACAAAATTGGTATGTTAAAAGTCAATTGGTTCGCGGGTTACTGGTAGGGTGACCCCTGAATGGTTCTCAATGGAAGAGTCCCCTGCTGACAGACACCTTGCCAGTTGCCAGTGAGCTGTGCGTTGGGTTGATGGGTGGATGGACTGCTATCCACTGGATACTGACAACCCACATGGCACAGTTTAGTAATAGTTCGAACTACATTAGTATATGTAATACTGTCTGTAGAGTTGAAAGGTATTGTATTAGGCCAACCTACCGATAAATCTGGATCACCATCTGCATGATCTTATAGGATCACTGGTAAGATACTCAGAACTTATTGATTTTCCAGATTTTCCAGTTGTATGAGTGTGATCTGTCTTCAGTGGGACTGAAGAACATGATGATTGAGGGTGACCACTGACTATTGTGATGTTGCGTCGATGTCCGTTATACCTTGCAGCATAATCATCGAACGCGTCACAAGAACAGTGGTTATTATTCACAACCAGGAGCAGTAAAACAATCCCAACATCTTCTATGCGAGGAGGAGAGTCACCAAAACTATGGAATCCTGTTCACCCTTGCGGGGCCATAAAGCCCAAAACAACAGTAAAGGCGAAATCATTTGTTAAGACAGCTTTTCAGAAGTTTCTCGAAGGTCACGGGTTCTATAGATGGATATCTCGTGCCTCCCTCAGAACTGACTGATTCGCTCATTTCAATGAACCCTATCTCATTAAAGTTTTTGAAGAAAAAAGAACTCAAGTGCTTGCGTTCGACTCAACTTTCCTCATGAAAAAGACACAGCAAAAAGAAGAAGCGCAGTATCCAAGATGAAACTTCAACCAATTACACATCATGTCGACTAAACTTAGTAGCAACGCCAATCTACCAGTGTCATTCTTCCTAACACGGCATAATTAGTAGTAGTTTTAGTAATTCTGCTATTAATCAAAATAATAATATCTTTGTTTTGATTTCGCGAATTTGTTCTATATTTCAATGATCAACACCTAAAATTTTTAATATTAGTGATAGGGATAATCACTAGTTACTCCAAGCCAGAGTTGTTCAGTTGCCCTCATCCACACACCAGAATGTCTACAGGCGACTTCCTCAACAAGGGAATAGACTTGATACAGAAGGCCATCGAGGCTGACAACGCCACGAGATACGAGGAGGCTTATGGCCTCTACTACAACGGACTGGACTATCTCATGCTGGCTATAAAGTATGAGAAAAATCCTAGTTCTAAAGAACTAATCAGAACAAAGTTCACAGAGTATCTATCAAGAGCTGAAAAATTAAAACAACATTTGGATAGTAAGTCAGAAACTGAGTCCAACAACTCAGGAGGGAATACCAAAACAGCAAAATCTACCAAAAATGGGAACGATGGTGACGATGATGATACCAAGAAACTGAGAGGTGCATTATCAAGTGCCATTCTATCAGAGACCCCTAATGTTAAATGGGAAGACATTGCTGGTCTGGAACCTGCCAAAGAAGCATTAAAAGAAGCCGTTATCCTACCAGTGAGATTCCCACATTTATTTACAGGAAATCGTAAACCGTTATCAGGGATATTGCTATATGGTCCTCCAGGTACTGGTAAATCTTATCTAGCAAAAGCTGTAGCAACAGAGGCAAATTCAACTTTTTTTTCAGTGAGTTCATCAGATTTAGTGAGTAAATGGATGGGAGAAAGTGAAAGATTGGTTAAACAGTTGTTTAACATGGCTAGAGAAAATAAACCATCAATCATATTCATTGATGAAGTTGATGCGTTGTGTGGACCAAGAGGTGAAGGAGAAAGTGAAGCTTCAAGAAGAATCAAAACAGAACTTTTGGTTCAAATGAATGGTGTTGGTAATGATGCTAGTGGAGTTTTAGTTTTAGGTGCCACAAATATTCCATGGCAATTAGATGCTGCTATTAGACGTCGTTTTGAGAAAAGAATATATATCGCACTACCTGATGTGGAGGCAAGAACAAGGATGTTTGAATTGAATGTTGGATCTACTCCATGTGAACTCACTTCAAAAGATTACAGATTATTAGGTGAAATGACTGAAGGTTATTCAGGGGCAGATATTGCCGTTGTTGTTAAAGATGCGTTGATGCAACCTATTAGAAAGATTCAAAGTGCAACACATTTCAAGAAAGTTAACGGTGATAAACTAACACCGTGTTCACCGGGCAATCCTGATGCCGTTGAAATGAATTGGATGCAGATAGAGGCTGATGAATTACAAGAACCAGAATTAACGTTGAAAGATTTCATCAAGGCAATCAAAACTACAAGACCTACCGTCAATGAACAAGATTTGAAGAAACAAGAGGAGTTTACAAATGATTTTGGACAAGAAGGTAACTGAGAGATGATCACATTACAATACAGCATGACTATAATAGATATAATCTGAAATCTTGATCTATAAGTAGAAGTTACAGTATAGCTTCAATCCGTAATCAACATCACAACACCACCATTTTTGCTATTCATTGTAGAAAACGAAAACAACGCCAAAACAATAAAATTCTGACCAACAAATGAGCTGGTTGTGTGATGTCTAAAAGAGCCAGGGAGGATGATTCTTATACACAGAATCTTGAGAGAGACTTTGCCGGTGAATTTGCAGAGATAAGAAAGTCTCATAGAGCAGTTGATGGTGGAAAATTAATTACAGATTCAAGACCTGTGAATCCTTTGAAGCTCATCAAGTTGACAACAAGTGCTGATATAGATGATTCCCCACCATCAGAAAGTCCAGAAGAAGGACCTGAGAAGGAACAAAACAAGGACATTGAAGAGACAAAGAACAACGTCAAAACTACCACCAAAGATGATCTAGTCAAGCCAGTTTCACCATCAGAGCCATCACTACCAAAATTTCCTAAACTTATAAGAATTGAAGACTCAATAGATCCCACAAATGACGAAAGTATGATTGAAAAGACTGAAATTGTCACAGAGAAAGAAACTGCACGATTAAAATCAAAGTTGTATGTCAAACTTTCTGGAAGATCAAATACTAAACCATATGAAATGGATGACAAGATCTCAGAAATTTATGATTTAATATCATCAACAGTTTTAAATGGTAAAAAAACTTCTTCATTCATATATGGACCAAGAAACTCTGGTAAAACAATGGTTTTTGAAACAGCCTTGAGGAAACTCAAGCATGAAATAAATGGCAAAAAAGACAAAGAATTCATTCTTATAAGAATCAATGGACTCATACAGGATGATGACAAGCTTGCAGTTAGAGCCATTGCTGAACAATTAGACTCTGAGCTTTCCAGAATCTATAACATCAATTTGGACGAATTAGAAGCCAAAGAATTGTTCAGTAGGAAATCTATAAATGTCACATTCTCCAACATTTTGAAAATTCTTGATAATGAATTGAATAGTGGTCCTCAAGTTGCCAAAATTAGAACACCAATAGTTTTTGCAATTGATGAAGTTGATCAATTCACAAATCAAAGTCGACAAACCTTGTTGTACAATTTGTTTGATTTAGTTGAAACTAGTGTCACTCCAATTAGTGTTTTATGTTTCACTACCAAGACTACAGTTAAAGAAACGCTGGAAAAAAGAGTTAGGAGTAGATTCTCACATAGGACTATTTATTTCAAAAGATTCAAACAGGAGGAATTCATAACTGTTGCTAGGAAAATCTTAAGTATTGATGAACCAGAGAATGATTATGAAAAAAATTGGAATAAGAATGTTGAACAATTGATTGAAACAAAAACTAATTTTAAAAGACTACTATTAATGAATTATTTAACTCGTGCTGACATTAAATATTTTCAAAATCATTGTGTTTATGCTGTTTCTCAAATCAATCCAATGGAACCATATTTAAAAGACACAAATTTCACTCAGTATGCAGATAATTTGAAAAAAGGTTCATTAAAATCAATAGTGAATTCACTTTCTGATTTGGAATTATATCTATTGGTAAGTTCTGCAAGAGTTATTTTGAAGAAGGATTTAAATTGGGTGAATTTAAACCTTTGTTATGAAGAATATGAATCTCAAATCAAAGCAAAAAACAATGAAATTTCTTCAAAAACCGGTGCTGAAACAATAACCAAAACTGGATTGAAAACATGGTCTAAAGAAAATTGTAGGAAATCATGGGAGTTATTACAATGTATTGGATTATTAAGTGTTGTTATAAATTATAGTGGAGAATTCAGTAATAGTTCATTTGAGACAAGGGTTTGGCAATTGGAAGTTACGTTGGATGAGTTGAGACTTATAGTTGCTAATGATCGTGCAGCTAAATCTTGGACTCGTTTATAAGAGGTTGGGATGAGATGTTTTATATTTTGTCAGGTTGATTGATAAAGCATGTGGGTCTCATGTTTTCAGTTCAAATGTGGAGGTATGGAAAGAGAGGAAGGTTGGGAGACTACATGCACTGTGTGTTTTCTGTTTCTGTTTGAACTACATGATGAACTGTGTTTGATAGCTGTGCAAATATAGAAGATTAGTATCTATGAATATATGTTAGAGAATCAATACAGGACAGCATAATTGGAAGGGTCGATTGTCAGTATCTGTGCTGTAAAGGCATAATATTACTATTAGACCATGAGATTATAGCTATGTCATGAGGGGATCAGTACAACTTGTGTCATGTGATTTTGGTTGGTTGATTGGAACCAGCAGACGGTGGACGTTCAGAGTGACTGAGGTTATCTATACTGACCATCGGTTAGTTTAGTCCCAGCATGGGGTATTGAAGGCTACTACGCGAGACGAGCGTCACCTCTCAGCTCCACTGTCAACTGTCAAGCCCCTCTAATAAAAGGTACGTAACACCCTTAGCTGATGCAGCAAATAATGCGCTGCTCTCGCTGAGATTCGTGGCTGAATTGAAAAGAGGGAGCATCCTCCGAGCATTTTCACCCAGTTGCGCCTGCTAAGCGCTGAGAAATAGAAGGAGAAGAGTAGGAGTGTTGAGCATTTCGACTTGGCGTTAATCCGTGCTTCTTGAACAGTGCTGTTCCTTATATTGAATGTGTTTTAGAAGGTAGCTGCTGTTAGTGTTGAGTGGCGACAGTGTTGTTGTGCTTTGTTTTCATACAGCGAACAATGAGGATGATAATGATGATTCATACGCTGTTGGTGCTAAAAAGAGTCATATGCAACAAGTCTGGGGAAAAAGTCTGGGGGTGTCACTTTCCTCAATGTTGGGCGTGCTTTGGAAGAGATGTGGAGTCATTCATTCATCAATTTGACTGGACTTCTCCCGTATGTGGTGCTGATTTATCCGACTATTTAACCTTATTGGCTCTTGTCAAGATACATCAAGATCCTGACTGCATATCCACTCCACCCGTCAAATGTATTCTTCCAGCTGACTGTGCGATAAGTCTTACTGACTGCCTGCCATTCCACCATCCCTCTTATAAAACCAAGTGATGATCCTTCAAGATTTAACACCTTTCATCACATCTTCAATCAATTCAAAGTATCTATCTCAAAGATGTCGTCTGACTCTGGGAAAGATATCGTCATCACTGATACAAAGTTAACAAATCAAACATCCAATAAAGATCACAATTCTGATCTGGACTCAGGTGTAGAGAAGAATGACATCAGAGATTACATTAGAGAAACAAGACCATGGTATAAGGTCCCACACTTGAGAAAACTTTCATTCATGGTATTCATCATCACTTTAACATCCACAAACAACGGGTTTGATGGGTCCTTAATGAATGGGTTACAATCTTTGAAACATTGGTCACCATATTTTGGTACTCCAACTGGTCAAAAATTAGGTGCATTAAGTAACGGTCCTACTTTTGGTTGTTTATTAGTCTTCCCTTTTGCTCCTTATATCCCTGATAAATTTGGTAGAAAATGGGCTATTGTCTTGGGTCAATTCTTAGTTTTAGTTGGTGCAATCATTCAAGGTGCTTCAACAGGTGGTCATCAATCTGCTTATGCAATGTTTTTAGTTTCAAGAATGATTATTGGTATTGGTTCTGGTTTAGCTACAGTTCCTGCTCCATCTTTGATTTCTGAATTGAGTTATCCATTGCATCGTGATGCTTCAACTTTCTCATACAATATTTGTTGGTATTTAGGCGCCACTTTTAGTTCTATTGTTACTTACTTGACTAGAACTATTGACAATGATGCAAGTTGGAGAATTCCTGCATATTTACAAGCTTTCTTCCCATTATTACAAATTTGTTTGATTTGGTTAGTCCCTGAATCCCCAAGATTTTTGATCGCAACAGGTAAATCAGACAAAGCTAGAGAAATTTTGGAAAAATATCATGTTGGTGGATCAACTGATCCAAGAGATCAAGAGTTTATCGATTTTGAATTGAGTGAGATTGAAGCAGGTTTAGAAGCTGAAAAAATTGCAGGTGCTGATTCTAAATATACTGATTTTTGGACAAGAAAGACATATCGTAAAAGATTGTTTTTGGTTTTATTCACTGCTACTATGATGCAATTGTCTGGTAATGGGTTGGTCTCATATTATCTGAATAAAGTGTTGAATTCTATTGGTATCACTAACTTGTCGAAACAATTACAAATCAATATGTGTTTGATGATTTATAATCTGGTTGTTTCATTTGCTGTTTGTTGTGTTAATGGTTTCTTCAAAAGAAGAACATTATTCCTAACTTGTGTTTGTGGTATGCTGGTATGTTATATTGTTTGGACTGCATTGTCTGCTGTGAATCAACAAAGAAATTTCGAACAGCCATCATTGGGTAGAGGTGTTTTGGCTATGATTTTCTTTTACTACTTGATGTATGATATTGGTGCTAATGGATTGCCATACCTATACATCACTGAGATCTTACCATATTCCCATAGAGCTAAAGGTATTAATGTTTTCCAATTCTGGATGCAAGTTGTCTTGGTGTACAACGGTTATGTGAACCCAATAGCAATGGATGCAATTGAATGGAAGTACTACATCGTTTATTGTTGTATTTTGGCTGTTGAATGTGTCATTGTTTATCTGTTTTATCCTGAGACTTCGGGTCGTACACTGGAAGAAGTCGCTGAGGTCTTTGGAGATTTAAAATTGGAGTCAACAGAGGCTGGGTATGGTTTCAATCATGCTCATGAATTAAAGAGAGAGACTGAACATGAAGAAAATGTCTGAAGGAACTCTCTTCCTCACTAATTGCTTGTCAATGATATGTACGATTTGGAACACATGTATTTTTTTTGCTTTGCTACCAGCATTTAGTTCTTCGCATGACCTATACAACTGTATAATGCGTGTACAATCCATATCGAGTAACGACTAACGATCAGATATAGGATCACCTATCTATAACTGCTGCCACTTTCCTCCCGAGTCCAGATCTGCCTCTCACAAGAAGTGTGTATCCAACCGAGTCAACTAAGCTCAGACAGTAGAACCTCACATTTTGAACTGGCTGAAGGGAAATAGATCAAGACAACATCAATTTTTAGTGGCTACAGCTATCAGCAAAATCTAAAATGGTTATGAGCACCCCAGATTAAACGATCACGTGATACCCGCTTATTGCCCGATCAGGGATAAACTTCCCATATGGAAAAGATAAACGCGTCTCAACTCCATCGATCCCGCAGTGCATGTTTTCTAGATTGGGTTGATGGTTATTGCTGCTTGCTACCGTTGAAAGAAGTCAGATTAGCGTTTAGATATCGCTTAATTTGGCGTTAGAAGGAGAAGGAGATCCGAGAAATAGTGACAAGACTGCATAAATTTTCCCTTGTTAGCCTTCTTTTGATGATCTCTTATCGTTGAATTTTAGGCAGAGTCACTGCGTTGCTATGCTAGCTCGTTATCTGGTAGACTCTTTATGTTCATATTTAAATCTTGGATTCTGTCTCTGAGTTCATCTTTTTTATTCATTCTGGTCCTTCACTATCAAACACAATAGATAGATATGCCTGCTATCAGTGAATCTGCATACAGAATCCCATCGTTGACTAACGATGTCTTAAACGGTGGTAAAAGTGGCGAAATCAGTGAGGATGATTATAGCGAATTCATCAAACCATTGGTTGATGAGCTATTAGCAAAAGGCGTGGACCCAAACACAACTTTTGATCCTGAAAAGCATTTGATCTTTACAGAAGAAGACTTTTTCAAAACTGAGAGATTAACTTTGAAGGATTTACATCATGAGAAATTTCATCAGGAACCAATCTCAGACATTGGAGTTAGTGCACCATTTCCTCTATTGTCTGAAGAAGCCGTTGATATCATGAAATATGAGATTTTGTACAAAGAAGGAATGATGTTTGGTGGTCGTATGTCTGATGTTTCAAATACTGGTGATATGGATCTATACGTTAGAGGGAATGCAAAAACTCAAATGCCATTCACATATGCTGTATGGCATCATCCAAAAGTGTTGGAGATTATGAATAAGATGTGTGGTGTTGAATTGTTGAATATGATGGATTATGAAGTTGGTCATGCTAATGTTACCATTAGGACTCCAACTACTGAATTGATTGATACAACTCAGGAAGCAGAAGAGGAGGAAGAAAAAGCTGAGAATATAAAAGCTAGTGTCACATGGCATTACGATTCTCCACAATTTGTCTGTGTTTTGATGCTGAGTGATACAACCAATATGATTGGTGGGGAAACTGCTTTGATGATGGGTAATGGTAAAGTTGCAAAAGTTGCAGGTCCAAAAAGAGGATGGGCAACAATTTTACAGGGACGTATATTGAAACATATTGCAACCAAGCCAAAAGGTGATTTCACCGAAAGAATAGTGTCAGTGGCCAGTTTTAGACCAAAAGATCCATTGAAGGATAAATGTTTCAGTACCACCATTAAGCCATCCAAGTTAAGAGGCTCGAGATATAATGATTTCTATAAAGATTGGATGAATTATAGATTGGATGTATTGTCTGAACGTATCAAGACCTTGAAGAGTTCATTGAATGAGAAATATGAATCTGGTGAATTTTTTGATCAATTTGAAACCATTGAGTTCTTGGAGAAGAATATTATAAACTATGCGGAAAGAACATATCAAGAATTTGAAGCTGTTGATGATGGATTGGTGCCAAAACCCAAATCCTACGATGTGGTCCAGGCAAGATGGGATTGATTCCAGTACGGCCCTACCGATCTGTCACCGTTTAATGCCTCTGTATAACACTAAAAATGATTAAATGAAGTTAATGTTGATTATATAAGACTAAGCCCTATGCTTATGTAAGGAAACGCTGGATAATACCCCGATTAGGAAATTGAGATATCCCAGGCTGAGTTCGCGGGGGCAACCCTGTTTATAATAATAATTGCAATTTCATAGTAGAAAACAGGCAAGTTGCCAAAACATTTACTTTTAAACTGAAATAGCTCTAGTTCAATTGATTACTTCTATCGCTTAGTAATTATGAGCTTAAATCAAACATTCCACTGGTATGTGTTCTATATTTGCTATCAATTTGCAAGTTTGAAGCAATTTCGTCGTTGGTTGTGCAGTTTGAGAGGGATAAGGATCTCTTAAATTGACTGCCACCACCACTTCGAAGAATCTGGCTGTATGGTTGTTGTTATCTTTGATCTTTTTGTTACTGAAACTCTAAAGGGGATATTGCGAACTTCAATTTGCTTCAAGATTCATAAGCAACTCAGTCATTGCGATTATTCGAAGCTCTCATGCCTTATAGATTACTAACAACCAATTTTTGAAGGCCTGCAGGTCCAAATGAAGTCTTTGTCACTGGTACTTTCGATAACTGGTCTGCTTCATTACCATTAGTCAAGACCTCCAAAGGAGATTTTGAATTGACTATCCCATTGAAAGAGCAAGAAGGTGAAGATAAAATCTTGTTCAAATTTGTTGTTGATGGTACTTGGTCCGTTTCAAGAGATTACGAAACCATTATCGATGGTGGTAACGAAAACAACGTCTTACACTTGAGCAAATTGAAAGCAGAATCTAAATCTACTGGATCTAAAATCCCGGAAGCCGGTGGTTTAACCAGTGCTATTGTCATTCCAGAAGATACATCAGCTTTTGAGAAAGAAAACACCAAGGACTTAAACACCACAGTCCTACCATCTTCTGAAGGCAAACAAAAAACTCTTGGTGAACCAGGTATCGCTATACCATCAGACCCACATCAAGTCAGTGCATTTAATGAGGTTCGTGATGTTGATGCTAAAGCTCTTAATGAAAAATTAAATGCTGAAGAAAGTGATTTCAAAACAACTGTATTACCATCTTCTGAAGGCGAACAAAAAACTCTTGGTGAAGCAGGCATTGCCATTCCAGAGAATGCCAATGATATCAAAGAATTCACTGAAGTTAGTGATGTCAATGCTAAAGATTTGAATGAAAAATTGAACAAAAAGACTAAACAAGTCAAAGTTAAAAAAGTCATCAAGAGAAACAAAATCACTGGTGAAGAAATCGTTGTGTCATCCGAGCCAATTCATGATGATGAACCAACAAACGGTTCCAAGACTCTAGATCCAAAACAAGTGACATCTTCATCTGATGAGGTCAACACACCAGCCCCAACAAGTGCCGGTACTGCTGCTACAACTGTTACTGAAACCCCAAAGAAAACCACTGCTACTCCAGTGAAACCAACACCAAAGAAACCGGTTGTTAAGAAGACTGTTGCTAAGGCTGAACCGGCCAAGGAGGAGAAGAAAGGATTTTTTGGAAAGATTAAGAAAATCTTTGATTAGATTCTGATTCATTTTCGTTTACCATTTTCTTGCCCATTTCTGTCTCCTGTGTCTCATCACGGTAAGATTATCAAAAAGAGATTGTTTACGTCCTCTATTAATCTTGTTTTAATCATTAATCCTTGTCGTTTATTTTGTTTTTGTTGTCACTCTTCTCTTTTTATACTTGTCTCCTCCATCTTCTTTTGGTTCTAGTCTGTTTTGTTTTCTATAATACATTTCAATTCACAACTTCTAGGGTTCTTTGGCTGTAGATTAAGGCTTGTCAGATGATGCACAAGTTGTGAAATAACGGCTTACGAACGTACAACATTCTCTCTTCAACGAGACAGAATTCTAATTATAAACAAGTTTCGAGAAATCAGCAAAAAACACAACAATGAAAAAAAGCCGCTATTCAAAACAAAACAAAACAACCAGAAAAAAGATTTGCATACTGAAAAGCAGTGAAAATCTGCTGGAATTCTCTTCTTTGCTAGCCACCACTACTTTAAACAACACCACATTGCATCTATTCCTCGCTTGAACCATCATTTTTACCCCAATATCACTACATATCGACATACCTTCAAACGTCATCTGATACCAACCTTTTCTTTTATACCCAACCGAAATAGACCCCAATGAAACTGCCATCAATAGTCATACTTTCGCTGATTCCTTCTCTTACGAGTGCTGCTCTCACATACTGCTCTTCACAAAACACAGGGTCCTCATATTCAAGTACTTCTAGTCAATATCAAAGTAATGGGCTTTGTGAAGGGAATTGTGCTGGGTATGCTTATGCTATACTGTTAGGAAAAAGTTGTTGGTGCTCCAATTATACTCCTACTGATACAACCGATACGGGAGATTGCTCTGATGACTGTGCTGGTTATCCTAGTGATAAGTGTGGGAATGAAGATGAGAATTTGTATGGGTATATCTTGATTGGAACACCTAGCTTAAGTTCGGGGACTACTAGTAGTAGCTCTTCAACTTCAACTTCATCTACCGGGAATACAAGCTCAAGTACAGTCACACAGGCATCTAGCTCTACAACCACATCCTCATCAACAACAACCACAAGTAGTGACACCACCACTCAATCATCTTCACAATCCCCATCCACTAGTGCAGCCACTACAACATCATCATCATCTACCACCCCATCCTCCACGTCTACGTCCACCACCCCATCCACGAGTCCCTCCACATCCACCACCCCATCCTCAAAAACAACCACGACCCCCTCAAAATCAAGCTCAGCATCTTCAATTCAACCAATAACCTCAATTGTCTACTCCATAAGGACCATTACGAGTGGTGCTGCAACTCAATTAACGACGACTCAGGTTGTTTCTACTGTCATCAGTCTTCCATCAGCTACTTCATCATCATCCTCCTCATCTTCTTCATCAGATTCTGATACTAATAAAAGCTCATCCAATTCTTTTTTTGATTCCAAAGGAAAAGTTGCGGGTGTGTTCACCGTTGTTGGATTAGTTGCTGCTGCCATTATTGGTGTGTTAATTTGGTTTTTTTGCTTCAAGAGGAGATCCAGCGATGATGATGACGACGACGATGTTGAATCAAATGGATTTAACGATGAGAAACTACATGGTGTTGGTAACCCAATTGTTCCAGGAAGAATCCCAACCATCAATAGAAGAACAGAACTCAATAATCCAGATCAACAAGCTGATGAATTCAGTTTTGTACAAGAGGTTGATCAAAGATTAGATCCAACACAAGTATATATGAATTGGGGAAACGGTAGTCGGAACAGTCTTGCTGATGAGAATGACTACAGTAGAAGGGTTTTAAGAGTAACGAATGCAGATTGAACGTTAAGTTACACTGAAGGGGGTTTACTCTTTCAATAATATACACCGAGTCGAGCAGGAAATATTGGTAGTTTGATCTCTACTTGCTCTGATCTATTCTAAATATTCAAAGAAAATTGTCAGACTACAATTGCTCCTGAAGTAATAGGTATGAGCGTATTATCAGCAGCTTGAAATTGAACCTCGTCGCCGGTCTTTCTTCGCTATTTAATAGTACTCCTCGAGTTATTGGGCTGAGACGGCTTGGTGATATATCTTCCATAGAGTCTCTTAGGTCCTAATAGTCTACGTAAACGAGACCCCTCAAACCCGAGGGCTATGCTAGACTCCTATCATCGCCTAGATCCCACGTGATATATGTCCCCCCCGCCAAGTCTGAGATTATTGGTGTTCGGGTGTGGTGATGCTTCAAGGGTTTTTTTTACTTGGCACAATTCCTGTTTAAAAAGAAATGGAAATCCACTTTTTCTAATTGGCATTAGATTAAACTGCTGGAAAAGCCTTGTTAAACAAAAGTGATGTTCAAGGAAAGCTTCAACAACTTCCAGCAGCTGCCAAACTTACCTGCAATGAAGCTCGGTAGCGGTGCGTTGGGCCTGGCCGACGACCTCCAGTACAACCCGCTAAAGATCGAGAGACACGAATCGAAGGCAACGGTGTCATCCAACGATTCAAACTCCCCAAACTCGTCACAGTCACCACAGTCCTACTCCTCAGCCTCTTCAGTAGAGTCTCCACCGAACAACAACAACAACAGCAGCATCGGCAACGGCAACTCAATAAACGCAGAGAATAGCGTCAACAATAGTGCTGTTAATAGTCAGATCCCTTCGTTAAACACTCTGTCTACTCCTGTCAATGCTTTCAACGGGTTCCCAGACCATACTCACGGCTCAACAAGCAACTACAATTCAAACTACAACTTGAACAGTTATGGTCTCACAAACTACAACGCCATTCCTTCGTTAAACTCGCTGTTGGATTCTTCCTTACCTCCTGCCCCAAAGGTGCTACTACCAGACGCCAATGCCTCCGCAATCTCATCAAATGAGGCTCCAAAGAAGTTGAAGTATTTGAGGAAAAACAATGAAGACAATCAAAAAGGTCCTTTACATTGTAAATGGGGGTCTTGCTCAGACGTATTTGAAAATGCTGAAGTGTTGTACAATCATTTATGTGATGAACATGTTGGTAGAAAATCAAACAGAAATCTGAATCTGAACTGTGATTGGGATGGTTGTAAAGTTCAAACTGTGAAAAGAGATCATATCACATCACACTTGAGAGTTCATATCCCTTTGAAGCCATTTGTTTGTACAACCTGTACCAAGAAGTTCAAAAGACCACAAGATTTAAAGAAGCATGTCAAGACTCATGTTGAGGCTTCAATGAAGAAAGGTATTCATACGGAGTTGCAATCCTCTTATTATAGAAATCCAAATGCTTTACCTACAAGTTTTTCAAACTTTCAAAGCTCTTCATTCTTAGATTCACATCCAAATCATCAATCATCTCATTTTGATGCTTTGTTATCAATGGATCCAAGTAATGATTTCAATGATTTGATTTCCAGAAAGAGAAAACCTGAAATGGTTTCACAATTTTTTGAAGATGTGAAGAAGTCCAAAATTGCTCCACGTTATAACTCTGATATGATTTCAAAGTTGAATAATTTGGAGTATAATCTATCCACAAACGACCTATCATTGCCACCATTATCATCAAATGGTAGTAGTGTTTCAAACTCACAACCTAACTCAAACAAGCTGTTCAAAAGCAACCAAGAATTATATGATACGAATTCATTTTTCAATCAATTATCAGCTTCATTAGATCAATACCCAGTCAACTTTACAAATCAAACATCAACTACTCATACACTTAATCAGACGTCATTACCACAATTGAAATCTACGCATTATGATCTATCAAGTTCTTCATTGTATCCATCCATGTCATCAAATACCCCTTCACACTCAAACTTGAATCCTTCAATAAATTTATCTGCTTCTTCATTCGATTATCCACAGATTGCTAATAGATTTGATTCATTGAGTTCTCTGGCTAACACTGAACGTCGCTACAACATTGGGATCAATCAAAAGAGTAACAATGTTGAAAATCTTACGTCGCATGATGACGATGATGATGAAGCTGAGAGTGATTATGATTACGATGGTGATTATTACGATGGTGATTCATATGGCTCTTTAGAGGAAGATGAAGACGTTGTGGATGAATTGGTTGATCGTGTTAACAGAGTTGACTTGAGTGATGAAGAAGAGACACTCAAAAGACATAAACGTTTGATCTCAAGCATCCAAGCAAAACTACAAGAATTGATTGATCAAGTTGAAGGATCTAAAGACGCTGAAGGTTTTAAACGATCATTATATCCGAGCATAATTACTGCTTAAGGGAAAACCCTCCGTCCCCTGTCTGGTTATATCATAAGGGGAAATGAAATTTATGAATGTGTGTTTTTAGGTTGAAAACTGTGGTTACTTGGAGGTCATTTGGGAACTTTTCATACCAGTGTGTGTATATTGTATGTGGTTTTTGTACTATAGTTTTACGTTTATTGTTGTTTTAATATGACAGTGTAAAGTAGGTTCGACAGAGAAGAAAGATGTCATCACACCGCTTATCAGATCGTTGTTGATCATTTCATTTTCAAAAGGAAAGAGATTCCCGACAGGCTTCTCTTTCCCAAATCGTCTTCTCCTTCCTCACAGAAAAGCAGTATGTGCTTTCAGAGCCTTCCACCAAATAATACTCACACCCTGGCAGCTCTTTATAAGCACAGTCTAAAGAATGTCTATTTTCCCCTTTGCTCAGCCAACACAGTCACCAGCCAGTAAATCCCACGTAACTATAGCTGAGAATGACCGAAGAAGATCTATCAAAGCTTTCTCAAGTAATCATCGTTGGTGCCGGTGTGTTTGGACTATCCACAGCCATTGCTCTGGGTAAAAGATATCCACGGAGCAAAGTTTTGGTGATTGATAGATTTGAGCCCCCAGTTATCGATGGTACAAGCGTCGACACTACTCGTTGCATTCAGGTTGATTATAATGATGAACTTCATTATGAGCTAGCAGCTGAATGTCTTTGCAGAATCAAGGAGGACCCAGAGTTATCCAAGGTCTTTCATCAAAACGGTATGTCTTTCATATATGATGGCAAGCCTGGGGTTTGGGATGATGTTTACAACCATGGCAAAGCTTCTGCTATGAAACTCAACCTTGGTGATCTGAATGGCTTGATGGTGGATCGTGATACAAATCTGAAAGTATACCAAGGTATTCATGGAAAGAATTCAATCCCTCCATCTGTCGATGACTTGAAAAGAGAGACTTGGTGGAATAAAGGATACACAAACTTGTCTGATGGGTTCATTGAAGCAGATGCAGCTATCAAGATCCTGTATGAACGTGCAAAGAGTTTTGAAAATGTTGATTTCTTATTCAAGCCAGTTGATAAGCTCTCTTTCACTTCTGGAGAAACATCAGCTGACGGTGTGATATTCTCTGACGGGAGTAAGCTCTCCAGTGATTTGATCGTTGTCGCTACAGGTGCTTGGACTTCCAAGATTGTTGACATCAGTGAAGTTTCCAAGATATCTGCAATTGAAGTTGCCTGGTACGCAGTCACAGATGAAGAGCAAGAACATTGGAAGAATATGTCAATAACTACCAACCTATCCACGGGAATTAACCTTTTCCCACCGTTGAAGAATGAGATAAAGATCTTGAGAAGATCAAGTGGTTTCAAAAACACAGTATCTTTACCAAATCCATCTCCTGGATCGAATGAAGATGAACTGGTGGAAGTTTGTTATCCAAGAACAATAGTTGACCATCCCAATGATTGGATTCCTGAAGATGCAGAGATTGCATTGAGGGAAAACATGAAGGAGATCATGCCACCATTAGCATCAAGACCGTTTATCAGAACAAAACTTTGCTGGGTAACACAGACCACCACTTCCAATTTCCTCATTGATAGACATCCCACCATAGGAAACTTGATCATGGCTACTGGTGGGTCTGCTCATGCGTGGAAGTTTGTTCCTATTCTTGGTGATAAGGTTGTTGATCTCATTACCGGACAGTTAGAACCTAGACTGGCGTCAATTTGGTCATGGAAAGAGAAGGTGAACGTCACGGATGACGATGGAAACGGGTATAGAATGAAAGGAGAGATGGCAGAGTTGAAAGATGTGATTAGAAGTACTCCATTTTGATCGAAGTGTATAGACCGGTTATAAAATAACGAACATTCAAGCTCAGATTACCGTAGAGGTCTCATCTGAACCATTGAGTAGCGACCAATTATAATGACATAACAAGTATCAAACACCACTGACCACACCTCCACCTACTGCTCCATGGACGGAAGTTATATGCGATATTGGTATCATGCGGTAGGCGCAGCACAAGAACATACTTATCAGTACGGAAACATCAACAATCTGAGTCTTTCCACTTCCTCTTACTAATACGCAGCCTGCTGATGAGACCAAAGACGTTTAACGGGTGCTTATCGTGTCGACAGAGGAGGGTTCGGTGCACTGAAGAGAAGCCTGCTTGTTCCCGGTGCGTAGAGTCAGGTATAGACTGTCTTGGTTATGAGATCAACTTGTTTTGGCCAAAGATCCATGACAGGAAACAGCTGTTTGGGAATAGTCACAGATCGTCAAGAGGAGAGTCCATCAAGAGAAGAAGTATCAAGTTCGTGAAAGGTCTGAAAGAATATGTTACTCAGGAACAGCTCGCTGATGATCTGATGGCTCTGGATTGTATTGGAGGAGTGGATGATAAGGTGTTGTTGAATAGGATGAAAGAGCAGGATACGACATATACAAAGGGGCCATTTGGAGTCTTTGTCTTGAACTCTTCCAATGAATCTCGCTCCGCACATTTGGGTAGAGGAATTGCCACAAATCATTCACCAATGGGTAAAGAGAAGGATCACCTGGTGATAACAGAGATTGAACGACTTGAACCCCATACCGATCCCTTTGACTTTGAACTAGGATTGGAGATATTCAATACTCTGAAAAAAACACTGAACTTTCAAGACTATACTAATCTCAATGACTCAGATGAACTTGGTTGGGATTTTAATACCCTCAAAGAGCGTAATGATCATATGGACTACAACACCAACAGCCATATATTCCAATCGATGATAACGCAAGGTATGCTTGAGAACACTTTCCACATACCAAAAGATGTGATGGAAAGACTAGAGAAGGATGATCCTTTGTTATCCTTCATATGTGAGATGCACTCAAATACTATGGGTGATTTTGAACTCAGTGATAAAGATTCAATTGAGAGCAATAAGGCAACCTCTGCATTGATACAGTCTGCTCTTTTAACATTCTTATTGAAACATTACACCTCATCATTATCAAAGAAAATGACTGCAATAGAGAATAATGTCAATCCTTGGAAGACAATATTCTTGCCAATGTCACTTGTTGGTGGTATCCTTTTTGAAACCAGCCCATCATCACCACATGGGTATTCCTATACCTCAGATCAAGTACCAAATTCCAAAAATTCAATACTGAATGCATTGTTTGCGGCTAGCTGTTTCCATTTACAAGAACAATATAACAAAGGCACCGAACCAATGGTATTTTTCCTCAATCTTGGAATTGAGTTCAGATCAAGAGCTACTCATTACTTGGAGAAACTTATCACTGAATACGATCAATTGAACTATAACGATGATAATGATGATAGATACTATAAAGGTATAATTTGTGCTTTACTTTCAATGAATACTATTGATGTTGTTTGGGGTACGATGGCTGATTGTCATTATCACTTGAAATTATGCGGTGATGTTATTGAGACCAGATTTAAGAACGCAGAGAAACCATTGAGTAAGAATGCACTGGTTTTGAACAGAATCTACTCGTTTATAGGTTACATTCACATGTCAACAAGTTATTCAAGTCTAGAGTTTGATCCATCTTTTGACTTTTTCCATTCTGAACAAGTCATGAGATTATCCAAAGAATGTGAAGGTACACATGATTTCTTGTGTAAGGAAACTCTTGGGGAAAATGGGGTTTTTGATTCAATCGTTTCAAGTGATTCACCATATAATCAACATGATCCTGAATTTCTTGTTGATCATGATTTTTCGGATCAGAATCCCAATTGGACTATTGAGATGATGTATGGGATACCTAATAGCTTGATCCATCTGTTTCATGGAGTTATCAAGAGTTATAAAGTGAAGAGACTTGTCAAGTCTAGTTTGAAGAATATGGAGATTCATGCCTTGAATACTATTTCATTTCTTGATCGTGGTGCTGAACATTTATATGAAACATATGAACATTTGAAACAACTGAAGAGGAAATCGATTGAAAATATACTCATCATGGAAGAAAGTCTCATAACTTGGAGAATGGAATGGAGATTAACCAAATCCAAGGAGATTGATGATCATGGAGCACATGATAGTGAGTTTATATCCAAGTTGCATGAAGGTTTATATCATTACATCATGAGTTTTTACTATGGGGTTCTGATTTATCACTATACGATGTGTCATTCTCTTGATATATCAGATGAAAGAATCAAAGAATATTGTCAAAACACTTTCAAACATCTGTCCAAATTAACTAAGGTGATACATACCAACATAGTTAAGATCATCCCTTTGATATGGCCTGCTTTCATTGCATCGTGTGCAACTTGTGATGAGAACTTACAATCAGAGTTCAAGAAATGGTTTGGAGAGTTGAAGAATATTGGATTGGGTAGTTATTCTGCTGTTCAACAGGTGATCTATGAAGTATGGAAAAGAAGGAAGAATAACGAATCAAATGATGATTGGTTCAATGTCCAAAAGGATTGGGAATTGAATTTGATGCTCAGCTGATCATGTGATGAGTTTGAGGTGCGTTTAGTACAGGTGCTTTCCCCATATTTATATATTGTTAGGTATAGGACAATATACTTTAAATCACATATACAAATGCTGGATTTTCAAAATCCGTCAAGTCACCAAATTGTAATTTAGCTTGTTGTTCTTCAGTCAGCTCAATAACAGTATCATTCTTGATTTGCTGTTCAATCTTTTTATTTCTGAAATAATACAGGAAGTACAACATGATTGGAGCAACGACACTGACAACATACAAAGCAACCATGACTCTTTTGGCAGTAATATAATCGGGACTCTCTCCATCTAGAAAAGTCTTTGGACCTATGATATTGCCAGCAATAAACCCAGCCAATAGTGCGAAATTTGCCACTGTCTTTTTAGTAGAACCAGCTGTGTTTGAAGTGACGATAGATGACATTGTTGCCCATGAAGCAGTGTTTAAATCTGTCCAGTAATAACCAAAGAGACCAGCGTTATGTTGTGGAGCATATGCTAATAGTAAGATACCCAAGTAAACATTGACGTTTAAGATGATTGTCATCAAAACTCTACTCTTCAACCAATAAGTAGTTATGAAAGCAAAAAGAATTGTTGCAACGATATCAAACCCACCTTCAACCATATTCATTAAAACTGATTGACCTGTACTGAAATCAAATTGTTCTTCCATAATGACAGACCCAAAAGTACCCAAGGAACCGTTCTGAATACCATACCCGAACATAGTGAAGAAGAATAGATAGATGGCAGGATCTTTTAAAGCTTCTTTGAATTGATCCATTTTGAATTTTTTGGAACCAAACCCAGTCTTGTTATCCCTAATTCTATTAACAACAACTTTCTTCTCACGATCATTCAAAAACCATGCATTTGTAGGAACATCAGGAACATGAACAAATGAGATTAATGCGAAAAAAATTGTGATACAACCTGTTGTGATGTATAGTAATTTCCAAGGAGCAAACGAATAAGATTCTCTATGAGTATAAAATCCATACCCAATACCTGAACCCAAGATTGTACCAAGACCCATACATCCCATCCATATCCCTGTTCTAGTATAGTGTTCAGACCTTTTATACCATTGTCCAGTAAGTAACATATAAGATGGATCCATGAAAGATTCAAAAAACCCCAAGAATGTACGACACACTAGTAATGTTTGACCATTTGAGATAGTGGCATGTAGACAAACAAGGGTACCCCAGGCCAAAACGGCAAATGATAATGCTCTTGATGGGAATTTTTGCAAGATTAAAGTGGCAGGGTATAAACCAAACAAGTAACCCAAGTAGAAACTCGATCCACTCCATCCATAATATTCTGTTGTTAGACCCAAATCACTTTTCAGTCCCATAATGGCAGCATATGAGGTCATGCCTTTATCCATCAGTTGGCAGCCCATTAGAATACACATGACTGGTAGGATGTAGATATCAGTTTTTCTTAAAACAGCCGCTTCTTCTTCTGGTGTGAAATGTTCATGTTCAATTTCTAAACCTATGTCGAAGGCTTGATCCACATTCTTGAAATCGTGATTGGAGAACACAGCAGACAGGGCATTGGATGTCAAAGGCTCAAGAGTGCCAGCTTGAACATCACACTTCTCGTCAGCAGATGGGGATTTTTCGATGCTCATGGTATTGATATTCAATATGTCCACTCAACCAATGAATGAGCGTATGATGGGAAGAAAAGGAAGAGAATGACCTTTTATATATCACATGGATTTTCCACCATGACGGAAATTGCAGAGAGAGCGACGGACTAGTTTGACAGTCTTATCAGCCTTCATTGAGCTTTATCGACATCAACTAATATCAGTGAGTTCATTGAGGCATTCCGAACGCGGAAAGAGAAGACGCCCGGCAACTCCTTCCACAACAAGCTTCCCTCCGCAAAAGCCCACCAATCTGGAAGGAGATGGCCATTCTGTCTTTCTATCTGTGGTTTTGTTGTTATAATTACTCTTATAGAGATTCTGCTGCTGCTATAAAGAAACTTCCAGCTGCTCAAAATAGCCAATCCAGTCGTTTATCCGGGATGTAACATCATTAATGTCCCAACCACAGTTATCAAAAAATTCCCATATCATCATTGTTGGTGCTGGGGTATTTGGCCTATCAAACGCTCTCCATCTGGCCCAGAATGGTTATAAGAACATCACCGTGTTTGACAGATTGGATATGCACAAGAATCACTACACTTTCCTCGAAGGTGCGGACACTGCTTCTGCTGACTTGAACAAGATCTTTAGAGCCCAATACGCTAGTGATAAACACTATCAGGATCTGGCATTCAAGGCATTTGATATTTGGCAACAGTGGAATTTGGATATTGAACTCTTACCACAAGAAGAGGCATCTAAATATAAAGACCTGAAACTTTTGGAACTTTGTGGTATGTTTTGGCTGGATGATGTTATTTCAAAAGATGATTTAGCATCAAGAGAAAGTTTTGCCAAAGATGGATTAACTTCATTGACGTATGATATAAACTCAGCAAATGATTTGAGGAGAGCAAATGCAGCTGGGTTTGGACCAAAAATGAAGTATATCAATGATCTGAAAACAAGAATCAACAACTTGGAAGGGTTTTTAGATACATCCGCTGGTATGTTGTATGCCTCAAGGGCATGTCAGTATGTTAACTATCTTTGCAGATCTATGGGCGTGGAATTCATATTTGGAGAACAACAAGGGACTTTCCAAAGATTTATCTATGACGAAGAGGACGGATCAACGATTAAGGGGATTGTTACTAAAGACAACAAACACCATCTTGCAGATTTGACAGTTGTCAGTTGTGGTCCATGGTCAACCTCAATTGTTGAAGAACTGGATGGAATTAATGAGGCTACATCTGGTAATGTGTTGATCTTCAAAATTCCTAAACATCGTAAAGATTTACAGGTGAAGTATAGTGCTAAGAATTTCCCTATTGTTGGATGGCGATGGGATGAGGAGAGAGAACACGAGTATTTGTCTGGAATGTACATGTTCCCATATACTCCACATGAAGGATACATGAAGATCATCGTTAGACAAACAAAATATACCAATCCAGTGAAGTTTGAGAATGGCAAAGTTATATCAATACCAATGACTGCTAATAGTAACCCACCGTTTAAATATTTGACCAAGCATATAGTGGACCAAGTCAAACAATTTATGAAGATTTTTTTCCCAGACCTCGTTGATGCTGGGATACAATTTGAGTCTAAAGTGTTGTGGTACACTGACACCATCAACAATGACTTCATTTACGATTACGTTCCTGGTAAAAAAGGTCTATTTGTTGCATGCGGTGGCTCAGGACACGGTTTTAAGATGTTGCCTGTGCTTGGACAGTTTCTCGTTGATAGGATTGAGCAAAGGGAGAATATATACACTAGAGTGTTTAGATGGAGAGATCCACGAGACTTTGAAGGGAAAGACGTGAATGGGCTAAAAGAGAAGCTAGCCAGTAAAAGACGGTATTCCATCCAGGAAATGTCCAGTGAAAGAGACATGGCTTTCACCTCCGCATCAAAGCTCTAGGAGGCGCCTCTGGCGAGAGCGACATCAGTAAAAGACCAGTAGCGACTGCAGACTGAGTGGATTTACATAGTTTTAGAGTAGATATAATAAAAAAGTAGATATTGATTACATAATATTTTTTTTTAGAGTCTTCGAACCCGTTTCAAGTTGGAATTTGACTGATTCTTTGTAGTTTGTTGATTAATTCTGTGTGGTTTCTTCTGGCTTCTACTCAGATCAACACAGCTCAGCTCATTCGCTCTTTCACTGCCCCTTTTTCCACTGATCATGGCCAGCAACCAGCAACGGAAAGTGTCCTTCAATGTGTCCGACTACTACCAGATCCTCGAGATAGTGGGTGAAGGTGCTTATGGTATAGTCTGCTCTGCCCTACACAAACCGACAAACACCAAAGTGGCCATCAAGAAGATCTTGCCTTTCGAGAAACCGATGTTCTGTCTGAGGACGCTGCGAGAACTGAGACTGCTGAAGCACTTTAATAACCATGAGAACATAATCAGCATCTTGGACATTCAAAAACCTCAGGATTTCGAAAGTTTCAACGAGGTGTATCTGATCCAAGAGCTGATGGAGACTGATTTACATCGTGTCATCAAGTCACAGAAGCTAAGTGATGATCATGTTCAATATTTCACCTATCAAACATTAAGAGCATTGAAAGCTATGCATTCTGCAAATGTTTTACATCGAGACTTAAAACCATCAAATCTGTTATTGAACTCTAACTGTGACTTAAAGATATGTGATTTTGGTCTTGCTAGATCAATAGCTTCAAGTGAAAACAATTTTGGGTTCATGACGGAATACGTTGCAACTAGATGGTACAGAGCTCCTGAAATCATGTTGACTTTCCAAGAATACACCACTGCTATTGACGTTTGGTCTGTTGGGTGTATCTTGGCTGAAATGCTGAGTGGGAAACCTTTATTCCCAGGAAGAGACTACCATAATCAACTATGGTTGATAATGGAAGTCCTGGGTACTCCATTGATGGAGGACTATTACAACATCAAGAGTAAAAGAGCTAGGGAATATATAAGATCATTACCATTCAGAAAGAAAATCCCATTATCCAGTTTATTCCCAGCTGATACGAACCCATTAGCCATTGATCTATTGGAGAAACTATTGACGTTTAATCCACAAAAGAGAATCAGTGTGATTGATGCATTAGACCATCCTTATTTACAACTATACCATGATCCAGAGGATGAGCCAGACTCGATTCCCATCGATGAGAAGGAATTCATCACCGATAACGACCAGAATGATAATCTCAACATGATGGAGTTGAAGAGATCGCTGTATGAAGAGGTTTTGAAGCCTTTACAGTGAGGTTTTTTGTACAAATTGGATAGAGAATTGAATGGGCGATACCACTGATCTATAGTAGTGCTACTACTGCTTATACCACTATTCTACTCACTTTTGTACTTATAACGTGGAGCATCACGAGCTCCATAAACGGAGTTATATAGAACGAGTTCGCGAACAATAATAAACAAAAAAAAATTTCCGATGGACTTTGACCTCAACTTCTTTGTGAAACCACCAAAAGTCGTGTTCAAAGGCTGGTTGTTTGCACATTGTCGTCTCTTGTCAAGCAGTTTATTTACCATTCCATCATCCTGTCAAATCACCATCGAAAAATAAGGAGAAAGAGAGCGCACATCAAGAGAAATATCAACTCAGTTAAGCCTTAGATGAGTAAATATAATGATCTTTATGTCTTCCCAACAACAGATGATGAAAATGACACTCAGGAAACCAGAAATAACGATGAATCGAACCAATTCCCACCAGAGATCATATTTAAGATCCTGGAGTTCCAATTCTATCAAATCTTACAGAACAATACAGCTTCAATCTCATTCAATACGGGTGTTTTCATTAAATCAAACCTAACAGTATCAAGACTTTTTTATAAATGTGTCATCAAGATCATTTATAAATATTGTACGTTCAAGACTCCACATACTTTTGATACTTTTTTGAATTCAATAAGTTCGAATGAGAAATTGGGTGAATATGTGAAAGTATTAGATTTCCAAGAATTTACATCAATTGGGTTAGGAAGAACTGGGAAAATGATGAAAGAGATTCAAATGGTTACATCACAAACTATATTGAAATGTTTAAAGAAAACTCCTAATCTAACGGAATTCCTTGCAAGTGAAAACATTAAAGATGATTTAGATACAAATTTATTGAATTATTTATTCAATGAAATGGTTCATTTGAAAAGTGTTGATTTTTGTGGATGTTCTGGTGAAAGTTTTGTTTCCAATTTTGACCATTTAATCATTAAAAAACCAGGGATTTCAAACATTACAAATCTATCGTTTCATGATTGTACAGATTTATCACCATGGATATTGGAAAAATTGTTGATAAATTTACCAAATTTGATGAAATTAGATTTAACACATACTCAAATCACATCAAAAATGTTGAATTTGATTCCAAAAACTGCAAAACTTACACATTTATCATTGGCTTATTGTATTCAATTGACAACGAGGGAATTGATTCATTTTTTCATAAATCATCCTGCTATTACTTGTAATCAATTGGTTTGGTTGAATTTACAATGTGATTCATCAACAAATTCTCCATTAAGTAATAATCAGTTGACGTTTTTATTGAAAATGTTTGATTGTGATTTTGTTTATTTGAATCTTGGTGGATTACCTGTTAGTTTTGAAAATTTAATGTTGATAAAGAAGAAATTTATCAATTTGAAGAGTTTATCAATTGCTAATAATAATAATCTGGATGTTGATTCAATTATTGAATTCTTAAAACCTCCTCAAAAAAGACATAGATCAAGTCATCATTCTAGATCAGCAGGTTCTACAATTTCATCATACTCAAACATCATCACTTCGATTGATTTGGATAATCATTATAATCAAGATATCAATAATAACCACACAACAGATGATGACAACACGATAGATTATTATCAACAATTGGAATACATTGATCTATCAAACAATAGAAACATCACAAGGTGGTCAATAGATAATCCTAAATTTATAAATTGTTGTCCATCATTAAAAGCATTTGAATTCTCAATCAAAGTTATCAATGATTTAGAATCAATTGGAGGGAAATTGATATATACAGATCCAGATACATTTGAACAGAAAATTTGGAAAACATACGATTCATTAGGTAGAAGAGGTTGGTTATTCAAAGTTGATGAATTTGAAAATCCTGATAATGTTAGTAAAATGGGATTAATTCAATACGATGTGAACACAGGACAAAGAATTTTCCAAATACTAAAATTACCAAATTTCTTAAGAATGGTTAATAGGAAAATCAGTTTGAGTAAAGGTGCATTGTTTGATAGTGATGAAGTGTTTGGAGATTTCGAGAGAGGGATTTATAAGTACTATGGATTGAAGATGTGATGATGATCAATTGATGTTATGAATTTACGTTATATCAGTACAGCTAGCTAGTTAAGTTAAGTTGACTGGAAGGAGAAAGAACAGTGAGGATATTTGACAGCATATACGATAATATAGCTGAGTTAATTTGCATGTGTACACTTTATAATGATGTCTGTTAATGAATTTGCATATTATCTGATGTTCTGGATGATTACGTAATAGGTGATTGGTGATGATGTAATGATGACATAATATTTTTTTATATATTACATAATCAACATATGTAGTTTCAAGGAATGATTTTAAAGATTTTGGTAGTTGTTCATCCACAATTTCAACTCTTAAAAGCTGGAAAAGACTGAGAATGACGTTGCTTCATGATGTCTCCAAGCAAGAGATAAACAAACACATTTTGAACTATCTGATTATCGAAGGGTATGAATCCACAAGTTTGAAGTTTGCAAAAGAAATGGGGATGAACCTGGAGGATGTTGGTGATGGTGAAGAGTTGAAGATACAAGGCCAGAATCAACTAGATGGTGGTGGTGATGATGATGAGAAGTCTTCATTGATTGGACTGAGCTCGATAAAGTTTAGAAAACAGATCAAATTGCTGATATTAAGAGGAGAAATACAAGATGCAATTGCATCTATAAATTTAAAATATCCAGAGTTATTAGAACGGAATCAATTTCTTTATTTTAAACTTTTATTGTTGAATTTGACTGAAATGATTAAACAAAACAATATTCAGCAAAGAGATGAGGAAGATAATAATGAATTTATATTGAAAATTATCAAATTTGCTCAGGATAAATTGACAAATAAAGCAATCAAGAATCCTAAATTTATGGAAGAATTAGAATTGACAATGACATTGTTGTTGTATTCAAACCATCAATCGAAACAATCAACACCAGTTATCAAACCATCAAAGACTAATTATAAAACTACTACTACTACTACAACAGACTCCTCACCATTACCCAAGAAGTTGAATCGACTATTAGAATTCAAATTAAGAAGGGATACAGCAGATCTTGTAAACAAATCTATACTAGTGAATGAATTGTCAATTATCCCTGAGCAGATGCATATAAACAATAATATCATAAATCAGGATCATAACAATGAAGGTAATGACGATGAAGATGAAGATGAGGATGAAATACAACGTCAACAACAAGAATTAAACAATTCATTGATTGATTCTAATCTTAAAAAACTTGTGAAATTTTGGATATGGAGTGAGAATACAATCTCAAATGAATTTCAAGATGATGTTAATGACTTGCAACTTTTGAAGAAGTTTGAGTTATGATTTTAACAGGTAATGAATCACCAGTTTCAATTCCCAATTCACATAATGCTAAATCATCTTGTAAAAGTAATTGATTTGATTTGTTATATATGAGAACATGTTCAATTTTGAATTTGTTGCTGTTGTTATTGTAGTTGCCGTAGTTTTGTTGATATATGAGTGAGTCTTTAAACAATAGATAGATTTTTCTTCTAAGGAATCCCAGAGTTGTACCTAATTCTGGGTCTTTTGCATCATATTCATCTGGACCAAATTCTATATGATAATTGAGATCATGGTAAACAATGTTGACATAAACATGAGCGACATGAATCAATTTATCTTGGAAATAATCATCACTTGTTTTAAACTCCCATAGTCTCAACCACAATCCCAAATGATAGATTGTCTGATATGTTATTAGAAGGATCAATCCAATCACGGCCAATGACGTTATTTTGGATGAGATTGGATCATTGAAGTGGTGTTGAAAGAAGTCAAACTTTCTCAAGTAGGAAGAGATGAGCACTTCTAAATTGAGCATGGTTTTGGCTGTTTTGTTTACATCAAAAGCGATCCAATTGAGAAGAACAAACAACAACCGACAGCAACGAATGAAAATTCTTCTTCTCACCGAAACAGGCCAATCTTTAAACGAAAAAAAAGGAAAACTTCTCAGAGTTTCCAGTTGAGACTGTATTGCTCGAGTTTATGACAGTTTTGGGTTTTTCTCAAGTTAAGGTTTGGCCTAATTTGGGTGTGTGAATTGCGAAAAGGGCCAGTTTCTTGCGCGACTTCTCCTGACTTGCCTCATTGGGACACCTCTCGCAGTTCTTTCGCCACTACGACTCATGTGACTCAATGCCGGAAAGCCAAAAAAACATTACAAAAATAAAAGAATCAAACTTACCCCAACTTTTTTTAACCTTACTTTTTTTTCTCGATGATTAAACTTTTGCTACTCCACATTTGTGCTGCGTGCCACTGGCAAATAAAAAACATTAAACATAATTCCCCTTCTCCATTGAGCGGGTTAGAGCAATGATCTACAGGGGAAGTTGATTGAGAAGAGAATGAGAATGAAGAGAGGACATCAAAGTGGGTGTTGTTGTCGATGTTATTGTCGTTGTTTATTGGCGTTCTTGTCAAAGAAGAATAAGCTGGACAATTAGCCAGAAGAGAAGAATAATAATATAATCTGTCAAGCCGGCTTATTAATTAATTAATGAGCTGCTTAAGTACGGGCTGATTCGGCTTGAGAGATGAGGTTATGTGAGAGAGCGCTGAGCAGCAGCAAGCACAATAAGAAATTTTAACAGCAGCAGCAGCAGCAGCAGCCATTCATACAGACAAAGCAACTCCCCACAACTTTCACATAATGATCAACACACGGGAAAGTGGGAAACCCAAAAGCTTGATGCCGTCCTCTCGCTCTGATAATTATTGCTGTCATCTTGCTGCTCATCGTTTCAACTATAAATAAGCTCATAGTTCCATCTTGAAGGCCATCTCTCTTATTTCACTTCGCTAACTTCTATCACTCCACTCGTTGATACTACAATACTCAGATACAATGCAATTCCAATCTCTAGCCTTGTTGGCCTCCGTCGCCGCTCTTGCTCACGCTGCCGACGAAAACGAATTCTACTCTGTTGTCATTGGTGATATCGAAGCCAATTCTTTGCAATACATTTCCTACATTGGTGCCGGTAACGCTGTCCCAGCTGGTGTTCTTGGATTGTACCAACAATTGTCCACCTACACTGACGACTCATACACTACTTTGTATGACCAAATTGACTATGCTGCTGTCTCATCATTTGTTACCCATTTGCCATGGTACTCTTCAAGATTGGAGGCCGAATTAGGTGGTGGTGCAACTAGTGAAGCTGCTTCCTCTACTGAAGCTGCCTCTTCTTCTGCTGCCTCTTCTTCTGCTGCTGCCTCTTCTTCTGCTCCAGCATCAACTACTGCTGCTGCTTCTTCCTCTGCTGCTGCTTCTTCTTCTCATGCCTCATCCTCTGCTGCTGCAAGCACTGAGGCTGCTTCATCAACTGCTGTTGTTTTGTCAAGTTCTTCAGGTGCTGGTTCTTTGAATGCTGATTTGAATGTTGTTCACTACATTGCTCCATTGATGGTTGCTTTGTTTGTTCCAGCTCTTTTGTTGTAAAGAGGATTACTCTTTTAACTCTGCCCCAGTCTTATGTTTCTTCTTTCTTCTTCAGATTTTTATATGGGCTTTATTTTATTCAACTTCTTCACAAATATGATAGGTTTCTAGTTATCATTATTTGATAAACTTTATATAATCTCTTTGAGGGACTCTTGTACCAATTTATGAGGTTTTTACACACTCAAAGAGCAAAAAAAAAGTTTCTTTATACCTTTGTTTGTTTGTTTGATTCATGATTATATTGATAATAATGTTGTGGGGTTTTTTATATTCTATGCTTGGACGATTATAATACAATGGATCAAACTGTTTAAATGGTTGTAGTTGTATGATCAGTGTTGTACTTCCTCAGAGAGCCTTGATTAATTGTTTATGATGCTTTTACAGAGGGTTATGAATGATGGTGATTCTTCCATTGAGACCCCAATACAGTAATTCATGATGTACATCACTAAAACTCAACGCAAAACGGCCTCATTTAAGTAGCCTCATTTCACAAGATGAAACACATCTTCCAGCTAAAGTTTCATTTAAAATGTTTTCAAGTTTTTTTTAGCTCAGTATTGTTAGTTAAAATCTTAGATCTGAAGCAAATACAATAATCATGATGAACTCAATAGTAATTTTTATGATCACCATGATCATCCCAATCATCTCTTGTCAAACAACCTCATACGATTCATCTCAACTAGCTTCAGCTTCTTCAAGAGCTTTAGCATCCGATGCTTCATTAATTTATGACTTCATCTTAGATTTCAACTATAATTATACCACATACATTTCATATATGGCTGCAAATGATATGGCATTACCAACTGGGATTGGTAATTATTTTGTTGCTATTCAAAGTATCAATGATGAAACAAGTTTGTTTGAAGCTATCAAGACGAAAACTTTCCCATTTAGTGAGTTTAAAACAATGATTACTAAATTCTCTTGGTATGATAGAATTTTAAGTGATGTTGATGCTAGTACTTTGTATCTACCTGAAGATTTCTTGACTTCTGATGGTGGTTCAGTTGCTTCAACTGCTGTTTCTTCCTCTGAGACATCAGTTGTATCATCTACCAGTTCAACTTCATCTGTTTCAACTTCTTCCTCAAGTACTTCAGTTTCCTCATCTGGATCCTCTTCCAAGACTTTGGCATCTTCTTCTTCAAGTTCTAAAGGACAGGCATCAGCATCTTCTTCCTCTTCTTCTTCTTCATCATCATCAGCAAAAGCCTCCAGTAGTGCATCAACTTCAAGTAGTAATGGTGGTTCAATGGTATATGTTCCAATCTTATCATTACCATTGATGTTGGTCTCGTTGATCATCTAGAAAACCCTTTCTCATCCAATCAGTTCCATGATATTATGGTGTACATAAACAAATAGACACTCTTATTCAATATATTTCTAGTTGTTTGATTGTAGATGATGGTACCTAGAACTTCATTGAAAAAGTAGTGTGTGGTAATTGATATTTGATTATTTTCACTTCGGATTCAATCGCATCATCAAGAAGTCTGTTATCAGTGTTTGATGTATCACTCTCCAATAAACTTATCACACAATGACGTACTTAGCCATATGATTTATCTTGTTATTATTCGTTGTTGGTGCTGCTATAACTTCAAAAAAGAGCCACTTGAATTAATGTATGGATTTACATCTAATGCTTTATTTTCGACGAGTGGACTTTAGCAGTTTCTGCAACCCATAAATGTATTTCTGTTGGAATATACATTGAATCTCTGTCTGGTGCAAAAAAATTATGACACAGCTCAAACTAAGCTTGGGCTGATAGTTTAATGATTTTGTAATTCTTTTAAGCAACCTTCTATTCTTTCCACAAAGTTAATGAAGTTCATATCTTTGATCTTTTCTCTTAATAACTTTTTTAAATCATCATCATTCAATTCGTTCATATCTTTTCCATCTTCATTATTATCAATTGATGATTCTTTAGGATCAATGTTGAGGACTTGACTTAGGAAATCAAAATCAGGTTCAATTGGCTGTTGTTGTTGTTGTGGTGGTGGTGGTATTGATTGATATTGTGAGATTATTGGTTGTTGACTTAGAGATTCAGTGACTTGCGAATCATGGAAAAAATTTGAACCAATAGTTGTGGTTGGTAATACTGGTTGTGAGAATAACGTTGGTTGGTTAAATGATGGGGTAGATACTCTTTGATGATGTTCATGGTATAGTGGATGTAATGAAGTTGAAGATCTTTGGTGATACTGTTGATATGGGATATCGATACGTTGAGATGATGGGAATTGTTCCACTTGTGACTGTTGGGATTGTGAAATCTGTTTCAAATATCCTTTAACCTTTAAAAAGTTTACCAATTGCTCATAAGATTCTGTATTGATCAATCCAATTTGGAATCTTTTTGTTGATTGATTCATGCAATACTTGAAGCCTATAGATGGATATTTTGTATAGATTGAGTAATTGTTGATCCCATTGAGATTGAACTCTTCCTGAATTATAACCTCATTGTTAGTAAACGAATCTCTCTACATTTAACCTTAGAGTGAATAAACATTATAGGTATATTGCTTTACCAAGACGGATGTCTTCCAGATGACCTTGAAAAGTCCGTTGTTGATTGTCAAATGGATATCTTTTCTAGCGGGGAAGTGCTCCCATTCCATGTCGTCTTTGAGAAAAGAATACTTCCTAATGGGGAAGACGTTTGCCATCTTTACAGTTCTTTACTGAGCATTGATTTAAGCTGTTTGTTGTTGTTGTCGTTTGTTGTTGTTTTTGCCTTCCTCGTGTTATGAGCGTGTGGCTCTTGTTGTTGATTATGTAATATATTACCTAATCATTTATCATTATCTCAAAGATAACGAAATCAGCGTATTTTTGACTGTTCTTGTGTTGATTGACCTATTCGAATTGGGAAAAGGAAGCAGTGGTTTGAGGTATCAGATATTATTGATGCACTCGTTGTCGTGTTATTTGCTTTTTTCATTCTCACAAACACTCAAAGAACTACCCGCAAGAACATCAATCAACTGTGGCTTTCTTTGATTAGTGATACACACTGCTTATTGTTTATGAGCTCAGATCTACCTTATAAATCAGACCAAATATTACCTTCTAACTCTTTCTCTTTCACAGTGCCATTCACAGAGCAGCCCACAGAGACACCACCTATTGAGATGTCCAAAATAGACAACCTCATATCCGTCAACGTCTCCTCGAGGACAAACTCATCCGCGTCTGAAGACCAGGATCTCATCACTCCTATAAAATCATACGGATCAACAGATGTATACATTGCAAAAGAAGCATCACAGGATGGTGAATGTCTTATAGAATCAAGTTATTTTGTGGATTTGGAAGACCTCCCACAAGGTCGTCATCTTGGGTTATTCTCAACCATTGTCTTATTCATTAGTAGGATTATTGGGTCTGGTATTTGGGCTACTCCTGCTTCAGTTTTCGCAGGAACTGGTGGGAATCCAGCTATTTTCTTCCTTCTATGGCTTCTCAGTGCATTGATGGCTTTTGCTGGGCTATATTGTTATCTTGAATTGGGTTCGATCATTCCAAGATCTGGTGGGACAAAGGTTTTTTTGGAATACATTTATCCAAAACCAAAACTATTGATTAGTGTTGTTTATTCAATCTTTGCTTTGGCTTTTGGTGTCACTTTGACTAATGCTTTGGTTTTCGCAAAGTACTTTTTGTTTGTGTTGGGTTACGATGGGGATTTCATAGAGAAAACTAGATATGCTAATCTTGTTGCAATCATTTTTGTCTTGTTGACTGGGTTGATTCATGGTGTTAGTGTTAAACATGGTGTGTTTGTTCAAAACTTTCTAGGATTCCTCAAATTGTTTTTGGTTCTAATTATGGCAATGACTGGAATCTATGTTTTGGTATTTCCTATCAAAATCACAGGATTAGAAAATCACTTCAAATTAGATTCATTTTTTGCATTCGAGGATTCAACAGTGGTGAACTTTTCAAGTTTAACTTCTGCTTTTTTATCAAGTGTCTTTAGTTTTGGAGGGTGGAGTTCAGTGCATACAGTTGCTTCTGAAATCAAAGACCCTGTCAGAACTTTGAGAATTGCAGGTCCAGTCTCATTATTCATTGCATTTGTCAATTACATTTTAATTAACATTGCCTATTTGAAAGTTATCCCACATGAAGAATTGATGAAGGCAAGTCCTTTGATAGGCTCTCAACTTTTTGAAAAAGTCCTAGGTTATAGATTAGGTAGACAGTTTGTTACTTTTTCAATTGCACTGAGTGCTGCCTCAAATGTCTTTGTTGTTGTTTATTCCCTCTCTAGAATGAATCAAGAAGTTTTCAGAGAAGGTTATTTACCATACAGTTCAACATTGGCATCAAACTTCAAACTTACAAACACTCCATTATATGCAATCAGCCTCTGTTGTCTATATACCATTTTTTATTTGGTAATCTTACCACCAAATGGGAATTCTTTCAATTACATTGTCAGTTTAGAAGGTTATCCAAGTCAAATTTTCTTACTTCTTACAGTCATTGGGATCTTCATTATCAGAAAAAGATATCCAAATGAAAAAGCACCAATAAGATCAAGTCTTGTTGGTAATGCATTCATCATATTGATCTCAAGTTGTGTAATCATATCACCATTCTTATCAGGTGGAGTCTCAGAATCTGATCCAACATATATCAAACATATGCCTCCTTACTACATAGGGGCATTGATATTTTTATCAATTGGGGTTTCATTTTGGGCAATCAAATTCAAATTACTACCTTACTTTGGAGGCTATGAGTTGAAACAAGAAGTCGAAGTACATGAGGATGGATTGAGTGTGAAGAGATGGGTTAAGGCATAAAAATCATGCCCTAAGTTTATCTGGGTTTGATGATTTCGGTAATTTCTTGGGAAAAGGGGAGGTTTTTATACAGGATATAAGGTTATAAAGTTGTATATTATTCAGCAGCAGCAAATATTCATCTCGTTATATTTAAGCAGTTCTTTGTATGACTAATGTATTTGAGGTTGATTAGCAACTCAAATTGTGTATTAGTTCTGATCTCGAATATTGAACGGCTACCTCCCCTTCATAGACATCTTCCCCACTCTTTGATAACTTCAACAATTGACGGTATAACTCTTCAAAATCTTCATCATCTTTGTTGAAGTCATAATCTTCGGAATACAACCCTTCTTCAATATTCAAAGTACCCAATTTTTCTTGATCACGATCAGTTGAATTACCAAAATCATACAGAAACATCATATGATTAACATATTTCAAATTCATCCCATATGCGATATCATTATGATTGATTTTGATTTCTTCATGTAATATTTCCAATTGATTTCTACCTTGACGGTAAAATTCATCTAAATCAACTTTAGTTTCAAGATCTTTTGGATCATCAATAAAGGACATTAGCAAGAAAGAACCTTCCGTTGAAAAAAATTGAAAATCATTCAATTTCTTGATGTGTTGCGTACCTTCCCTGTTTTGTTTCCAAAATTCGTAATCACAGATAAAATCTCTTCCAAAAGCCAATAGCTCGGGTGTATTTAGTTTCTTAGTTGGTTCAGAGCAGGAATCATTGTACTTTGAGATCCGTTGGTAAACCTCTTTCTCTGTATCAAAAACCTTATTCTGATAATTGGTAACATTCTCCATCTGTGTTGTATAATCCTCATCACTATCTCTTATACCAACTGAAAATGGATTCAGCACTTTCAAGATAACGTAATCGTAGTTCCAGATGTTGGTACTGGCAAGCTCCTCCCTGAAATCCACAAAGTATGTCATAAATACTTCAGTTTTGAATTTGTAAACTTCAGAATAGGGAGTCTCTGATCTTTCAAAAAAGTCAAATTCAAACGGTAATTTAACATTATCGCCAAAAATTTCTTCAAAGTTGTGAAATTGATTAAATCTTAACTCTAATCCACTCAGTTCTTTAGGAGGCCTATGATAACTCACTTTTAGATATTCCGAATGATGATCAGAGAAAGGTTTTGCATATTTATCAACCATAACTGGTTTTCTCAGGTCAGTCTTTCCAGAAAGCATGGTAGCCAAATCCACTGGACTGATATCGCCATCATTTAAGTTGTGCATAGCAGTATTTGCTTGGTATCCACCTTGGATCTCGGACTCACCATGGTCTGTTTCCGCAATTGCATCTAGTTGATAAACACCTCTTGTTGGTGGTCTTGAACTTCGAGAGGTACCTGAATGGTCACCTATGCTGGAATCAGAACCCGATGAAGTTTCAGTACCAGCAGACCTGCTTGGATGGCCTCTTGGTTTTTTGAGTTCCAAGCTTTTGGCGAACAGGTCAAGTTTCTCCCTTCTCCAGCTGAGTTCGGGATCTTTGTCATATTCTATTTGGTTGACAATAAGCGTGGATAAGTGTGATTGGATTGGGATAACATGTTCATTTTCTCTAGAACTGCGTGATACTCCATTAACAAATATGCTGTATTGGAGTGGTATCACAGCGCCATCTGCTCCTCCTGAGACACTTGGATTCTCTAATTCAAGATCATTGTTCCAGAGACTCTGGGTAGATGGAAGGTTGAAGAGTATACTCACATTGGTGTCGGTGAGCCCAAATGTTGGTGTACCATTCATTTTGAGATATCCCAAACACTGACTAACACAACTCTGAAAATACTCCTTCTGTCTACTTGTGACAATCTCTAGATCGTCCAGGTTCTCATTTAAAAAAAGTCTCAGGTTTGATTTTTTGAATTCCAGAAAAGTGACAGAATTTGTAGCGTATACCAGCTCCTTGTCATCCTGTTGTTCTTTTTGTCTTTCGTAGTTGATTTCTGTGTTATAGACAGTGAGATCAGGATGTGCATCAGAATTTTTGGATGTACTATAATCATTGCTATCTGAAACTGGGCAACCAACTATCTTAACCAGAAAATCTTCAAGCATGTGATTGTAAATCTTCTGTGTTGTCATTTTTTCTAGAGAGGCTTCTGATTTGATCAATGGAAGCTGCTGCTTGATAGACCCGCTACTGGATGCAGCTTGATCATTTGGGCCCTCTGGCACAGTAGATAGTAATAACTCTCTGATAACAAGAAGGTAATCATGAAGAGCATCGGGATCGTCTTCCACCACACTCACGCCGCCGTTGATAATGGTTTGAAACTTCTTTTCAGCTAGTGACATTAATTTCTCAGCATCAAATAATCGATGGTGTTCGATGTCAGCATTAGTGATTTCTTCAACATGGAGAGGAACTAATCTCAATTTGAGATTCTTATATTGGCTGAATGAAACGTTGCTGAGATGTCCCACAGGATAAGCCGATGATTTGTTTTTGGCAATAACAGTGGGTATTTCATTATCAGCGCTCAGTTCGGATATTTCTTTATACGCGGAAATATGAGCTGATGTGTAAAGCTTGTACAGCTTTGAGTAGTCTGCTTCGATCATTGGTCTCTTCATCATGATGTAGTACATGAAGCGCCTAACTTCATGCTTATCTTTCAGTTGTTGAAACCTGGGGTCCTCGATAATGATACCAGGGCATTCTTTGGCCAGAGTGAGCAACAACTCAAATCTTGCATTGGGTGTGAAGGACTTGTCCGTGCTGAATTTCAATCTTTTGTGCTGATACTCCATATCTCAAATCGCTTTAATGATGTAGTAGTCGAGATGGTATCAAAATATTGTTAACTTGAAGTTTTTAAAATAGAGCATCAATCGAAATTATTCTCATTAGTCATTACGTAATTGAAACCAATCGGGCGGCGGCGCATCATGACATTCTCTATTTCCGCGAAACTATTACGTAACACATACATAAGACTGTTCTTCAATATCTCGCCAGTTAATGGTCTAAATGACTATAAAATTGCTAGTATACAAACAGGTGACTCAGGAGAACATTTCTGATACAAATTAATGAGGTTTTCCACGAACAATAAAAAGTTATTAACATTTCAAGATCCGCGTTTGAGGTAGAGTGTTTTTTTATCGTTATGGGACACATGCTCACCGTAGTCACATGACTCTTCACGTGACTCAAAGTCTGGTAAAGGACACATTTTCCCTAGTCAAATTCATAAAAGTAAACATAACTCTCTAACCAGCAGAGATATTCAGCATCTAATCAGACAGGAATGTACCTCTTTTCAGCTGCTAAAAGATGATCTCATACACAGCGGGATACCATGAAGAATCATTGAGATATTTGAGATTCTAGTTTCGATGAATCTACGAAAAATTGGACACAGATGGGCTCCAAATTGGATTTTTTAAAAAATTTCCTTTATTCGTCGATAACTGACTAAATAAAGGAAATGGTGACCTGTGGTTCGTGTTAGTGTGATCCTGGAGATCAGAGGTATCATATAAGATGATAAAATTGGCCATTGAATCCTGGAATTTTGGAAAATCGGGAAATCGTGGCGAGATCATCAAACTATATCAGCAATGAATCCCCTCAGTGAACCAAACCCAACGAAATTCAGTGATGCTATGTGATGGGATTGATGAAGCAACCGTGCTTAATCATATATGTTATTTGATCCCAATCTTCTCAGCAATGTCAATCGAAACCTCCCCAAGTCTAGATATTCCATTGTCTCTAAAGAACTAGGGAATCCAAACAACAATATGAATCGGCTGTATGCTTCAAAGCCTAACCAAATAGAATGGATTCCATGCTTTTCAGAAGAGAGTCTCACTGATAAACAACATGATCCTATCCAGTCAAACAGATCAACGTTGGTCCGAACCTATATCCATCTCGAGATCAATCGAAACTCCCCAATTTCAAGAATGATCAAGACTTCAATGGTCCAGATCAAACAACATCAATCACATGTCAATGGGACACTCTCTAACGTTGTTCGTACCAGTATGCGAACTCAATTCATTCCTCAATCAAAGTCTCCCCAAACTAAGATTTTGAAACATCAAAAATTCAGCCATATCTGACGACCACCATAGGTGAGTGGTTATCCTGGAAAGAATCAGTTAAAATGAGTCAGTGTTTCCCAATGAGTGCCTGACAGGATCTTTTCAATCCACCACTAGCTGTCATCTAAAATCACAAGGGACCATCCAGTTATAGATGTGCTGAACCAACATTCGTCCATCCACATTCAATCGAAACCTCCCCAAGTTCCAATATCATTCGGTTTCTAAAGTTATTCAAGCAAACATCGTAACAACCGATGAAGTGATGATTTTCAATGTGACATATTGAATTCAAACACAGTGTCTTTTATGTTCATGCTCACTCATGAGAGAGACAGGTTGCCTCATTTTGCTTGAGCAAAACTTCAATCTCATTCCCAAAAGCAAATGCCTCTTCTGCAGTTTGAATGTTCATATAATGGCTAAGACCAAAAAGTGATGAATTGAAATGATGAATGAGATGAAACCATCAGATGAAAGCATCAGTTCCATCATATCAGAAGTCTTTAATCAGAGGTGGTAAAGCTCTTCAATCAGAAGTCCAACATCAGCAAAGCACCGAACAAATGGAAGGAATGGAAGGCTGAAATCAAAGATCGTGGTGAAAAAGCGTGAGAGTAACAGTTGCATCATATCAGAAGTCTTCAATCAGAGGTGGTAAGTCTCTTCAATCGGAAGTCCAACATCAGCAAAGCACCGAACAAATGGAAGGGATGGAAGCACCAATCAAATGGAAGGAATGGAAGGCTGAAATCAAAGATCATGGTGAAAGAGCGTGAGAGTAACAGTTGCATCATAGCGGATGGATCGTGCTTGAAACTGAATGAATAGTGAATGTAATGATGAACCTTCCTTTCTAACATTTTATGGATAACAGGATAACCTGAAGAATGAAGTATGTAAAGGGATAAGAGAAATTTGGGAGAACTTAGTTTTTATATCTTTGGTGAGACTTTGTGGTATCTACAGTGAAGGCACTTGAGTTTCAATATCTTATATTTGGTTTTGTGTCACCTAAGTTGGGGTACGTTCGGTCACTGTGATTTAAGGTTGACGTGGTACAATGTGTAGGCACGTTTGGACAAATGAGCCGTCTTCTGTCGGTGGTTTTGCGGCAATGGGGCTACTACTTTTGAAACATTTTGGCTACAACTGAGAATACTGGCTTTGCTCTGAAAAAAAAATCGTTACTGATTAGAGTTGTTTGTCTTCCATTGCATGCACAGTTGACTATACTGATACAAGACTTGAGAGAAAGAATCGTATATTTGAGCAATTGTTTTAAAGCTCGTTTTGTGTACAGATTCTAGATGATCAAAATTGATTCTCAATTTTCTCCAATCTTTTGTCTATATGTCTGGAAGCTAGTGGGATTATGCTCCCCCAATGCGTCAGAAGTGGTTTTGTGTAACGATGTATTGTCAAATCTGGGTATTAGACGGATTTCCGCTTCTGTAACCTTTTTTAGCAGTGCTCGAGATTCCAAATACCCGGCTGCCGGCTAAATGAAACTGTGTATATGGCGATTGCGCAATATCTGGGCCACACGCTTTCTCGAGGCTCGAGAACCAATGATACCAGCGTAAATAACCGTTCCAGTGCCAGAGTAACCACCATGTTCCACACTCACACTGCTTTTCTGGAAAGGTTAGCGTAGAGTACAAGTGAAATCCCGTAGGTAAAAGTGGCATTGACCTATCGGAAGCATCCAACGCTGGGTCAAGACGTATATCCTCCTAAACCTGACACAATTTGAAGAATGAAGTGAGAATAGCGTAATGGATCTCGAAGCCATAGTTTCAAAACACACCTGTCATACACAATATAAATAGCTGGTCAATTCCTTACCTTTGTCTTCATCTTCAATATTCACTAAACTATATTCAATTCAATTGAATTATATAACATAACACAATGGTTACTGTCAACGATCAAGATCCAAAATTCCCACCAAAAGAAGCTCCATACTTGAAGTTATTCACCTCTCCAACCACCAATGGTCGTAAAATCACCATCTTTTTGGAATTGTTAGGTATTGATTACATCTTCAGACCAACCGATTATGCTTTGGAAACCAAAGAACCATGGTACTTGAAGATCAATCCAAATGGTAAAGTCCCAGCCATCTCAAAAGCTGATGCTGATGGGAAACTGTTCAACTTGGCTGAATCTGGTGCTTTGTTGTTATGGTTGGCTCAAACTTATGATACTGCTCACAAATACTCATATGCTCCAACTTCAAATGAACACTGGGAAGAGGTTGAGTTCTTGTTCTTTCATGCTTCTGATTTAGGTGCTGCTCAAACTGCCTATAACAAAAACCCAACCCCAGAAACTGAAGCTGCTTTATTGAAGAAGTACACAATTCTTGAGAATCAATTGAAGTCCACTGGTTCTGGTTTCTTAGTTGGTAACCATATCTCACTAGCCGATGTCATTGCCATTGCCCATGCTAAACAATACAAAGACAGTGCTGCTGATACTTCATCATTCCCATTGTTCAACAAATGGGTTGACACTTTATACGCTTTACCAGCTGTCCAAGCCGCTTACAACAAGAAATAACAATCAAGTAAGCTTTAGGTTCCTTGAAAGTTTGTTCCACTAGATGCTTTCTCAACATTCTATATATGGATATTGATTATTCTTATGTAAAGGAGAAATATATACTATGTTTGACACATAAAAATCACTATGCACTTGTAGTCATTAAATTAGCAGGAGCAGATTTTTGTGTTGTGCCTTGTAATACATCAATACTTTTTTTCAATAGATCACCGGAAGGATCCAATATCTTGAAAAACCTCAACATCTCCAGAGCTGTTTCCCATAATTCTTCGTCAATCAGTGAGTTCTCATAGATGAGTTTTAAAAAATTGATCAGTTTCAACTCATCTTTACCCAGCTCAATATTCTTCGGCTGATTTTCAATCTGATCATAGTTCAAGAAAATTAATATCAGAATCCCTAAGATCTTAAACTGTTTCAATTCAATAGCTCGATCTAACAATACGTCTGGTGTTATTTCCAAGCTCTTGAATAAATCATTCCAATAGTAAACCTCAATCTTTCTAAGACATTTTGAGATGATATTCAACTCGATCAATGGATCAATCTTCAAGATTGACGAGATTTGGGAGAGGTCCTCATTGTTGGTGATTGTTTTGTATAAAAGAAGCTCCAAAGAGTATTGGAAATTCTTATATTTGTGATATTTGTTGAAGACTTCCTGATATTGGTTTTTGGAGTTGATAAGCTCAAACTTGATTAGATCATGTAAGAAAATTGAGTTTTTGGTTATGATGTTGTTCAATTGGATTTGTTTCTTATTTATGAACTCATTCTCCAGTGTAATGATCAATCCCTTCTCCAAAATTAAGAGTAGTGGGTATTGGTTATCAGTTGGGATAGATAGGACAGAAGACTCTGGGGATTTATCACTGACTAGTTTTTTGAAATCTGTAATCAAGAACAATTCTTCTCCATTGAAAAGATAATATGAATTATCATGAATCTTATGGGTGTACTCAACCTTGTCGAACAGCAAGTTTTTTACGAATGATTTATCCTCTAATTCCTTTAAATAAATCAATTCGCCATTGACTTGCGCAATCAGGTCATCGTTCTTAACATCCCCGTTATTGACCTTGATCAGATTTTGAACGTTGTCATTCCCAGAGAATAGCTTTTCCAATGAGAGGATCTTGATCAAATCTATTTTAAAGCTCTTTGGTAAGATTTCAAACTTGAAATAATAAAACTTTCTCTTCTTTGTCAAGATGATCAAATCATCTCCAATCAGGTTTATAAAATCAACCTCATCATCTTCACCATTCTCAGTTTTTAGATTGAAATCATATTTGAATACAACATATTGCGAATCAAAACTGATCTCCTTATTGAATTTTTTGAAATCGAAGATAATCAACTCAGAACCGACAACGGTTTTATTAACAAGAATCAGCAAGTTTAACTTCTCAAACCATGTTAAAGCCTTAATATTCATCTCATGATTATAATCATTGATATAAAAACTCCAATCATTATCAACCGAAGAATATAATAACAATGAAGTCTCATTACTTAGAGCCAGAAATTTTGAGTCCTTTGATATAGCAACTTGTGATATCCTTGGGGTTTGTATTTGATGATAATGATCATAAGGAATCTTTATGATGTTCCAATTGATGGTTCTTGAACTAGTTGAGTTCACATTTATCATTTCATGACCTGAATAACTGTGGATCTCAGAATCGTTTAGTAAAATTGGACGTAACTGATTATGATTGATTGAACTGTTCGAGTTTGAAAATTGTGATGATAAAAGTCTTAATTGGTAAAAACTTGTGGTTGATGTCAGGAAAATCTTTGAGTTTGCTTCATTTATTGAAACTGAATTTATTTTGGTTAGCCAATTGGAGTCATTATTGAACTCTGAGTGTATCTGAGAGTTGAAAAGAGTAGATCCAAAAGTTGATTGAAGAGACCAATGGCCATTGTTGAATAGTATCATCAGAGTCTGATTATCAAAAGACCAGTTTATAGATTTGATTGATCCTTCAAGTTTAGTCTTTTTCAGGATTGAGCTAGTGGAGTAATTGTAATAGATCAATTTATCATCTTCTTCTCCAACTTCTCTCAAAATGATAAGGTTATTCTTAGAATTGATAGCAGCATCTGAAACATTTGTGAATTTGTAGTCATTGAAAGGCTTGAAAGTATCTGAGGATCTTTTGTAGAGTCTGGCTTCATTCTTGTCATTGAATATAACAAATAATACATTGTTAGAAACAGCTTTAACAATCTTTGTGTTCTCATCACCAAGTCCTTCAAACTCTATGTTTATGTTCTTATCATTGGATAGATTCAACAAACACACATTGTTCTTGGTCAGCAATAATATTTCATGTTTGGTCAACCATATGAAATCCTTGATCCCATTACTGATCTTCAAAAAGAGTTTAAATCTCAATTGATACTTCAGTATAGGCTCTTCGAGCGAATCTTTGTTGAAGAAGTTGAACCCAGTTGGTTCATCCTGCACTAAACCGTTTTGAAGCATCGTACTGGTTGCTGAATACACTGTCAGTATTTCGTTATGGCTAGAGTTGCTATCATGATGGTTGTTCAGTATGGAATAGAGCAGCAAAAAATCATTATCAGTATGGACAATGAGAAGGTCATCAAGCAGTCTGAAGCCCAAGTTCTTTCCATACTTGGCTAGTGCTTCCTCTGACCTCTGATGAGCGGCAATTATGACTGAGTTAGAATGGTCGTAAAGATGGATAGTGTTTGTTGTCAGGATGATTGAAGGAGACATTGTTGTGAGATCAGCCTTGACTATGGACTCGTTGGGCAGCAGCGGGACCCTCACCGTTTCAGGCACCGAGTATGGGATGATCATGATACGTATAACTCTGTGAAGAAGTGGAAAAGGAAGGATGAAAAGAGAGAGAAAGTGATGTTTATAGATGTTGTTGATTTTAGCTATGAGTTATCGATGATTATGTAATAATAAAGAACTCCGGGTAATAGCTCATAGTTAAGAAGGTCATCAATTCATCTCTATTTTATACACACAGATGCCTACTCAGCTCCTTCTATAACCCCTGATCCTAAGCATCTGTCACCATGGTACAACGCCAGGTATTGGCCTTGCGCTATTGCTCTTTTACTGTCTTTCAATTGGACCACTATTCTCCCATTGTCCAGTTCATCAATCTGACTGATCTCTATTGGTAATTGTAGTGATCTGTATTGAACATTTAGTTCGTTGATTGGTATCTCTTTCCAATTTGCTGTTAATGGTATAAAGTTATCAACATATACTACTTTCTTGAACAATATTGGATTATCAGAGCCTTTCACTATAGTGATATCATTCGTTTCAAAGTTCTTCTCACTGATGAACCAAGTCCCTTTGAATTCAGGATCTCCTTGAGGCATTGAAATCCCATTCAACTTCTGTCCAATTGTAAAACTCCATAAACCTTTATGCTGACCCCATATTTTACCATCTTTGGTAATGATATTTCCAGGTGTTTCTTGTAAAAACTGTGATAGGAAATCGTTGAAATTCTTTTGGGATTGATTAACAAAACATAATCCCATTGAATCTTCCTTTGTAGCAGTTGGTATCTCTAGTTCTTGAGCCAGTTCTCTAACTTCTGGTTTTGTGAGGTTCCCAATCGGTAACAAAAGGTTATTCAGTACTTCAGGTTTGATCTGTGACAAGTAATAGCTCTGGTCTTTTTGTTTATAGTAAGATCTCCATAACTCAGCATTATCATCTCCGTCATTCTTCTTCAAGACTCTAGAATAGTGGCCAGTAACCAACCACCATTTTTCATTTGAGTACTTCTTACTCAAATGTTCATAAAGCCTTCCAAACTTGACATATCTGTTGCAGTTAATGTCAGGATTTGGTGTTATACCACTCGAATAGTTATCAATCATCGGTTCAAACACCTGTTGCCAGTAGTCTTTTTCGAAGTTCACCTCTTCCAGTGGGATTTCCAAGTGCTCAGCAACTTTGTGAACGTCCTTGATGTCTTTTTCTAGGCATCTCTGTGAATCCTGCTGGTTCCAATTGATCATGAAGACGCCTCTGACATTTTGGTACTGCTGTTTGTATAAAGCAGCAGCGACTGACGAATCTACGCCTGAAGACATTGCGATGATGATGAGATCACGCGGGTTTGGCGCATGCTGATGGAACCCTTTGGGTATTCTGCTCTTGATAAGGCTCAAGTACTTTTGCAGCATCTTTTAGAGGGGCCCTTCTGATGAGCTCTGCCTAAATTTTAGTGTGGGTTTATTGGTTGGCGATGAGTATGTGAAAAATTTTGGCATAAAAAAAGACCTTGAACTTCCTCGATGAAAGAAGACACTGCAAAACCCCACCAATGATGACCTTTCTGACGAGGAAACTTGGGACAAAAGGAATCAGGAGCTGCTACAAAGTCACAGAAAAGGCCGTCTCCAACATTTTCAATACCTCTGGAGTTTTCAGCTACGAAGAATTGATACCAAAGGCAGAATCATTGAAGAGAAACACCCATGGTACGGACCGTCACGAAGGCATAAAAGATCACGTTGTCTTTATCGACAAAGACATAAAAGAGTTCAACATTGGCGAGCTGAGACAACTGGTAAGGCTGGATGCGTCTTTGGACAATGTAAACTTCAGGTTAACAACCAATAACCAGTCGTTGAAGCATGAGTTTATCGATCCCAACTTTAGACGATTGTTGAACAATGGATTATACTATCGGATATATATGAATGGTCCTACTCAGACAGAAGATGTGCTACTCAAGAATAGTCAAGATTATGAGCCAAAGCTAATCCAAATCATTTTATTACTATCCAAGGTCAAAGATAAGTATCGATCGACTCAACTTCCTGATTCTAATACTCAACCACTTATCAAGATCCCAATCGTTATAAACAATGGGAATTACGTGCTAGAGACAATCTCTTTGCCTATACTTACAAGACTACATTCAATTGGTGTTCCAAAAAACCATCCAAACTTTAATGAACTGATCAATTCAACTTTTACTAATCCAATAAATGAAATAACAGTCCCATTCCAAGAACTACCCGAGTCTGACTCTTTAAATCTAACTGCACTTGTTCCAAAACATATTCTTGAGCATCAAAAATATATCATCAGTGAGACAAAAGTCAAACCTGCTCCTTCATCTGATATCAGATTCCCCTATGAAAATAGATTCATCTCCTTTGATGAGATCACTCCAATCATTTGTTCAAAGTTTGGCATTCCTCAACCTCTATTCAATACCGTTCCTTATATATCTGAGGCACTGTTTGACAAAGCTACGGGAAAGAAGATAAGCAAAGTAGTCAATGACAAGATTGTCTTATCTGAATCTGGATTTGATAAGATTGAGATTGTTAATGAGTCTCCAGTGGTCCATTTGGCTAAAACCAAGAGAAGTGCCATGGCTAAATCACCTCCAATTAAGACTATTTTGTCCAGGACTTCACCTATGAGACTGAGAAGTGGGAAGGATTCAGATCGATTCATCATTACTCCAGATATACTAAGAAGTGTTCTTCTATCGAACGATCAACCTTCGCCTGAATTGTTCCAAGATCGTTATGGATTGTTGAGACTGTTGGTTATGACATTGGGTGTATTCAACCAGACTTTTTACAAATTTGAGACTTTTGAATACTTTGAAAACTTGAACGACCTCCTGAAGAAGTATCCGCAGCTTGCACAAATTGATCGTTTACTGTTAAGTGACTATCATAAGTTGAATGTGACGAAAGAGATTAATCTTGGTTGTTTCGTTAGAACAATGAGCAATTACATCATTTACAACAAACTCAACTATAATATTGAAAGAATGGACCTCATCAGCAATCTATTTTCAAATCTATTGATAAGAATCCTCGATAATGAACTGAAAAATCATTTCCCAGAAGCGTCATACTTCTACGGGCATTCAAATGTTTTCAAGTTTGATGAATTACCAACCATCCGCACATCATCGTCAATTGAGCTTGAACCACCCAAAGTTGATAGAAATTTCTTGGAATTACCAGAAGTCATCACACGTATAACCTCAGCCCCGACAACAGATCCATTATACAGGTATAACCTCTTGATAAAAACTGCAGATAGGTCCATGTGTGATGCCACGGTATTAACTCAGATTTCCCAAACGATTGACCTATTACCACATACATATAATGAGAAGGTTTTAATCAAGGGTTTTAACAGAAACGATCTGGCAGAATTACAATCAGCTGGTATCCGTTTGGTGACTTCATCTGAGTTGTATCAGTACAATACAACCAGATTCCTTCTTGCCAGATTTGTTGATACCAAAGATTTCTCCAAATGGATTAAAAGATATCATGAGTTGCAACCAGATCAAGCCCATTTCAACAAGTTTCAGAATCTCGACCAATTTCTAACAGATTTCAAAGAAATAATGAACGCTGGAGCTGAACAGAGTATCAGGGGATTCCATAATGTTCTCATTGAAAGATTTTTGAAGAAGAAATTGAACTTCCAACAAGTGAAAGATTGGTATAATGATTGTAAAAAGGAAAACCAGAAAGAATCGTCAATCCTGGAAAATGTTGAAGGGTTCAAGAAGGTTGATGTCACTGATGAAACCGAGTTTGAAATTGTTCAGAAGGATATCAAATGATCAGTACATAGAACACACACACCTCTGTTTATATGTTTTCATTTTTGAATTTTCTTCTTCACTTCTCTGTAGAATTGATTCATATTATCATTGAGTTTTAAATAGTTCTGCAACAGATTAATTGATCGTATAACCAACTCATTGTATTTCAGCCTCAGATTAACAACTTCATGATTCTGAGCCAGAATCTTCTCATTTTTATTCAAGATGGAAACATCGAGGTCAATCAATTCGTAGTGCTTCAACTGATTGGCAAATCCTTCAATTTTGTCCATATTCAGCTCAATATAACTCCGTTCATATGCCAGCTGTTCCTCTGTCAAATTACCATGGTCGCTGCTGTATGTCTTCAGGCTTGAATCGTTCAGACTGTTGAACAATCTCAAAAGACCTTGATGATTATTGATGAAGTTGTTTATCGCATTGTTCAACTGATCTAAGGCCTCAGAAACGGTGAAATCCTCGTTCAAATTGTAGTCCACATCAACCAAGTGCTCCAGATCACGTAAACGGGCAGCCAATGACTCCATAACCTCTCCTGAACTATCCTAATCAACTTTTAGACCTCAAAAACAAAGGAAGAAAGTTCATTTCAAAAGTAAACAATGTATAAATCGTGGAGTTACCCTACTGATCTTTCCTGTCCATTTCAAGTAATTTTCGCGGATTACTCGTCAAAGGGGCGACGTAAACAAAAAAATGGCCAAAGTCGAAAGTCATAAAGGAATTTGAACAATCATTTCAGTCGCAAAACAGTCAAAAATGGTGAGTTTTATCGTCAATTGAGTTGTCTAAGTGTTTTTTGAATCATGAATTATCACATTTCCAGATTTTCAACCGTTTAAAACGGGTGGAAATTGGTGGAATTGATTGTTGATCTGAATATTTGACACATTTATGGCTTCTCTTGCTATAAAAAGAACAGAATTACTAACAAGTTTCATCAATTTAGTCTAGATCAGGGTATGTTTCATTCTTTTTTTGTATTTCGATACTGTGTTTTGAAGAAGGAGTACTAACAAAGAACAAAACAGTGTCGTTGTCGCTGACGAATCGTTAAAAACCTTCAATGAATTGAAATTAGGTAAAAAGTTCAAATTCATCTTGTTTGAATTGAACCCATCCAAAACTGAAATTGTCGTTAAAGAAACTTCAACTTCTACAAACTATGAAGATTTCATTGGTTTATTGCCAGAAGATGATTCATTATACGCCGTTTACGATTTTGAATATGAAATTAACGGTAATGAAGGAAAAAGATCAAAATTGGTATTCTTCACTTGGATCCCAGATACTGCTCCAATCAAATCTAAAATGATTTATGCCTCTTCAAAAGACGCTTTGAGAAGATCTTTGAATGGTATCAGCACTGAAATCCAAGGTACTGATTTCGATGAGGTTGCTTACGAAACCGTTTTGGATACCGTTAGCAAAGGTGCTGGTAATCATTAAAGACATCATCTTTGAAGGATGAAGGAGAAAGATGAGAATGTGAGAGTTACATAGGGGAGAGATATATTAATACTAATGTATTTTACTTTTTTTGACTGTGCGACAAAAGTACTGACAAAAGTACGAGAATCGTATAGAACACCCATATTAGTATTATTAGTCTTATTATATATCATAGCTGTGGGACTTGAATTAACTTTACCCAAAGTACCCACTATCCTCGTATATCCAAATCAATTCTGGAAATTACCACTTCTTCTTTTCTTTGGATTGATAATCTCTTCAATTTCATCCTCTTCTTTCCTCTTTAGCTGAAGATCATTATCTCTCTTGATCTCTTCAATTTCACCATCCTCATCATCTAATTCCACAATCCCACTGTTTCTAGTATGACCAGCACTTTTGTTATTATTGTTAAAATCGTCATCAAGTTCATCATCATCTTCTTCATAGATATGATCATCATTGATATTTCCAAACCCTTCATTGCTTAAGAACTCATCAATATCAAAATTTCCTGAATTTGAAGCTGTCAATGGAGTAGAACTCGTATTGGTCTCAGTGGCACCAGTGGCACCTGATAGTTTTGATATTAGTTCATCAATACTTTGACCTTGTTGTTCAATAGATTTAGATAATTCTTTGTAACTCTGACGATGGTCGAGAGGTGGTCTTGGAAGAGTTGGTTTGACAAATTCCGGTTGGTCTTCATTCTGGGCTTGCAATGGTTGTAAACTTATGGCATCTGGAACTCCTGATGTCTCTGGTGATAATGGGGCAAGATAATCATTTAATTCATACGGCTGAATAACGTTCGAAGGAGTAGCAGAAGGTGTAATCTCATCTTTGTTCCTAATGATCTCTTGAATAGGTGAATTGTCAATCTCAGCAATTGGGGTATTGTTCGAACCTGTTGACGAAGCTGAAACATGACGATCTTGTTTAAGCATCAATCTTGGTCTTGAGTTATTGAACCTTTGATTCAAATCAGCTTTGAACCCATTACCGTTAACATTAGGGCTTAACTCCTCACTTGATATGCCACCTTCATTATATGGTGTCAGTTGTTGAGCATTGAAATGGTTCTCCAATAGCTTAGAGTTACTTCCGTAAACGCTAGCTAAGAATTGTAAGATTTGTTCGATTTTACCATTCTGTAGTTCATTCTTCTCTCTTGTTTGATATAATTCCTGCCACAACAGGTCATTGTCATTACGAACTCTTGATAATTCTTGTGTGATTTTAATTTGATTTGCCTTTAACGTGTTCAATTCACTGATCAACAATCCAACATCCACCTGATTCAATCCAAGTCCATGAGGTGGACCACCTTCAGGATTATGATGTTCCTCATTTGGTTTGTTTCTCACAATCTTTTCCAATAGTTCAGGTTTATCCTTTTGGAAATTTGGATTTAAAAATTGCCATCTTTCATCACTATGGAGAGACCCTGAACTTGCATCTTGCACTTTATGCCATCCATACATGTTTAGTTGACGCACAAAACTGGCAAAATTGGAATGTTTGAAATATTTAGGAAGGATTTTTTGAACAAATAATTCACGATTTGAAACAAGGAAACTTTTACCATTATCAACCCAGTTTATCAACTCCTGGTTCTTTTCGTCATTGACCATTGTCCATAACTTCATAACAAAAGCAGGCTTCGACTTGTTCTTGTGTGGTTTTGGTTTGTGAGTGTGGTGTTGTGTTGTCAATGCGAGCAGATTATTCATTTTAGTGATGTTATTTGAGTTTGTTTCTACCAATGATGGGGGTATAACCAACTCCGTGTTCTCTAGTAATGGTGTTAGACTTAACTGTCTGTCATCACCTTCAATTTGCCCAATATTGGCCATTTTCTTCCCGTTTTTTTTCCTTTAGTGCCTCTGTTAAAGTTTAGCTATTCAGTAATCTGATTGAATCCTGAGAAGTCAGATGCTCTTTCAATTGACGTGTTTACCTCTGGGTAAAATGGTTATTTCATGCTTGTTTTTTTGCCTGATGAAAAAAAAATAAAAAGTTCGGAGATTGCTTATGTAATCGCTAGTCAAGTTTTGGGCATCTACTAAACATCTAGAAGAAGCCTCTCATTGGATGGGAAAAAACGTGTCATCTTGGTTGATTCACAAGGTTGTTGTATAGTCATTAATTTGATTGTTTTAGAACTAATCTGGCCCCATTTTCATGGTTGTCATGGGGATTTCTTGAAACTATCACGTGATAGTCATGTGAGTGATCAGGTGACTACATTGAAAGCACATGAGTTGCTAGGCAGATAAACGGTATCTCATTAAAGTTTTTATTGATTAGTTTATTGTTGATTCTCTTCTTGTTATTAGTGATGTTTCAAGATCTTGGTAAGACATCGATATTAATTAGCAACTGAACTCATGTAAACATACCCGTTATATAACTCTCAAAGTTTGATCTTCCCACTAACACTGTTCAATCCATCAAAAACCAATAGATTGTCCAAGGGGACATATTGTGACGTTATTAGCTTGATTGCTTCCTGAGCACCAATACCGCCCATTATGGAACTGATGTTGTTCATCTCTTGACCCTGACTTCTAATCATCTCGAGCAAAACATTTTTCACATCTTGGAGATTAATGGATGATAGGATATCAGTTGGGATCAGTTCAGTAAGGTTGAAGTCATTGATCGATTTTGGAAATGAAAGATGAGATCTTCTAAAGGATTCAAGGAGTATAATTGATAGAAGGACTGGTTTCAAGTCATATTTACCCTCATAATCCGTTAGATTGTAATCATTGATGATTTTGGACTTGAAAGATTCAAAATCTAGTAGATTGAATGAATTCTCACTATAGAATAGGTATTTTGAGTTTTTGATGAAATTCTTGATTGTTACTGGATCAATAGCAAATGTGGTAGCATGAATCTCCTGACTCAAGAGCTTAGTGAACTCAGACAAGTCATGATTGAATTTATCTTTGTAGATTCCTTTCAGGATATTATAGTTTTCAGTGTTGGAGTCCATATCAGGCAACTCTCCAGATATTGGCAAGTTACCATCATTCAAATCCACAAACTTCTTCAAAGTCTTGACCAACGTCCAAAATTCATTCAGCTCTAGTTTTCTTTCTTCAAACTCTTTCAATTTTATAAAGATGTCCTCGACATTTGATGGAATTTTAATCTTATTGAAGATCTTGTTTGAATTCAATACAGCCTCATCAAAATTCAATTGGCTGAAATCTTTCTTCCAATTGACTATCATTTTTTTGAAATCAGCTCTCTCTTTTGATGATTCAGGTAGTTTTTCATGCAAGTTCAACCAAGTCTGAATAGCTTTCAGTTGAATAATCAAGTAAGGGATTTGTGAATGTTTTTCCAAATCTAATGAGTTTAAGTCAATAGAATTGGAATAGTCCAATAATTCTTTCCATGGATACAGTATTCTCAGATCAATCAACGAATCAGGATGTGTGTCAACAACTTCAAAATATGCCTTATAAACCCTTATAAATCCGTAGAATCCAATTGAACTTAATATGATCAAGGGAATATTTGAGACCCTTGAAACGTTTATAAGATCAAGGTTATTCCAGTTGTATATTATCAAATCAAACTTGGACCAGTATTCCAGCTGTTGTTTCGAGATGAACTCATCAACACTCTCTCCATTTTCAATATTTATATAGGCACCACCAACATCACTGTTCAATTCATTGATATTCTTCGTCAGAGTGGCCAATTTGTCTTTACCCAGATCATCATCGTTCAAATAGAAGTTATTACTCAAATCAGTCTCATCAATAAGTTTGAACTGGTCCAGTAAAGTGAAATGACCAATGTTTGGCAAGACCAGGTTCTTCAGTAATTCTAGGGAGGTAATTGTAGGGCTAATGACCAAAACGCTGGCGTTCTCCAAAGACGACTGGCCTTGCGACTGCCACAGACGCAATTGTCTGTCATACTTCTCCTCTTTCGACATTCCTAAAGCTTCAACACACCAAAAACAACAACTTATTGAAGGGCAAAAAGCTCATAGGAAAGAATTCATAGAGAGAATTTTACGTAATACAACAAAACTGATGACATAAGCACTATAATGATAAACGTGGGTCGGGCAGAAAATTTAGTTAATCCCATCAACTTTCTCTCTTTCTTTATATCGTCAAGCTGGACACTCCCGGGAGACTGGTAATATGATATGAAGTTCGCCAAAACGTTCGAAAAGACACTGCAGGAGAACCAGACACCAGAGACGTGGCTGGCCCACTCGATCCAGTACAAACCGTTGAAGAAGAGCATCAACAGAGTGGTGGATGAGCTGAAGGAACTTGGACTGACACATGAAGTGCTGGAGAACAACGAGGTGCAGCTGGTGGTGTACACTTTCGACGAGACCGCAACAAACGACCTGAGCCCGCACTTGCCATTAACAGAGACCAGGTCGGAATGGAAACTATCGAAAGATGAGGTGTTCTTCAATGATCTCTATCACCAATACAAATCATTGATCAAATTCAACGATGAGCAACAAATGGTCATCCACAACGATATGACAAAGATAGCTATGACCATACGAGAGCTTACTACCAAGAACAAAAACAAGAATGATTTGTATTTGTGGAGAGAGATCTTCAACCTATATGTTGATTTCAAATTGGACCTAAAGTCAAAATTTAACCTCTCCAATCTGAACAAGTTCATGAATCATGTGAGTGAATTGAACTTGTTAAAGAAGTTCAAAAATACAAAATCAAACACCAAGATCTTGAAAGAATTTTACCAACTGAATATCGAACTGATCCAGTTTTTGTCATTTGAAAACCTGAATAACATTGCCATAAATAAAATCATCAAAAAGTTCGATAAGAATACACTGCTAAAATCATCCACTAATCTGAAGAAAGTCTTGACAGCTCATCAAACTATCCTAACAACAACGTCCATCGAGCAGATCATCTCTACAGACATCATCAAAATCATTCCACAGTTGCAAGACTACTCATGTCCAATCTGTTTCAACCTTGCTTACAAGCCCATTAGATTATCATGTGGCCATTTTTTTTGCCTAAGATGTATGATTCAACTTCAGAGGAGATTGGAGAAGAGATGTCCAATTTGTAGAGAAGAGGTTGTTATGTTTGCTGATGAGACAAATGTTGATTTTGAGATGATTGAGTTCATGAAAAAACATTTTCCTAAAGAGCTGAAGATCAAGAAGAAAATTAATGACAAGGAGATCTCAGATGAGGCCATCTCCAGGATGTATGGTAATGATTGTGTAATCAGTTGAAGTGAATAATACGTAATTTCATAGATACAATATTAGCCCTATCAAGAAGAAATAGGTTCTTGTTTGGAGACTTTTGGATTTGAGCCAGTGAGCAATCACTTGGTATCCAGTGGAGCAGTCAATGAGTTGCTTAGAGCGTTTTCAACACTTTTCTGGACACGAGAAGTCAGTTTTTAATCAACTAGTATATAAGTCCTTGATGTTCATGATTCATGGAGCTTTTATGCTTCAAGTATGCTTCCTGTACAATTTAAGGTTGTACTGTTTGTTCAGTTTCAATGATAACTGACGGAAGAATACCAAGGTTTAATACAATTATGAATCTGATATTTCATTGTTTTGTAGTCATTTGGTCAAGTCAAAGCATTAGATCAGAAGATAGTCCTCATGAAGTTTTCTACATGAATAAAAGCTAGAAATAAGTCATTGGTATACAAAAGCAGTCGTTACACAACCAGCAAATCAACACACATAACTACGTCTAACTAATATCTCAACATATTCCCAGGAATCGATCAACAACAACCTCGGTACAGCGTCTCTTGTTTCTTACACCCATTTCGTGAGTGAACGATATATAACTGACACCTCAAGCTACTGGCTAATACTCCCTGATTCGTGTACAGCCTTTGTGAATATACCTTTCCACATGGAGTAATTGATATACTGGAACACCAAAATCTACCAAGAGAGGTCTCACTACAGGACTTTCACTTCATACCGCAATATGTGGAATATGAGGGAAGATCAATGTTTTGAAATTGGTAACGTAGTGATTCAATGGCTTGTTATTTATCCTGTAGTTTTCCCACAGAGGAATATAGACAAGAAACGCAAAGAAAGTACGTATTGGATTATTGAGTGTAATGATGAGTGACGTTTATAGGTGCTTTCATTCACCAATGAAGATGCTGATGCAAATATCACCGGTAATTCATCAGCTCCAAATCAGACGTTCTCGATGAATAGTACCCTGGATGTTGCTCATCCATTGAAGTTTGAACTGTTGAAATTCCTTGACCAATGGTCGACGACCAAGCATGTTTCGGACAACTTCAACGTCCTTAGAAACCTTGTGCTAAACTTCGTTAGTGTAGCAGATCAATTACTGGAGTTAGGGATTCCACCAATTCATTGATCCAGTTGGGATTGTCGACCACTTCGCGATAACATAGATATCCAATTATAAGTTCATTTCTGTCCATGATGTACCGAAAACGTCCAGTTGATAAGTTAAAGAAGTTGACAGAAGAGCTGCTAATTTTTTAAGGGAAGAAAGGACCGCACATACGTAACGCAGAAGGACCAATCCCCCAATCGATAGCCTCAACTATTCAACTAAGTCCACGCATACCAAGGGTTGACGTTGTAATTTTCGATCAGTGCTCAGTTTCTTCTCTTCAAATACAAAACAAACTCTGAAATTAGGAGCATTGTATTTCTGATGTGTGTCTGTACCACTTTTGAGTCACCTGACTAGTCACATGACCTTTCCTGGTTATACTATTACTTGAGATCTTATGTCGATCTTTGACACCCTTCTCTGCTTGTCTATACGTGTCTTGTTCTCTTTTGTATAGAAGTAAGCTTCCCTTTGATAAACTTTGATATTCATTCAAACTAATTTACTACATTAATCGGATTTCAATGTGTAATATGTTACCCTGCCGCTTTGACGTAGTCAAAAATGCGTTTAATTGGTTATTAATTTTGCTAGTTGTTAATAAAGACAAGGATAGGAAATACATTGCGTATTATTGTAAAAATCCATTCATTTGCAATTCTGAACTTTGCCGGTTTGAAATAAAGAGCACATTAGTAATTGTTCTTGATCTTTGCCATTTGGAAAGTCATTTGGTGATAACCCAGTCAATGAGCTGTTTACTGGACTCATTAATGAGAAATCACTTTTTGATAAACTGATATATAAGTCCTTGATATTCATGATTGATGGAGCTTTTATGCTTCAAGTCTGTTTCCTGTTCAGTTTAAAGTTGAAGTCTTTATCCAGTTTCAATGATAATTGACGGAAGAATACCAAGGTTCAATACAATTATGAATCTAATATGTTCTGTAGTTATCCGTTCAAGCTCATATCATCTAGTTACGGTGATGAATAGGATGGAGAATCTTTTTTGTATTAATGGTGTTCATACAGCATCTGATCTGAGATTCTTCACTTCAGAACAAGGATCAGAAACTGGAACAATGAGATCAAATACTTGAATTATCTAGAATTTAAAGATGAGTTAATCAATATCATGAAACTGCCTGATATTTAGCTGGTATATGAATAATAGTTCTGTATTGAAACACTTTTGATCATGTAGTATAAAGCCATAAAATGCTAGAAATGAAGTCATCGATACATACAAGGAATAGTTGCAGAAACAGCAAATTAACATACATCTAAACCATCACAATCACTATTATCCCTACTTATTCTCAGGATTGATTATACCATGAACAACCTTGGCAGCTTTCAAAGCCTTCTCTTCAGTATAACGTCTACCAATCAATGATAACCCAACTGGCATCCCATCAGATCCCTCAGGATCATACAACCCATAAGCATCCTCCTCATACTTATTTCTTGCTTCATAATCATTGTCTTTTGGATCCAATTTTGCATCACCATAAGTCCCACTTGGGATCACCACAACTGTATGATCTAACAGGTTCCATAGGACAGTATAACCCCAATATTTCATTGTCTCTGGTTTACCAGCGGTCCCATGATACGTGGGTGCAAGTATAAAATCAACACCTCTTTGATTGAACAAATCCAAATATTCTTGACGAAGATTCTCTCTTGTGTTAACATAGTATTCAAGCTCAAGTGTTGTCAGACCTTTATCACCTTTCCCAATAGATAAGTAGAAATCAGTCAATGCTAATGATGGTTCTCCAGATTCAGTCAATCTGTTAATGGCACAATGGTTACCATCTGCTGAAAACAATGCATTGGCAACTTCACAGGCTTCATAAACTCTATGTGAATCCCAGGTAACAACGTTAACACCAGCAGCTTTTAATCTGTTTTCAGCACTCTTCAAAGCTCTTAAGATTGGAGGATGTGGTTTGACAACACCATCATCAAAAACAATACCAATTGTAAGTTCACATGGTTTAGGTTGAGCTTCTTTTCTCCAAGGGATAGGAACACAATGTTGATCTTTCAACCAAGGTTGAGTTGATATATATGACTCCATCAAGAACTCCAAATCATCCACTGAATTAGCAAGAGGTCCCAATACACAACCAATAGCTTCTTGAAATGTATCAACTGCTGCTGAGAAACAACCAACCATTGACATTCTCTTTGTTGAAGGTTTCAACCCGCAAATCCCATTGAATGCAGAAGGACAACGAATTGAACCACCAATATCAGACCCGATACCCAATGGGGAGCCTCTCATTGCGATTAAAGCACCTTCCCCACTTGAACTACCACCTGGTGAAGCAGAGGTATTGTAAGGGTTCTTACAACGCTTGGAGATGTTGTTGCAACTATCACCATGCATCAAAGATTGTGGTTCATTTGTTCTGATGTAGAAAACAGCACCAAGATCATATATGATCTGTGAAGAAACGGAGAAGTTTTCAGTGACATTATCCAATGCAGAAACAAATGCACCGTGAGTGACATGTCCTTTGTAGTTGAAATGTTCTTTCAATGAGATAGGGACACCATGTAATGGACCAATAAGTTTCCCAGTCTTTACATAGTAATCATCAAGGTATTTGGCTCTTGCTAGACCTTCGTCAAACAAAATCTCCAAGGCACAAGAGGTCAACTGTTGAGCAATTGTAGCTCTTTTGACGAACGCATTCAATATTTCAACAGCGGTGTATTCTCTAGATGCGATCTTCTTTGCAATTTCAATAGCAGTTAATGCAGTGATCTTTAACGACTCTTCATCTAGAACTTTTGGTGGAATGGTAGTGGCGTTGAAATGAGTAGAGTCCAAATCCTCAGGGATCAAGCTTGTTGAGACAAGGTATTCTTTTGGGATTGCTCTATCCAAAGCAGCATTATACGCCTTGATCTTAAGCACCCAAACGGATTGGTATAACTGAGGATTGGATTCATATTTGAAGTCAGCACCATATAGAGGCTCTTTTGTGTGATCAAAGTATGGTTTTGTATGGACTGACATAGCTGTTGATGGCTGTGTTGATAACAAAGTCTGAGGTTAAGAAGAAGGAAGCTGGCCATTATATAACCAGATTGTTATCACCATTCATTGTGGTTACCTTTTCAGGCCTATCAAAGCGCTAAAACATTTCAAACTCCAAAAGTTGATGATATTGCTGATACGAAAAAAGAGGATGGTTTCAGTGATCAGTTTTAGACTGACAGGAGCAAGATTGAGGCATTTCAGAGGATTCCCATAATAATAATTGAGGCAGCGCTTAGTGATTTAGGAAGGAGTTCATCTAATTATTCGCGGAGTGCTCCTTTTTAATTATAATAATAAGGATTTTCTAATTCCTATAAAAATCCCAACTTTCCCTTTTGATTCCATCTTGTTTTGTATATTCAGTTTATCGTATACGTATGCTTCTTGTCCAAATATAGGAATGTTGTCGAAGTCAATCATTTATCAGCTGGTGAATGAGAAACGTCAAATCATAACCAAAAAATTTTAGATTTGATTCAACTGGAAGAGATGTTGAGAATAGGGAATCTGATCCAAAAATTGGTTCCATTGATATATTTCAAGAGTATGCTAGTTTATGAATCAAATTGAGCATAGGTTTGTGGCACAATTAAACCATTGAGTAGTTGAGTTTGCTCTTCAAGAACGTGCATATGAACGGAAAGACTGCTTGCTTCATGCGACTTTGATTACTGTTCTAACACTTTCAATGGGGAATATCAACACAATCATTGTTGACTTGAGAATGACAGATAAGTCTTGATGTTTATATTTTGGATCATCATTCCAAACAAGATATCAGAATCATCTTCTATAGACAATACTACAATTTCCAACCACTCAATCACTTGACAGTATATATTCATTGACGTAGATTGACACATTTTGTTGGTTCATGGTATTATACTATATTATGACTGAAAGTTTTCAGAACTCTTATTCATATTATTCCAGCTGAATGTTGCTAGACTTCATGATATTGATTCACTGATTTGTCGAAACTAGATAACATAATTACTCGGTTTCAGACGTTTCTCATCTTTGAGATGGATATGAACAGATCAGAAGCTCACAAATACATACAATATGATTTCCCCTTTAACCACTGTAGATTACTTTATGGAGATTATCAACTAATCTGATGATCTTGACGGAATACTACACAACGTCAATGGAGTATTGGATGTATTCAAAATTGTGTTAACCTTTGGTCCTCTTCCGTCAATCTTCATTGAATCTGAACAAGCAAAACAATTTAGAAAACTGAACAGGAAACAGATCCTAGGTATAAATGCTTCATATTGAAGACAGACTTGTGATATATTCCGACTATCGATACATAATCGGGCATTCCCTGATATCATTGTCTACCATTGCTGAAAGTCTGGCAGTGTGCAATATGTCCCAAACTATATTGTGCACGAGCTGCTCACATTGTTCGTTCAATAATTGAACAAATTAGTTTCATTGGTTGAAAATTTTGAATCAATTTACATGAAAATTTCTGCTACCAATTAGATCACCAACAGAGTACCATGGTTAACTTTGGCTGTGGTGTCCAAAAGTCAACCTCAGAGCAATATTAATATTTACACCAAAAATTCCCGCGAACTTGTTGTGTGTTTATTATCCGCGGAAGTAGCTGATTTCTTATGGCCTAAAGCTCTGGAGAGCTCCCATTGGCTGATCACACTGAGCTGCTTATCAGACCATTGGGAAATATGTGATGGATCCAGGAGACAGGTATGAGGAGGATGACTTCTTTTCTAGCTTTTCATGGTATTGTACTACATATTCATGACAGAAAGTGTTTCAGTATAAAACTGTTACTCATATTCCAGCTGAATGTCTGATTTACTCATTTGTAGCTGATTCTAGATAATTCAAGATATTGTTTTGATCGTTCCAGTGCTGATATTTGTTTCATTGAAATGTTTTATGGTCAAGTCAGAAGCTGTACGAACACGAATGCATACAAGAGTTCCCACCGTAGAACCTCCATCGAGACTTTCTTCTGATCTGAAGCTTGACTTGACGAAATACTACACAAACATTGAATTCGTAATTGTATTAAGCCATGATATTCTTCCGTTAGTTCTCATTGAAACTGAAAAACCAGTCCAACTTATAAAACTAAACAGGAAACAGAGCTGAAGCAAAGCTTGAATATCAAGGACTTATTGAATAGCCTCTTTGACTGAGAATTTACTCGACATCAAGTGACACGACTAACCGTAAGAGAGCCATCATCACCCATCTGTTAGGGAAAGAATCTCAGCTTTGAAACGATTAGAACAGGCTATAGTCGTACCAAGAATGGGTTCGTCTCATTCATTATCGCTCACTAGATTGACATAACTAACGAGCCCTTTAGTCCCATCAGTGTTTCAAGATCTATTGAACAGATTAGCGCTGCAAGAAAAGTTTTTGGCAAATATGTAATGATCATGATCATTGAAGGACATTGGTCCTCACTGAAGCGGAAATTTCTCAAGACATTCCGTAGGCCTAATAAAGACCTTTTTGTAGTTGGAAGGAATTTCTGAGTACATAGAAAAAGAAGGCTCTTTGAAATATTTTCAGCTTACGTAAGTTTTTATGTTTTTTTGTTATGGTAGAATGAAAAGAGTGGAATTAACTGTTTACAATTCTCGAATGTTCACCATTAAGACTTTTTGAATTGAGATTATGTTCAGATTATAGTGGACTCGTCGGTCATCACTTCATGTGTATTGTATTGTCAGGGCATCTTGAATGATCTGATATTCTTTTTGTTTCTTTTTTGATTAATCAGATTCATTGGCCAAATTGGGCTCAATACCAAAACTAATGGGAAGTCACACTAGCTGCTACCTCATTATTTCTATATGAATCAATCATACTGAATACATGCATCAGTGCAGTTTTTGCTTCTTTTTCAAAGCTTGGCTAATATATCAATCAAATTGTGATTCTTGTTTTTTTGTATTTCAATGGTTGGTGGGTTAGTGATAGATATAATGACAAACTTTTGAATCAAGACAAGAAGAACAATCAATGCTCACAATTACTTCGAATCAGCTATTTGATGTAGCTACTGATATCATATACTGACGGAATAACCTGTGATCTGAGATAATGATAACTTATACCCTCCCGATTCAGGTTATACCTATACAAGAGTGGTTAGGGCAGTAGTGTTACCCGCACACCACAAGGCCATCCAACACCTCAACACCATTCCACTTAACTGGAAAATAAAAGGAGTAGCCCATCTGTTTTCTCTCAAAAGTGAACTCCAAGATGCATCCAGCTTATCATATTTGGATGATTTTGACAAATGCGTTCTTCGTTGAAGATGGGCAGTTCAGTTTTTCTTAGACATTTGGACATTCGATATTTTCAACCAAATTACGCGTTCTTTCCACTTCTGCACTAGCTGGTTAAAAGTCAATGGGGAGTTTAACTTGCCTCTTCTTTTCTAATTGAATAATGGATTCTTGGGAACAACTGAAACTGACTTGTGATGTTTATACTCTCATACAACTGGATGGTTTTCTTTGAGTACACACTACTGTTCTATCATTGGTTTTGTAAACTCATGAAAAGCAGCCACTATTACAAAGGGATGGCGGCAATTTATTTGATTTACATTCAACTGATCATGATCGGTACCAATGTCAGGACAATCTAGAGGGTGTTTACTGTCATCAGATCTATTCGTTATTTGTTATATTTATCATAATAAGACGATTGACGATAGTATGGCCCTCAATTCATAGTCGTAGTTCTACGTAATCTGATCAATTAGAAAGGAGAGAAAGGGGTAGATGTTTTATTATTATCGAGATAGTAGTAGACAATCACAATAACGTCAATCAAACATGTCCTTCCTCATACCTGGTTGAAGTTGCGTATATCTCATAATCTGTAAGCTGATATATCACAAAGGGATAATTAATCAAGACTTAATTGTTGGATAATCCACAGCTAGAAGATATAAGCAGCTAGTTATGTGTAGAATACCACAAACCTCAAAGTTTCACGGTCTACTTCAATTCAGCAGAGCAGTATATTATGGAGAATATCATGGAAAAAGAGAAACAAGGAACTTGACACTTCCAAAATCGTGAGCGCTTGACAATGGACTTGCGAGAAATCCATCTCTTTATATAGATTTCAAGGAATTATAATTTGCCGCCCAGTTACTCATTTAGGGCACGTGATCATAATGTGATCTGAAATCGTAATCGAATAGTTAATAGTCGGGTTATACGAATATCTTCTTTAGAAGGATAATGAGACGTTGATATAATGGTGACCGTAGCTATATTCTTATGCACCTCTGTCTCAACTCTATACCATAAATCAATCACTAATTTCACTTCTTCATCAGGAAGTAAACGTCTCGTTGTAACAAATCCAGCAATACCTTTAGTTCTATCAACCCAATAGTATTTGTCAAACATTCCAGCGACTACTTAAACCTCTCCCAGGATAAGGCCAAGTATTGGGCAGAACGAGACCTTCAAGCTGAAGAATTTGGGCGATAATGTGTCATTGTCTATACAGCGTGTACCCTGAGATGATTGACAACGTCCTCATTTCTTTCTCTACTAAATCTCTCTATATATCTACAAAATAACACTTTAGACCATACTATCATCAAACATCTTATAAGAGGAATAACTAAAGTAATCCATGACAAAAGAATGGTTTCGATGATAGATGCGTCTCTTTCTGTGCTTTGGCTTGACATCAAGAAAGAGAAGCTGTATAAGCTCCCTTTTCGTAGTACATCCGCAGAATCGCTAACTTTATGGTCAGATTTAAAACATTCAAAAAGGAATTCACTGATTAATAAATTATAACAGTCTAAAGGAAAAGAATTCAACAGATTTGGCAACAAGATCTGCCAAACAACAATTGGAAAACGAAATCCGCTGTGAAGATTTGCCTCCTTTTCATATTCGCTTAGAGAATTTTGACTGCGCCAAATCAGTTCTTCCTTATCTTGTGAATGAGAAAGCGTTGAAGGAACATTTACAGTAGGAGATCAAATATGGTAAGTTGAAGGAAGTTGATGATTTAATATTTGGACGCAGAAAATATAAATCTTTTCGCGGAAAAAGAAAGATGGCGCCGGCAGTTTGCGCTTTGTCAAAGATTTGGTCTTGACTAATCTACACTTCCCTGATATAGCTCAACAGCTCAGTAACATTGGTGATTTTACCTATTGTTCATCAATGAAGTGCCTTTGATCAAATTCCAATTACTGGGTCTAGACTTGGTCTCATCACGACTCTGAAATCTTGCTCTTCCACAAGGTCTCAGTGCTGCTACTACTGCTTTCTCTAATCATTTCTCCTCAAATATGAACTTCCTGATCTCCCATCCACAGTACGAGTTATTTATTATGTTGATGATATTCTGATTTTGGCATCGAATTCAGATGATGATCCCAAGGGGTGAAAATCATTATGGATTTATTGAAACAACACCATTATCGCAGTCAATCCCAAGAAAGTCCACATCAATTTGCAATTCATTACAATCTTAGGTTTTCAACTCAAAGATGGCAAAATCAACATTGAACCTGCAAAACTGGACTCCCTTATTGAAATGAAGACACCAACCAATCGGAAATCATTACATCGCGTCTTGGGCCTGTTGAACTTTTTGCGGAGCTTCATCACTGGTCATGGCAAAGTTACTGCTGCGCTGTACCAGATGGTTGGAGACTCTGCGAAAATCCCATTTGACCAGGTCCTAGTCGACGAAAGATTCAGAACTCTAAGAAAGATTTTCCAGAACATTACTCATCTTTATCCACTGGATACATTTAAAGAGGTCACTTTGGTTTCTGGTGCTTCAGGTGAAGGATGTGGAGGATTGATCCTTCAAGACAACAAGATCATATCCCATTTCTCTAAAAGTTTCAACGATACTGAAAAACATTGCAGTACATCGGAGAGGGAGTTACTTGCAGTTGAGAAGTTATGTCATTCGGACAAACGTCTCCGTCTATGTCCAAAGATTACTGTTCTTACTTACCATATGCCCCTCCTCTACGTGCCATGAGTGGTGATTTACAAGCCATTAAACCTGTTACTTTTGGGACGCTGGTGCATTTGGACTATATCGAGATGGGAAACCATCACACTCAGTATCACTACGCTTTGCAAATTGTTGAGTAAGTAGCACCATGTCAATTTTCCATGTGCAGTATTGCTTAATGTCTGTTGCTGAAACTTTACCAAATTTATCTGTTGTTATTGCAGACGGGGCGATTTTACATCTCCCAGTCTTCAGCATTTCTTTACAGCTTATGAAATTGAATTTCGTTATTCTTCATCCTATTATCCACAATCAAATGGATATGTCGAGAAAAGAAATCATCTTTTGAAAACCATTTTTTTCAGATTGGGTTCCTTTAGCTATAAATATTGGCCTATTCTACTTGGTAACGCTGTTATGATTTACAATACTTTGCCAAACACATTCAATTACAGTCCTTATGAATTGTCTACTGGTGACAAACCTTCTGTTCATTTCAAACACTCATTAACTGGTACTCTTTCAGATGTCAATCAAGCTTATTTTGACTCACTTAAGGACAATAACTTTATGTTGGTCTCTGCTGCTGCTAGATTTGCTGCTATTAAACATACTGACGTTGATGCTAAAAGAGCTGATAACATCTCTAACAAAGTGAGCGAGAGAACCCTTAGACAGACTCTTTTCAATTCATCTTCCAGCAAATATAGATTTCACATCAATGAACTCGTGAACAAAGATAATCACAGAGCTGATGGTCCAATCAAAGTCAAATCTAAACCTAAATTTGAGGGTCCTTTTAGAATTGCCAAAGTGTTAGATAGACATGCTTATAAACTCAGAAACCTTTGAAGGTGCTCTCTTAGATGGAACTTTTAATGGTCAAGATCTAACTCCTTGTTATACTTATGATGGCAGTCCAATTCGTGCTGCTAGTGACGTGTTAAAGACTTTCGGTAAAGATGAAAGAAGATGTCTTTCCAAATTGCTTTCTGCTGAACGTTAAGCATAGCGTATTCTATTTTACTCTTCGTTTTCATCTTTACTGCTTCAGTCACATGTCTAGTCACAAGACCTTTCCTAACTTATACTATTACTTATATTCTTATGTCGATCTTTGGCACCCTTTTATGCTTGTCTATATAGTGAGGACTTACCACATTTTGTGTCTTGTTCTCTTTTGTATAGAAAGTAAGCTTCTCTTTACTTATTACTTTAATATTACCGTTATTCAAACATTACATTAATCAAAGTACGGTAAAGACATCATTTGAATGTGGAACAAAAGTGGTATAGACGTACAGGCTGAAAATTTACTGTTTCTCTTCTTAAGTCTTCCTTCTAATTGTACATATCGTTCTGTCTGACCATCTTCCCCTGTACCAACCGCTTTTCTAGTGAGGGACGTTCTTGTCTTTCCTTGACCTAACACTCCGACTTCTTCAACAACAACTGTCTGAGGACATGATCTAGCCTATTATCATCGAATCTATTCGCTATATTTATTATAATTAGATGATTGACGATAGCGCCCTCAATTCATAGTCGTAGTTCTACGAAAGAAGATCAATGAGAAAGGAGAGAAAGGGGTAAATGCTTTATTGTTATCGAGGTACTTGTAGACAATCACAATAACGTCAACCAAACATGGTAACCACCCTTCTCATTCCTGGTTGAGGTTGTGTATGTCTCATGATCTGCATATACCACAAAGGAGATTAATCAAGACTCTGTTGGATAATCCACAACTAGTGTAAGCTGTAAGTGTAGATCACGCTATGCTGCAGTTTCTGTCTTTGTGGAAATCTGCTCAAAGATACTATGTGGATTTTAGGATGGCTTTCCATTTTCCAAAACCATTACACCTTATCCTATCCTGTTTTTTTGACGATGATACCTAAGACTTATAACCATTAACTTTGAAAACTTTTGACTGAATGAAGTCTAGATGTGCAAAGGAAAACTGGAAAGAGTCTATGGTGACGGATTTGTGAAAGAAAGAAAGCCTTGCAGATGGTAGTATCGTACCTGTTCAGGATCTGGATGAGAAGATTTGCTATTCACCCGTTTTTTCCCAGTTTGAGAAAACGAAATCCATTATATCTTGGATTTACAATTGGTTAATAGTAGACTACACCCATAGCACATATGGCACGTGACCAGAATGTGATATACCACTGTTCGAATACTTCATAGTTTTGTGTATATGAACATCCTCTTTGGACTGATGATGAGTGATCGTAGCTATATTCTTATACACCTCTGTCTCAACTCTATACCATAAATCAATCACTAATTTCACTTCTTCATCAGGAAGTAAACGTCTCGTTGTAACAAATCCAGCAATACCTTTAGTTCTATCAACCCAATAGTATTTGTCACACATACCAGCCCACCAGCGACTACTTAAACCTCTCCCAGGATAAGGCCAAATATCATGTTGGTCAGAACGAGACCTTCAAGCTGAAGAAGTTGGGCGATAATGTGTCATTGTCTAGATAGCGTGTACCCTGAGATGATTGACAACGTCCTCCATTTCTTTCTCTACTAAATCTCTCTCTATATCTACAAAATAACACTTTAGACCATACTATCATCAAACATCTTATAAGAGGAATAACTAAAGTAATCCATGACAAAAGAATGGTTTCGATGATAGATGCGTCTCTTTTGATGTAGCTGTGCTTTGGCTTGATATCAAGAAAGAGAAGCTGTATAAGCTCCCTTTTCATAGTACATCCACAGCATCACTAACTTTATGCTTAGTCCCTTAACTGTACTAACACAGAAACGATTTGATTCGGCTTCTTAACAACTCTAAATCTATCCAGTGCTTATCATCACATCTCTTGGTCAAAGTTGCTTAATTAGAAGAGAACAAAACATTCAAAAAGAGCACGTAATACTCACGTCTCTCTAAGAATAAAGTCACAGCACAACAATGAAGAATTTACTGCATGCCTTCAAACACTAAACTAAACAATTTAAGGAATGAAAATTTGAGAACAAAATTTGAGATTGACCTGCCAAACAACAATTGGAAAGCGAAATCAGCGGTGGAATCATTTTGAAAGTGAGACAAAAGTGGTATAGACACAGGCTGAAATGGAAATGGTGAACTATTTTAAGAAGAACAAAAATGCGTCTGGTGGTAAGTCACTACTTTATAACATCTTCAGGTTGAGGACTGTACACTAAGCTATGTCCTCTAACGAAGATCCATATTTATACTTTTCTCTAATCCTAAGATAACTGCATAATTCATGGATATTTCCATAGTCGGGTAACTTGTAAACCGGAGTTTCAACACTTCCCTTTAACTTGAATGAAACATGGTTTATGATAAGTTACCTCATCAACAAATATTGATCTGTTAATGTCTTAAATTTCATGTAATTTTCAATGTTAGTTTTCTTCAAATTCTCCACAGAATTAACAGCAGCTAAGTCCAAAATAGGCAATTCTTCTTTCATGCTGATGACCAACTGTTTGACTGACGAGCTATTTCTCAAACAGCATCAAATCTGGTTAACACAATATTCTGAAATTCAGTAACTAACAACTCAGACGTGTAAGCAATTATATCATTTCAGGCCCTGTTGAAATCAACCTCGTCTTCTGATAGCATTTGATCTGAGTGTAATGAGCTAAACTGATTTCTTCCAGCCATGGTGACTTATGTATGATCAATTCAATGAATATTGCAACTTGGAATGTAACCGGTAAAGTGAACTTCAAACAACAGACTGATATGGAAATCTTGGCTTAGTCAAATACCTTGACAACAGGTAACTATCCTCAAATTTGACAGCACGAGCAACATAAAGTATAATACCAATCAACTTCCTGAACAAAGAACACTCTTCTTCATTGCTTTGTTTGAACTCGTACCTTCATTACCAAAATTCTTCCCTTTACGAGGAAAACCATGTGTAACATCAACAGACATACCATCTTTAGCATTGAAACCCCATTTGGTTTTTGATAATATATTCACTTTTCAACAACTCATGGTTGTAAGGATAAGCCAAACAATACATCTCATTTTTATTAGCACCACGACGCAATCTAACACGAGCACTGATCGAACCTTTTGATAAGTCCTTAACTAAGGCTCTAGTAATAACACGACAAACGGGAACCAAAACAACTGAGATTTTAGGGACTTGCACTTTTCTCTTCTTGAGTAAAATCTGGTCTTCCTTCTAGATATACATATGGTTCTCTCTGGCCATCTTCCTCTGTACCAACCTCTTTTCTTGTGAGGGACGTTTCTGTCTTTCCTTGACCTTGTTTCTTTACCGCTACTTCGATTAATGTAGTAAACTGACAACACGGTCGGTTTGGAATTTGACACCATTCTTAACGGAAGCAACTAGCCGTCTGGTATTGATTCGTCTGAAGAGACTCTTTGCGTTTGGACGTGGTATTGGTTCAGTATTCTCCTGTCAATCCTTATTCTTCAACGACAACTGTCTGAGAACATATAGCATATTATCTTCAGATCTATTCGTTATATTTATTATAATCAGATGATTGACGATAGCGCCCTCAATTTATAGTAGTCGTAGTTCTACGAAAGAAGATCAATGAGAAAGGAGAGAAAGGGGTCAATGTTTTATTGTTATCGAGATAGTTGTAGACAATCACAATAACGTCAACCAAACATGGTAACCATCCCTCTCATTCCTATTTGAAGTTGTGTATATCTCAAAGCTGATAGATCACAAAGGACATCAATCAAAGACTTTGTAGGATAATTCACAAGAAGTGTATGATAATATTGACACTCCAAAATGTTGCTTGATCCTGGTTTCTAAATTATCAGTGGCATATCACTCATTTTCAAAAGAACTTCTAGATAGTAAGTGTGAGATAGTCTTCATGATATATAGCAAGTATGGTGTTGATATCAAATATACAGATCAATATTACGTTTATTTAAATTTTCTTTCTTCTTCTCATTTTTTGCGATGGATAATAAAAATTTAGTAGGCTGCTATAGAGCTCAGGTTATCCCAACGTATTGACTCGAACATTAATAGAGGAAAATCATGGAAATCACAGTATAGTAATCATAAAATGAGGTCGTTGAAAGGCTTTTAAATGGAAATATCAAATATTACGAGAATTTCATCTCTTTATATAGATCGATTTGAGGAAACTAGCCCCACTACTGTAATTACACGACGTCTGCCACAAAATGGCCCTCATTAAGATTATCCATCTTGAAGAAGAAGTTGGACCGAGAGAGAGGTCAAGCTGGGGTTCTTGTCTAAATTTAGCAGATTAATGACCTCTCTTTCCCAGCCTACTCAAATCTCTATCTGTAGTATCTACAAAAAACAGTTGATTAGACCATACCATCATCAAACATCTTATAAGTGGGATAACTAAAGTAGTCCGTGACAAAAGAATGGTTCTGATGACAGATGGGCTTCTTTCGATGTAGCTGTAAGAGAAGCTGTATAAACGCCTTTCTGCTCCAAAACAGTATAAACATCTATCGGCCTGGTAATCCATAGGATTACCTGTCAGTCCAAGACTTTGGTGCCTGACTCTAAAGCGAAGCTTCATCAAGATGGAATTTAAGACTTCTGAATATAGTCCAACTGTTTTTATAAGGTATTTTGATGATCAACCTAAAAGAATTGAAACAATTATATCAGTATCTTAGAACAATTCACGGTTTTTGAACACAGCCTATTTGACCACAAGATTGAGCTGTAAGGTTCCCTATCGGACCGAGACCTAGACCATTAATCAGAATGTCACTATTAGATAGAGGTTAATATAGAGCGGATTCTATAACGTTGTTCCAAAAGTATTTATTTTTATAAAGAGAGCAAACCAAGCCCCAAGAGAGTACGTGATATTCACCTGGGAGCTCATACTACAATCTGTTTGATCTCTGTAATGTTTGACGTTGTAGAAACAACACCATTGGATTAGCGAATGAATATAAACCAGTTATACTTCTTAAGCCAGATAGTTGATATGATATAAAAAGTAAAGAAAAACCACTAATTGCTTCAAGCACTTAAGCCCAATGCTTCTCTTTGAGATTTTGAACCTTGTTTAAAGACAGGCTTAGCACCTAATGAAGTGACCCTAGTACCATGTCTTGGATCCTCTTCATCATTATAATCGTCAACAGCATAATGAGCACTGATTCTGTTATCCCAGATTGCAGAAGCACCTAACTCTCTGTCTTGTTCAGAAACAGTCCAATTGAATCTAACTTGAATATCTAGGTTTTTCTCCAAAACGTCAAGCAAATAGTTTAACACTACTTGAGATTCTTCAGGTTCTAAATCTTTGATTCTCAAAGTATGACCTCTATTAACAAATAGAGCTTTCCAACCAGTGACTGGATGAGTAACAACCAATGGATGTTCAGTTTCAAGATGTTTCCCACCACTTAATATATCATTACGATCAAGGTATTTATGATAAGATTTATGAATTGCAATTTTACCATCAAGGAATTTTTGGAAAGCTGGTGATAGTTTATCATAAGCTGCATAACCTGAAGTCCAAGCAGTATCCCCACCAAATTTTGGAATAGCATCAATGTGTAAATGAGTGATTGCAGGATTCAAATGATCCAAATCAGTATGCCATTGACGACCACCTCTTTGTCTGAATGTTAAGTCAAGATCTTTTCTGTTGAATTTACCCCAGATGGTGGTTAAACCAGTTGGTCCAGTAACTCCAGGTAATGGAACTTGTGCAGCTAATGGATGTCTTTCAACTTCACTTGAGAAAAATTCACCAATTGCTAGTTGTTTTTGTGGGGATAGATCTTGATTTCTAAAGAAAACAACAACTCTTTCAGAGACTAGTAGTGCTAATTCATCTAATTCTTGTTCATTCAAGTCAGATAATTGAACACCAACCAATTCAGTACCAATGTATTTAGTCAAATGTTTAACTTCTTTAGCTTTAGCAAACAATGCCTTCTTTTCACGATCGGCATTGATACCTCTTTCAATATATCCTGGATTTGGTGCATCTCTAATTCTTGCAGCATCATCCAAAAATAATGTTGTTTGTTCTGGTCTTTTTGGATAACCTTGAGAGATATCAATTCCAGCTTTAGCAAATCTTTTCTTTGTTGATTCTGGTAATTCTGAAGAAAAATCATCAGAGTATCCAGTACCGTACCCGTTAACGTTTTTCAGTTCGATTTGAACAGTTGTTGGTCCGGAAGATTGGGTTGTATCTTTTAATTTTAGGTTGTTGTATTTGTCAACGATGTCGTTGACATTTGATTGTAGAGTAGCAGTGGCCATTTGTATATATGGTCTGAGAATAGTTGAATCAAAAGCCAGTGTTAAGTGCTGATTAGTCCTAACTTCAAGAACTTCACATCTAATTTATATCTTTTGTCTCGAGAGCGCTAATCACAACAAGGATGCCACCACAGCAATGTTGATTCACCATCACAAGTGCCACCAGCAAAGAGATCAGACGATCATTTCAGAACCCACATAGCTAATACCAAGCATTACCAATCATATGAACCATTCACACTTGTTCAATTGCTAATTTGACGAGGATTGTTGCAAAGCGAAAAGTGTGGATTTCGGGTATATTTCCAGATGCAGTTCATGGTGATTATGTAATGTAATTTAAGAGGGCACAGACCATGTTCGCGGATTCACGTGACTAGAATGTGACTTTGATGCTATGGAAGCTCATGGAGCTCATGGTGATGGAGAACAGTTAGCTGGCAGATGATCTACTACATATGTGACCCTCGTCATAAACTGTTCATAAACCTCATTAATTAAAATCAACTTTAAACAACAACCTCCTCTTCATTTCTGGCCTTAGCAGCCTCAACGATTTTCTCCCAGTTGGATCCAATGAATACAAAATAGTATTGTAATATAGAAACACCAGTCAATGCACACACAATACCAATCCATAAACCTTTAACGTTGAAATCTAACTTGAAAGCTAAGATGAAACTGATTGGGATCCCAATCAAATAAAATGCAAAAATGTTGATGAAACCTCCAATTCTTTGTAAACCTTGACCACGAAGACAACCTGCAGAACAAGCATTCAAACAATCGACAATCTCCATGAATGATATCACAATCATTGTTTGGGAAACTAGTTCTTGTACCTCAAGGTCATTAGTGAAGATTTTCACAAGATTATATCTGAAAAAATACACAATCATACTGTTGATGATCCCAATGCAAAGACCAATTTTCATAGAGGCATTACAACAGACTTTTGAGTTTGTAATGAGAGACGCACCAATGTAATTAGCAACTCTTGTAGCTGTTGCAATTGAAACACTGAAAGGAACTTGATAAGCAAGGGCACAGATGGATGAGATGACTGATTGCGCAGCTAATTCTGCTGTACCCAAGTTACTAGCCATCAATGTCACGATTTCAAAAGCAGAAAATTCAACTTCAACCATAATAATCCCTGGTAATGCTAATTCAATCATCTTAGACCAATTTTGAAAACCTTGAATTAATTTGAAGTTCTTTGGCCAGCATCTAAGAAATCCATGGTTGTATTTTGTAAAGATCAATAATCCAATTGGCATCAACCAATAATTTAGAGTGATGGCCATTGGTGCTCCAATATAACCGTAGTTTAACTTCCAAACAAACAACCAATTCATAAACATATTTAAAGGTGCACAAATCATCAATACTAATGTTGAACCATGGAAACAATTTTGTGATTGTAGAAAACGTTTCCCACATTCAAATAATATGAAACCAGGTATACCAAAACAAACAATCTTCAAATAATTTGCAGCTATTAAACAAAGTTCTTTTTCAGGAACAAATAATGCTAGAATATCAAATGATTTAGTAAACCAAATGATTCCAATTGGTAAAAAACAAGTGATGGCAAATAATGAACATCTAATGAATTGTAAACCGACTAATTCATATTTACCAGCACCAAAAGCTTGAGAACATAATGTATCCAGACATGTAGTTAAACCTTGAATTGCAGCAAATCCTGTGATATTAGCAGTCATTGAACCTAGTGTGATACCTGCCAGTTCAGTTTTACCAATATGACCCACAGAGAAAATTGATGCTAATGAGAATGAGTTTTGTAATAGAAATGTGATGATCATTGGAACTGAAGATTTTAATAATGATTTTATTTCAAATTTTAAAGAGGTTTGAATTAAACCTTTTTGAATAGCTTCTTCCCAAGTTGAATTTATTGAAGCGTCTGATTCAATGTTTAAGTTGTTATCTTTCAACAATTCACGTTCTTGTTCGGTCAATTCTCTTGAATATCGAACAGTTGTTTTATTTGAATTGATTGAATCATAAGAATCTGGTATGGTATTCTGATTATTATTTGACAGCAAAGGTGATTCTTCTTCTGTGCCTTGTGGGTTCTCACCAGCTTCATCTTCAAAAGTCCCGTTGTTTGGGGATATCATGTCCTCTCTAGGGATATACAGTGCCTTTCCCAGACTCCCATAGATGACTGATGCTCTTCTTTGTTCATTCGTCACTTTGAAGCGATGATCATGACTGGACATTGTTTATGCGAGAATGAATGATCTGAGACGTAATATTGGAGGTGACAATTAGCGGAAAAAAAACAGCAGGAACAAAGCGATGATTTCAATTCCAACAGCAGACAGTTACAATAAGTAACAACACGATAAAACGATCAAATAGCCAGCGTCTCTGTCGAAAGAAAGCAGAGAAAACAGAAACAATGAAAAGTTTCCTCCAGCAAAAAAATTGCCTACAACAAAATTTTCTGCTGCCAAAAAAAAAAAGAAATTCTTTTTTTTTGCCGCGCTCGTGGATGTGTCAAATTACGTAATATAGATTAGGTAAGCAGACACCTGTCATTAGCTAATATATTATGTAATCAGTTCTCAGTCAACTACAAACGCAATCTTTCTGGCTTTGTGCTCGTCAAAGATCTCGTACGCTTTGGCAACATCGCTCAGTGGGAGCTGGAGATCAACAAATCCGTCAAACTTGTGGCTGATCTTGACAAAAGTTTTGAAAGCATCGTCAAAAATCGACCGGACTGGACATCTCCCAAATTGTAATGAAATGTTTTTAAGATAACAGTCTAATCCATTGAAAGGTAATGGTTCATGATGATATCCAACAGATGAGATGAAGCCTGCAGAACGAACTGAATCAAATGCTGTTTTCAAAGCTGCTGCGTTCCCGACAACTTCAAATATGGCATCTGCTCCTTTCCCATTTGTTTTCGACTTGATGAATTCTGGAACATCTTTGATCTCGTTCAAATTGATTGGGATTGCTCCAAGGGCTTCTGCTTGTTTCAATCTCGATTCAACAGTATCAGCAATGTATAATGTTTGAACGCCTATTTCTTTTGCGGCAGCAACACAGCATAATCCAACAGGACCAGCACCAAATTGTAATATAACGTCATTGTGTAAATGTTTCTCATCATATTGAATTTTTTTCAAATAGTTGTTCACACATAACCAACCAGTAGGGAAAATATCACTCATCAATAAAGCTGTGATTCTATCCATTGATGGAGGTAATGGATACAAAACTTCATCAGCATTAGGAATCAATACATATTCAGCTTGACCACCATCAAGAGCCCATGTCCCAAATACTTTAGATTCAACACATGATGAACTCAATCCATCAAGACATGCCCAACATGAACCACATTGGGATGTAAATGTACTTAAAACGTCATCGCCTTTTTTAAATTTCTTGACAGAAGATCCAGTTGCAACAACAACCCCATTAAATTCATGACCTGTTATATAATCTGCATGTTTGGGGATAACATCTCCTCTATACATGTGTAACTCAGTCCCACATAATGCAGTTGCTTTGATTTTGATGATTGCATCTTTTGGATTGGTTATTTTTGGTGTTGGTACAGTCAAATATTGAATATCATGAGGACCTTTGAAGACTGAAGCCTTCATCGTTGGAGGGATGTCAGACATAATTGAAGAACTGGTTGCTTTTATTAGAGAACCTTGAGAAGGCCCTTCAATGGAAAATCAGACATTGTTCTCCCATTTTATACACACCCGACAAGTTCAGCCGGTCCTTTCGTTACTCCACAATTACCAAATGAGTAAACACTCGAAAGTCGAAACTCGCTCTGATCACCTTTTTTTCCAGTTTCTCGATGTTCTTATTCCCTCGGAGAAAAAATGTGAGGAAATCACGTGGTATTTAAGTTGCACGTGACATATTAAAGAAGCACGTGACTCGTCATCTTTCTCCATTACATAATCAATGTAAAGGTTCTAAAAATCTGGCGGACTTTAGAAATTTCCAGCTTCTATACCTTTTTAAACAGTACTGAGAAGTAAAGTAGAAGTTGAAGAATGTCCAACAAAGTGCTGTGTCTTCACGGGTTTTTACAGAATGCTAAAATCTTCAGTGAGAAATCATCTGGTTTGAGAAAACTATTGAAAAAAAGTGGGTTTGAATTAGAGTATATTGATGGTCCAGTTGTCTTGGAACAAAAAGATTTACCATTTGAAGTTGATGCTGCTAAATGGGATGAGATCGTTGAAACTGGTGTCAATAGAGCTTGGTTCTATCATACCAATATCTCAAAAGATTTGGAGATCCAGTTGGCTTTGGACACTGTGTTGAATCATATCAAAGAAAATGGTCCATACGTTGGGATCATTGGGTTCAGTCAAGGTGCTGCTATTTCCACTATTGTTTCTAATATCATCAAGGCAAAAACTGGATTGGATTATTTCAAATTTGCCGTTCATGTTTCTGGTTATACTTTCACTGAACCTGTTTCTGAAGGGAGTGAAGAATTGGTTATTACCGCTAAATATAAAGATGACTTCACTCCTCCAGTTGATGATGAAAGTTATAATACAAAGAATATCATCATTTATGGTGAGAATGATAACTCTGTCCCTGCAAAGAGAAGTATCTATTTGAGTGAGTTATATCCTGCTGATAAGAAGATCATCTTCAAGCATGATGGTGGTCACTTTGTTCCAAATAAAAAGGATTTCTTGAGACCTTTGGTTGAAGAGATTGAGAAATTCAAACAATGATGATATTTACATACATAACAAAATATAGATCACAAAGATAGAATATCCCCTTTTTATTTATTTGAAAGTTTTGATAGACGTAATTCCCCATGTCTTCTAACTTCTTTATCCATTATATCTCTAATTCTATGACAACCTGCAACAGCAATACTCAATACTTTTTCCAACTCATCAATAGGGATTTTATTCTCCAATAGTAACATTACTAGTTTCTCACTCTTACCAACAACACCAATTGATAAGAATGAAACATCTAACTCTTCAAGATAATTCAAATCTAATAATGAATTCCCATCATAATAACCTGCAGATATCGAACTTATGTAATCGTACATTGCAATCCCAGCATCGATTAAAGCCAAAGTGATTGAGTTTGTTATGGCTGGGACCATACCACCATCCAATGCCAAGACATGAACAGTAATATCAATCAAAGTTCGTGGATATTTCGTTATGATTATCGATTGTTCAAAAGTTCTTTTCAATAGAGTAATTATCTCCAAGATTCTCTTTTCATTTTTAGATTTCTTCTTATGTTCAATTGAACTGAACGGGGTGACGTTTAGGTTGATGTTCAGAGTTGCCCTCGTTGTGTTTAGTTGTGATCTCTGCAGTGGTTCCATAGGGCCTTTTATAAGACATATAACTTTTGTATTACCTTGTTCGATATATGACGATCCATCTGATGAGTTTGGATGAGTATTGATCTGGCATTTAAAATGACGGAGCTCGTTCCAGCGACGGCCGTCTATGCGGAGTCCTTCAGGCGAGTACAGTTCGTTTCTTGACATTTTTATCCTTCTCCTTTTAAATGAGTGAAGAGGGAACTAAAATGAGTATAAAAGACAGGTTTTTGGTGTCTGAATTTTTTTTGGTTATGTTAAAAAAAAAAATATCTGGGTATACGCGAAAATCACCGCTTTCGGACACAGAGCATCACTACAGGATGTTCACTTATAGCTATTGATTTGTGGCTTATTCTCTGTCTTCGTAGAAGCAGCCATCGTGGCCATACAATCCGACGATCCCAGTGGGCATCCATCCTTCACTGCCGACTTTTTCGCCTCTCAAAATGGCCTTTTCAAGATTTTTAGGATCGTGTGGTTTGCCAATGATGAATCCACGAATGCATAGTTCTCCATGTTTGGAATCAATTGGGAGTTCACCATATTGGAATAGCTTGGATTCCAGTGAGAGGGTTGTTGTGCCTCTGTTTTGAAGGATTCTTTTTGTGGTGAAGATTCTGTAATCGTAGAAATTCGTAGAGAGGATGGATCCTATTGTTGATGGGATGAATCTTTCAATGATGATTCTTGAGCCAGTGATTATTTTGAGTAAGTTTGATGAATGTGATGAGATTGATTCATTTGGAGTGAGTGTTGAGATGTATATCAATCTAAGGGTTTTGAAAGTTTCAGATTTGATGAAACTAAATATCCCTTCACTTAGGAGATGTTCAGCTCTCCAAATTTGTAATTTCTTCAACCACTGGTTTAAAGTTGAAGATTTCAATAAGTCAGATTGGAAAGAGGATAATAATTGAATAGCACTAGCTGTTGATATGGATAAGATGGTTGGTTTATGAGCCTCAATTGTTTCAATTAGTGAACTTCCTGATCTAGTATCAAATATAACACTTCCACCAAACAACAACACTGCAAAGATCTTTGGAAATTGTTGAAATTCATTCAATCCATGTATGAGTAGAGTATCTTTTGATGTTATCTCATGTGATAGTGGTAGTGATTTTACAATGGATCCAATTGAACTGACAAAATTTTGATGAGTGAATTCAAAAGTCTCCGATTGGTTTGTAGATAAGAATGGAATACCTTCATCGTATTTGGGATCGTATTTGTATTCATATGTGGTGTCGTTGAGTTTTGAAAGGTCTCCAAGTTCTGACCATGCGATGGTATTTGGTAATTCATTGTAATTCTCTGTGGTGGTGGAATTAGTGATGATGATGAGATGTTTGTATTTGTAGTTGGTCAACTTGTTCACTTCAGCCTCATTAATAAGCAACAAATCAACTTCTATGGCTTCTTTGGATTTGAGATCAATATGTTGGAAAGTTAAGCCATTGGTAAAACAAGTCATGGCTGTTATGAAGCTATGATATGAATATAATGAACAAGTTGACCCAATCAAGTATGAATCGTTCAGAGTGAAATACTGAGCCAATCTCTTCATGACAGCATTGAGATTATCCAACCCAACTTCAACAACACCTTCATGATCATCAATGAATGTGAATCTTGATGATCTATTTGGGACAGCTTGATCAAAGACAACACTCCAAATATCTCTCAGATTACCGTTTCTCAGCTTGAAACCTTGTCTGATTGATAGACCAGTGACCAATGGCATCTCAAAGGGGATCAGGTTGGACCTGTAGACTGCAGTTTCATGTTCTGACTTCCTTGTTGGTGAGATGTTTGACTGCTGCGACAATGCGAGCTCATGGATGTCCTTCTGTGATTGGAGATAGTGGGCGTAGACCAAGTAGACGGTGACTATCCCTGTGAGCACTGAGAGGAGCAGCTTGATCATGGCGCTCAGCGGTCTCAGCCAATGTGTTTTGCTTTGAAAGTTGATGGTTGTTGTTGTTTTTCACCTTTTTTCATGCTCTATACGGAATTAGAGCGATTGAGTGTCATATGACCAGAGCAGGTGTTTGTGGAACGAGGAGTGGACAGAGATCATAGACACAGTGCAGCAACTACTAGCGACTATAACTACAGTCATGAAAGGATCAAAGAAGAGGAAAAAATAGCGTGGAAATTGGACGTCTATTGATAAAACTGTCTGGGCCTGCATAGATTGTCAATCCATGACGAAGCAGCAGACGTAGATCAATGGGATTATAGGTTGAAACAGATATTGTCTTGGACGATAAAGAATAATCCATTTAATATCCTTCATTGAACCATTTAAAGTTTTACTTATAGTGAATTCAATACCAAAGGTATATTTGGAAAAGTTTTCTAACGAGAAGCTTAACAAGAATCCATATATCAGTTTAAAGATCTTGTCTTTCTCAGTTTCACCATCGCTTAAAACACCAGCTCAGAGTTAGACATTGAGGGGAGAGAAGACCTCAGACCACCTTCGTGTCACATATATGTTTGCCACAATTGCTTGCGGTAACCAGCGATGAAAAATCTGTTGTTTTCGTTTCGTTAGTTTATTTATTCTTGAAGATTCTATTCCTTTCTTCAGTCACGTGATCATCATCATTATGTAATCAGTTATTCCAATTCCGACTCCTTCCGGGACCGGGTTTCACTGCTGGTTCACCGCGAATTTCATGAAACTGGCGTTTTCCAAAAACACGAATAATTCCAGGAAAAAAGACACCTTTTCTCAGCGGTTGTACTCCAAAACAAGTCCAGAAAACGGTATATTTCGTCTTTCCAATTGCATCAACACTATCACCATCATATTACCCGCTTACTTCGCATACTGCTGCTTTTTTGTCGCTCGCTGTTGCTGTTTTTTTCACCCTTGGGCCCAATTTGCATTAGACTTAGACCATTCTTAGAGAGCATAGCATAAACAATCCAACACATACACCACACAACAGTCATATTTTTCACAATGAACTTTGCCAAGTTTGAGAGACAGGAGAACAAGACTTTCATCTCGAGATTCCAACCAAAACATACCCCAAAAATTGAAGACGAAACTGTCAAAGATGCCTTTATACACACTCTTGATGAAGAAGATCAACAACAGCAAGATGATGACGGACTCATAGATACAGCAAATGGTTATGTATCGCTGACACACTCTCGACAACCTTCAAGCAACACACATACTCCCACCTCATCTACATCATCATCACGTTACCAAAGACTTAAAAGCATAGTGGTGAAATATTCGAGATTCATTGGGCCAGGTCTAATGGTTTCAGTTTCATATATGGATCCTGGTAATTATTCCACAGCAGTTGCAGCAGGATCATCACACAAGTTCAAACTCTTATTCTCAATTCTACTGTCAAATATCCTTGCAGTTTTCTTACAAATTCTTTGTGCAAAATTAGGTTCAGTTACTGGTTTAGACCTTGCTCAAAATTGTAGAAAACATTTACCCAAAAAATTAAACATTGGGATTTATGTTTTAGCTGAAATTGCAATTATTGCAACTGATTTGGCTGAAGTTATTGGAACTGCCATTTCATTGAACATATTGTTTGGATTGCCTTTACTTGTTGGTGTTGTCTTGACTATCATTGATGTTTTGATTGTTCTAATGGCTTATAAACCAAATGGTGATATGAAAATCATTAGAATATTTGAAGCATTTGTTGCTATTTTAGTTATAATGACTGTCATTTGTTTCACTATTGAATTGGCAACTGTTGAATTTTCAGTCAAGGAAGTTTTTAGAGGTTTTTTACCATCAAAGGAGATTGTTGAAGGTGATGGATTATATTTAAGTTTGGCTATATTAGGTGCCACTGTCATGCCACATTCTTTATATTTGGGCTCTGGTTTAGTTCAATCAAGATTGAAAGAATATGATGTTAAAATGGGCAATTATATCCCACCTATTGATGAAGATGATGAAATTGATCATAAAGGTGAAAGTTTTTATAGACCTTCCAAAAATGCTATCAAAGAAACTATGCATTACACCATTTCAGAATTGGTTGTTTCATTATTTACTGTTGCTTTATTTGTGAATTCTGCCATATTGATCGTTTCAGGTTCAACTTTAAATGGTGTTAAAGATACAGATTTATTTTCCATTCATGATTTACTAAGTGATCATTTGAGTAAATTTGCTGGGTTAATCTTTGTTCTTGCTTTATTATTCTCTGGACAAAGTGCTGGTATCGTTTGTACATTATCTGGACAAATGATTTCTGAAGGTTTTTTACAATGGTCTATTCCACCAACTTTAAGAAGATTGATAACTAGAGCTGTTGCAATCACCCCATGTTTGATTTTAGTTTTGGTTGCTGGTAGATCTGGATTATCTGATGCTTTGAATGCAAGTCAAGTTGTCCTATCAATCTTATTACCATTTGTTAGTGCTCCATTGTTATGGTTGACAAGTTCCAAAAAAATCATGAGAGTTCGTACAGATAATCGTTGTTTTGAAGAGAATTCGAGAAATCATTATGAAATGATGAATTTAACTGATGATGTTGATGATTCTATTATTATGGAACAAGATGTTGGTGTTGATGATATGGTTGAATATGAAGATATGAGTAATTCAAAAATAACAAATTTTTTTGCGGTTTTAATATGGTGTTTTATATCAGGATTAAATTTTTTCTTGATTTTTAGTTTTGCTATGGGGAAGGATGTTAATTTTTGAAAGAAGAGAAAGAGATTGGTTAAGCTATTGGTGATTTGGTGAACATTTATGAAGAGAGAGAGTTGGGTATTGAGAATCGCTAAGACGAGTTCTCTGAAGTGGAAGGATCATAATCTCAGTCATGTATTTATTCATAAAAAAAGATTGTGGATCGATCAAAGACATTTAATATGAATAACTTATAATGGACATGAGTTTCCTTTACTGAGTGAAGTGTAGTTTGTTGATGTTTCTCTGTGAGTAGGGTAAGCAGAACTCGCGACTTTAAACAATGAAATTTAAAAGCAGGGAGAGACGAAATCTTCAACAACAACAACAACAACAACAACTACATACAATGTCTTATTGTTGATACAGTTAACGCTGACTCGTTGGTTAAAGGTTATTGGCCACTCACAGAGCATGAGAGTTTGTTCTAAAAGATCAGCAATATCATCTCCAAAGAAGATTTCACCAAGAAGTTGCTCAATTTCCTCATGGTCAATATCTGTCGATATGAAAATTATGTCCCCGGGTATTGTTGGGCTAAAAAATTTGTAATCGTCTTACTTCTTTGTCGTCCTAAAGTCTTTGGGGAATCACTGAAATGATGATTTGTTGAATCTATCCAGCATACAATGAATCGTACATTTCATTTCTTAACTCATTTTGATCCCCATGACAAACAGGATTTTTGGCATCCGATTGTTTTAGAAACTTTTTGTTTATAGTATACTCATATTGAGTATTGTCTTGTACAAAAGTTCTAGATCATGTCTTTATTGATTCGTCGGGTCCAATAAACACAATTTCCATATAACTAGGCATTTATTGTAATTTCTACAGAGTGGTGGTATTCTTGTTGTGATGAGTATTGAGATCTACCCTGCTTGTTATGTGTGGATGAGTCTGTCTCTATGTGGACGAATCAAGATGAGCCAATGTGTGCGTCCACCAGTTCGAGAATATCGAGCTATATAAGGATACACATTCACCCCGATTCTGGATCTTGATAATATCACATGATTACAGGGGTTTCCAATTTGAAGTCAAAGTAGAAGGTTCTGAACTGTGACAAGTGAATGACAAACTGATTCGATCAGTTTGTTAACCCATCTTTATTTGATCAATAGAAGTGAACTAACGAAGTAACAGTTTATTATGTATTTGGATGATTTCAAGTTTTATGTATCTGACATAGTTGAACTGAAAATATTGATTTCGTGTTCTGTGCCAGTGATTCGATTCCTGGAGCTATGTCAACTTGTGGAAGTCGATCAGGATCTTGAGCCGTTTATCTCATACTGTGGTCTGTATGTATTGATATCACCTCATGTGGACAACATGTGCAGATAAACCAATTATCCAATGATCGGCCTGTCTTTAGATTAATCACAACATCGCTCTTTGTTATGGATTCATACTCTAATACAAGGTGATTTCAACAAGTGATGGAATCTGAATAATTACAATTTACCACACTCAAGTATTCATTCATTCCTTGTAAGGATTACGATACTGTACAGCCTTTTCGAGAAGGGACTAGTGATATTCAATCAGTGTAATTTTGGATATTGATGGTTATGAAGATTGATTCTGAGATATAACCACAGCTGGTCAAGTCACTTGATCTTAATTCCTTATCTCTTACGAGTTACTGATTGATGCAATATCACTATCTACAATCTACCCTCGCACTATCAACTCCTAATTGTAGTGATGGATTATTTGCTATCACGTGATTGTGATGATATAAGTGAAAAAACTTCAACAAACAATTATTTCTTCTCTTGTTGAAATTCAGTACCTGCGAAATTCATATTGTCTGTGTCTTTGCAATGTTTCGTTGTGATTTGGCTTTGTTTTTCCGAATTGTACGCTTCTGCTAGTGTTTTCACTCATTTGAAAAATCTATTCATGGTCTCAAACAGAGTCCTATGAATTGGTATAACACCATTGATGCTGGGTTGGACAGGATCGTCTGAAGTTAGTTTGGTTTATTCCAAGACTTCTGGTTCTGGTCCTCGTGATTTTTCAAACATCTTTATTCTGTTCATTCCCGATTAATCAAATTGAAAGAGGCACCATTATCCATGGCTTTTGAAACAGAAATCGAATATATCCTTTGAAAAGATTATTAATTGAGATGAACTTTTATCAAGCTTATTTCACTTGTGATAATCAACACTGTTAGTCCTTCTTATACCAGGGTGATTCGTGGGACTGTCTTTGAGGGTACGTCCTTGTTCTACTGGATATTCGTATTACTATCTGGTTAGGAAGATGATGATGCAGATGTTGGAATATGTTTGAATTTCCCATTCAGTTATGGAGGCCTCTACGAGGCCAAGGCATACGAGTGGTGATTGGTCAAATATACATCAACAATTTCCCCTACAAGGTTATTTGCTGTAGTTTATCGTAGAAGAGAAGATGGTTCATTGATTCACTTTGTTATAAGCGATACTACATTAGTCACGTTACTAGTCACGTTGGTGAGTTCTTTTCAAGAGGCGGGTTTAAAAAGCACTGAAAAAAAACACCATCGAAAATATCTTCTATTCTTTGCAGCACCAGATTTGCCTCAACTTTTGTTCTTTTTGGACAGAATCGAGCTATGTGTCCCTTCTCATGACAGTTTTAACATCGGGTTTTACTTTCCATGTTTCCTTGATCTGTGCGTGGTATCTTCATGGTGATGAAGACATTTGCCAGAGTTACTGCTTAGAGAAACAGCTGAATTAAAGCATGTCTCTTGGATGATATGGTCATGATTAACGCTATGAATTGATCATCACAGAGGGAACGAATACTACGGGCATAATAGCACTTTCTGTGCTATTGGTTTTCTGTTGATTCTCATTCTGTTTAGTGCGATTCAATCTGACCTGATTTGATGATTGGCCTCTTGGCTGATGGTTGTGCTGACACGCCGACTGATGCCGATACCGGTCTAATCGTTATACACACTGTTCACCATTCTATCAGATTATTGTAGACTTTGGCAGCACCAAGCACTGAAATGAAGAGCTTCACCAAAGAGAGAGATTGATGATCTCTTAGACGAGGTTCGCGAAAATGCTACTAGTAATTATATAAAAGGAGCTGAAAATTTATCCAAGTATAAATAAACAACCTCCACAGGTCTAGTAGTTGATTTGATTCTATGTGTCAGCATTTAATAATCTGGCTGTTAAACGAGGATTGGCACCAGCCCCAACCTCTGGTCTGGTAATAGCTGTTGAATCAAATATTACTCTGAGCGTTGAATGAGTTCAAAAGCTTCTATTGTAAACTTTTTAGAGAGATAAATGACGGATTGAATTTGAGAGTGCTCTGAGTATTGCAGTTGCAATAGCAAACAGAGAGTTTGGACAACTCGACCCTCAGTCTGCAAATCTTGCTGTGATCACAGTATCTGCGTGGTCAGACTGGAAGAAAGCCCATCCCACTTCTGCATAATCAAGCCGGTCGAATTCATAACTGTCTTTCGAGTTATGGTTGTTTGATTTGTTCAACAATCCTACAGGAAAGCGTAAGATTTCTACTGGATTACAATACACAAGTTCCACTCAACATTCTGGGAGATATATGTAGTCAGTCGTGTTGTTATGAGCTACTATCAATGGCTCAACTTCGAGACAACAAGGGATAAACTATAAACCGTTGTAGATGAAGCAGTAATTGGTAGAGATCAGATCCAGCCAATCAAGCGTGAGAGCAACAAGGTGGTGTTTGGTTGTTCCACCTCAACTAGAATCGTTTGGAATAATCCATAATCTTCGGAAAACTCATTGGTGAAAGTACTACAGATCTAGTCATAATCACTTAGAAGGTTCATCTTTGTTCAGAGTTTGTGTCGCTCTGAAAACCGTTTGGCCTGCGTATGAGTATGGAAGTACTTAGCAGGCTAAAAGGCCGTGAAGTTTTGATATTTGCTCACTCGTTGTAACTTTTTGATATGGGTCTTGAGTCGTGCGGTCATTTAGTTGATGTATTTTGCATCCATACTCAGTTTTGGGCTGCCAAAACCCAAATTGCTGACTTGGGTAAGGATGTGGAAGATGATGATCAATCAATGGCTCAAGACTGCGATACTATCTGTGTTTGTATCACTTGGTTGATGGTCGTGTTGGCTTGATTGTCACTGACTGATTCCTAGTGTTGATTCAATACAAACTACTCACAATTTCCATTATACTTGTTTCTACTAGTATGCAGGTTGATGATATAGAGGCGTAGGATCAACGTGATTGTAACTGATAGTAATAGAAAAGTTTTGGTATAATGAACAGTGTGCTTCATTATAATGGTGAAGTCAGGGTAACTGATTGGTTATTTCTGCGAATATCGAAACTTGTGATGAGATATAATTTTGGACTGTTAGAGCAATATTCATGATAAACAGATTCTGCTTGTTCTTTAAAAGTTTTTCTTATTTGGACTTTAAGTCTTTGAATTTTGGCAATGATATTGAAGGCTTTGAAACCGAATCTGTGTTGTACCAGGGGAAAGGACACAATTTGACAACGCTGGCAGGTCTGCTGTATAAACATCAACTTTTGTACCTACAGGCCAAACTCTACCGTTGATCACAAATGGTTTTCTTTGGCCTGATCTCCAATTCTTAACCTTTATTTGAGTGCATGTATTTAGTTGATATTGGGCCCTCTTCTTGTGACTATAGTGCAACTGTACAAGATTGGTATGGGTGATAACTCTCATGTCTCACAATTCTCTGAGAAGCCCATGTTTAATTCTGATACTTCACACAAGGCACCATTATGATATGATATACTTGATTCAAACACGTTACTTGAAATGACGTGGGAAGGTTTCGTATCATTTTGGACTTGAATACATAAACAATTCTTTCCACAATTTTTCCTATTATTTAAGTGCTGTAGATCAAGATCATGTACTATAAAGGATTCCTCACGTTGTTTATGGAAGTTATTGAGCTTCAATAGTCGCAGTATAGCTCGAAATACATGTACAAAACTACGTGGATCAATAACTCAAAGACAAAGGAATTCAGTTTATTATCATTTGAACATCAACGAACAAACAAACATGGAATCTCCCTTGTTTTTGATGGATTAGAAGACTGTTTCTGAAGCTTCAAATTCTGCGTCCAGAGAGAACGAGATTCCCATGTTTGACCGCCATCCTTTCAATCTCAGCCCAAACAAAACGGGAACCATCCACTCTTTGATCAGACATCTGACAAAAATCAGGAGCCATGAACAATCAAGTGCAAATATAAAGGTACACCACATAATACTGGACGGAACATTCCTGAAGGTCCGAAACAAAAAAACAACCGTACAAATTCTGAACAATCAATACAATAAAGTCAATGAGGTCCTGCTGGTCACCATCTTTAGGAAATTGTTATATGAGCGTTCCGGGTAACTGGTGGATTCGATTTACTATGAGACTACATTTTTTAGTTAACTACGTTGTATTACATTTGCAAATCACAGTCCTTCTCTGTGCTCAATGGAGATTCATTTGCTGAGCTCTATTTTTTATTGAAGCGTTTAAGCCACTTCATGTCTGCTTGTAGTTTGATGCTTTAATGTAATGTTGGTTTCTAAGTTGTATGTGAGTGAATGTGCTTGATTCTCATTGATTCAAACATCTCTTCATAATCAACGAATAATCACAAATACAGACTCATGATAATGCCTGTTCCAACAAATTCAAAGCATTAACACCATCAATATAATTCTCCCACTCATCAATCGCATCAACTTCATCCAAATCTTCCCATTTAAAGTACTTGTCCAAAAACTCATGGAATCCAATCGATTCATTAGTTTCATTGTAATATGACCAATGGGCTTTAAAAGCACCACCAATAGCACAAGCATTTGAATTATCATATCTGAAATTCCCATCAATTGAACCTAAAATTGAACTGAATTTCTTAATTATGGATTGATTCTTGGATGCACCACCTACAAAGATTATCTTGTTTGGACGTTGAGCCAATTGTAAACTTGAAATCAATTTATCATCAAATTCTAATGGTTTGATTGTTTCTGGTGGTGTTTTGTTCCTAATTGAAAGCATTGGTGATAATCGTGCTCGACAACTCAAAGCTTGTGATTCCACTATTGATGATACATCCAATTCAATGTCCCAATTAGAAATAATCTCAATATTATTTGTAGTTTGATCATATTTAGCACGAATGGTTTGAGCTTTCCTATTTGGAACAATCTCTCCTAACGGGAAGTAAATCCCTAAACTTTCATTGAACCTTGATGATCCATCTAAAATTCCATTGAATTTATCCCAAGATTTCGAATCTTTGATGCCATATTTGGAGTTCAGTTCATCACGAACTTTCTCACGGGCTAAAGACCCATTACAATAACAAATCATTCCCATATAATGATTAGGGATTGTTGGATGGATGAATAAATGATAGTTTGATGAAGGGACGTATTTGTCTGTTACCAAAAGAACGGTGGTGGATGTACCAAGGGAGATCAAAACTTCATCTTTTGATAGTGGGAGTGCTAGAATCGTGGCAAGATTGTCCCCTGTGAATGAATAGATTTTTGTGTCTGGTTGGAATCCATATCTTTGTTGATAATACCGTGAGATGGTCCCAATTGAAGATGAACCAATCTTGACAACTTGTTGTAATTTACGTCTTAATTCTTTAACTTGTTCAGACTTGATTCTTTTGTCAGTTATTCCATCTTTATCATGGGTCAATGTAGCAATCTCTAACAATTCATCATTCCAATCCTTGTTTAAAACATCATATAAATTCATACCACATGCATCAGCTTCTTCAATCCCAGTGATTTCACCAAGGAATAAACTAGCGAGGAAACTTGAAACTAAACTGATCCTATCAGTTTTTGCATATAGTTCTGGCTTAGTTTTCTTGAATTTACGTATTTGTGGACCAGTGAATCTATAATGAGCTCTTGAACCTGTCAATTTTGCCAAATTTTCAGCTCCATTGACATAGTCTTCGAATGATTTGATCTCTTGAGAGGTGGAATGATCTTGCCAGTTTGGTGATGTCTCAATGGAGAAGTTTTCCTTGGTGAGTTGTTCCAATAGTGATTTCTTTGGTGATAATGATGATAATGTCTCTTTTGCCTTTGAGGACCAATACACTGAGCCGTGTTGTTGGCACGAGCCTGAGATTCCTTTGACTCTGTGGAAGGGAAATGACTGGTTTGAGAGACGTGAGAGGAGCAAGTCGACTGCCTCGATCCACATCTGAACAGGGGCAGTGATTTCGCCAGTTTCATCGTTGGAATGGACACCTTTGTTGGTGGTGTAATGTGGGAGATCAACGTCGAATTCTAACGAATGGGTCGAATGCACTTGGAGCTTGGAGTCAGTGACGAGGAGCTTGAGCTGCTGCGTTGAGAGGTCGAAGCCGAAGAAGAGGTCGTCCATTTTGTTAGTGGTGTTCTTTTTTGGTGATTTTGTTATAGAATGAGCTTGATGGACTGTTTTTATACTCATTGATGGATCATCACGAGAATCTCAACGAGAACCAGGCTCTACCTTTAACGAAATGGTCGAAACTACAAACTCATCGCAGACAAAAAAGCCATCAGTATCAATCCCACAAAAATCTTCACTGACTAATCTCAATGCCTTGAAACTTTGGCTCGATCCAGTCAATCACCTCTTTGTTGTACGCTGGATAAGGAGGAACAACAGCACCAAGACACACCACTATGCTCAAAACGAAACCCCCAAACAGATTCACCAAGGATTGTGTGTGATACCCTATCAAGCAGCTCAGTATTGTCCCGATTGTAAGAATCTTGTAAGTTAAAGACTCTGTGTAGCGTTGGGAGGGATAGTCTATTGGACCTTCTGCTAGTGATTTGATTGTCGTTAGGAGGTCTGAGGACATTGTGATTGGGTTTTTGGTGCTTTTTTTTTTTTGATATTTGATATGTGATTGTAGAGAAGTACGATGGGGGTGCTTTCAATCTTGCTCTGACAGCTTCTGAAGGAGTTTTTCCAGTGTGTTTTTATCGCTGAATTGACTGATCTTTCTTCATTTTATTCGCATTTTGGTGGGTTTTTATAGAAACACCCGGACACCAATGGACTATATCATTACGTAATCATATTGAACTCATAGAGCTTCTCTGTATTGATCTATACTCTCTTCAATGCATTAAGGATCTCTTCATGAAGCAAAGCATCGAAATCATTGGTCTCTTCGCCAAAGATGTCCCCGTATTTTTTGAAAATTGCTTTCAATTTGGCCATATTTGCATCACCTTGTACCAACCCATTTGTTATGGCACCGTCGTTGATCAAATATGCAAATTCTCGATCTCTTTTGCTTATGTATCCCCAGATAAGACTTTCTGTAATCAGTGTGCTTTGAGAGATATTGTTGTTGTTTGGATCTGGAAGTTTGGAGACTTTTTGAATGTAATCGTTGTATAGTTGAAGTGCGTCATCTAGGTTGAATTGAGATTTTGCAAGGATTAAGGATTGTAATGTCTTTATTGGGATGGGTTGTGGGACTAATGTTTCAGCTATTGTGAGGAATGATTGGTTTTTTGTGATGACGGCTTGATAGGAGAGGATTATCACCATTGTAGTCATAAGGATATCAACATTGGATTTGTCAAGGATTGAGAATTCATCATAAAGCTTCAAAGTTTCTTGAATTTGGTTTTGATAGATACCTTTGGCTTTTAAGAGGGAGATTCTTAATGGTGTGAATTTGGTTGATGGGTTCATCAATTGTGATGATAGTGATGTTGTGAGTTTTGTAAATAGATCAGTTGGTGTGGAGTCTTTTGATGACATTTCTTGTTTAGTTTTGGTTGTGAAAATTGGATAATCAGATTCTAGCTTCTCTAGAAGTTGTGTAGTTTCTTGATTGTATTCAATCCCTGCGCTTTTGTAATCGCTTAAAGTTATAATCAATCTCGATAACACATCAATGTTATTGAAGATTTCTTCGTTTGATAACGTCTCAGGGTTCCAAATTTCATATACTTTGTTTAGCTCATTATCATTGAAGTTCTTCAAGTCTTCAAGTTTGGAAATCCCTATGTATCTAATCAATGAGTAGTTTTGTAATTGTAATGCCTTTTTGATCAAACTTTCTTTAATCTGTGAACTTGTCAGAAATTTACTAAAGAAACCAGCCTTTATTAACGATGTTTCCGATGGTGTGTATCCTTCTTCTTCTAACTTGTCAACTTCTTCACCATAGATGAGCTTATCAATCACAACTTGAACCAATTCTTCAAGTTTAGATCTGTTTGTTTCAGCCAAGTTAGACAAGACGTCATAATTCTTGTTCAGAATCTCTAATGATGAATGGACCCTCCCTGAGTTATTCTTGATAACTTCAATCAATGCATCGATGGTTAAGTTTCCTTCAAGTTTAAGGATTTCCAATTGATGAATTGTTGATAATGATGAATCAATCTTTAACAAGTTTTCTAAGATTGTGTTATGAACTTCGATATGATGTGATGGTTTGAGAGATGTGTCATGCTTGGTCAGTTTGATTAGCTCAGGAAGGTATGAATCTATGCTCTTTTGATTTGTGAACTCTGGATGGGTTATGAAGTTAAGGTATTTTGAAGTTGGTGGTGATGATGATGATGATGATTCATCTGATGAAGAACGCAGTTTTTCCAATAATGAAGGGATCTCATTTCTTAAAACTCGACAAGACGACAGAGGTCTCACTTTGGAAGTCCATCCATGCTTTACGAGCTTATTGAAGCAGTGATTCTTGAGCATTTTGGCGTGGATTGTTGAGCGTCTGTTGGCGATGAGATGACGCTGTGAAAGAATTTATTTTTCTGGCTGATTTTTTTTCTTCTAGCCGAGGCTCTTTAGCTAAGATCGAGATTGAAAAGATTAATGGAAACTACTATGAAGTATAAAAAAACTGTATATTGTATTGGTCAATAATATAATTGATCAAAATAAAGAAGAGTAAGCTAGAATTAAAATGAGCAAACTCTGATGATATAGCAAGAAGAGCTAAGTAGAATTAAAAAATTTATAACAAATAAATGAAGAATAAAAATGAAAGAGTTGTAGAGATAGTTCTCAATGAAGCACCACCTTCATAAGTGGAGACCGCTGGTGCTGTTGTTGTTGATCCAGATGAAGAGCCAGATGAAGAACCAGATGAAGAACCAGATGAGGAACCAGATGAAGAGCTAGATGATGATCCAGATGAAGAGCCAGATGATGATCCAGATGAAGAATCAGATGATGATCCAGATGAAGAACCAGATGATGATCCAGATGATCCAGATGAAGAGCCAGATGAAGAGCCAGATGAAGAGCCGGATGGAGAGCCGGAAGCAGCTGAAGTAGTTTGAACTTCAACTTCTGGAGAAGTGGCTGTTGAATCATCATCAGATCCGGAACCAGCAGCTGGAGTAGTGGTGACTTCTAGAGTTGTAGTTGTTGGAGCACCTTTGGTTGTAGTACCTGTAGTACCAGTAACTGGGGAAGTACCAGTAACCAAAGTTGAATCTGAATTTGAACCTCCTGCACCAACAACTGGACTTGATGATTCTGGAGTTTCTGGTGAGGTACCGGTGACGTCACTTCCAGGAGCAGAACCAGTCACAGTAGTAGTGAACGTGATGACACCCCCAAAAGAGTTAGTAGTGATGGTTTCAAGAGTGGTGATGGAATCAACTGGAACATCAGTGTTGGAATCAACTGGCACAGAAGAGCTTGAAACAACAGCTGTATTTGAAGTAGTCTCAGGGATTAACGAACTTTCGGTACTAACAGTAACTTCAGTTGTGGTTGGAACAATAATCCAAGGACTGTTGGAGGATGGAGTTTGAATGGAAGAGGAACTGATGGTACTGTTGGAGTAATAAGCACTAGTGAAGTATGGAACTTCAACAATGACACTAACAGTATGATCACCAGATGAGTATGGGACAATGGAGGTGGTAGTGTAATCACCACCCCAGGTAACAGTTGATGTAGTGGTGACAGTAAAATCTTCTGGAACTTCAACAATGACACTGACAGTATGATCACCAGATGAGTATGGAACAGTGGAGGTGGTAGTGTAATCGGAGGACCAGGTAGCAGTTGATGTTGTGGTGACAGTAAAATCTTCTGGAACTTCAACAATGACACTAACAGTATGATCACCAGATGAGTATGGAACAGTGGAGGTGGTAGTGTAATCGGAGGACCAGGTAGCAGTTGATGTTGTGGTGACAGTAAAATCTTCTGGAACTTCAACAATGACACTGACAGTATGATCACCAGATGAGTATGGAACAGTGGAGGTGGTAGTGTAATCGGAGGACCAGGTAGCAGTTGATGTTGTGGTGACAGTAAAATCTTCTGGAACTTCAACAATGACACTGACAGTATGATCACCAGATGAGTATGGAACAGTGGAGGTGGTAGTGTAATCGGAGGACCAGGTAGCAGTTGATGTTGTGGTAATCACAGGTACATCAACAACAACAGTTACTGTACCATCCTGAGACGAGTGTGGAACAGTAGTGGTGGTCTCATATGAGGAATCCCAGGTCTTAGTAATAGTAGTGGTAGTCACAGGTTCATCAACAACAACAGTTACTGTACCATCCTGAGACGAGTGTGGAACAGTAGTGGTGGTCTCATATGAGGAATCCCAGGTCTTAGTAATAGTAGTGGTAGTCACAGGTTCATCAACAACAACAGTGACTGTACCATCGCCTGAGGAGTGTGGAACAGTAGAAGTGGTTGCATAAGAAGAACCCCATCTGACAGTGGTAGTGGTGGTGCTTGGAATCTCATCGACGACAACAGTGACAGTACCATCCTGAGATGAGTGTGGAACAGTAGTGGTGGTCTCATATGAGGAATCCCAGGTCTTAGTAATAGTAGTAGTAATCACAGGTTCATCAACAACAACAGTGACTGTACCATCGCCTGAGGAGTGTGGAACAGTAGAAGTGGTTGCATAAGAAGAACCCCATCTGACAGTGGTAGTGGTGGTGCTTGGAATCTCATCGACGACAACAGTGACAGTACCATCCTCAGATGAGTGTGGAACAGTAGTGGTGGTCTCATATGAGGAATCCCAGGTCTTAGTAATAGTAGTGGTAATCACAGGTTCATCAACAACAATAGTAACAGTTTTATCGTCTGAGGAGTGTGGAACAGTGGTAGTGGTTGCATAAGAAGAACCCCATCTGACAGTGGTAGTGGTGGTTGAAACGGTTGGGGTGTAGACAACAATAGTACCTTCGGTGGCTGATGAATCCAGAAGAGTTGTAATAGAAGTTGTAGTACCAGTATAACCTTCAGTGGTTAAATCCAATGGAACACCAGCGGCATCGGCTTCTCTTTGAACAATAGCAAAATATTCTGGCAGATCAGTTCCCACGTGAGTGGTACTAGTATTATCACCACAAATGATATCATAAGTGATATCGTTGTGATAGATTTGAGAACCATTTCCTTCAACTTCCCAAACAGTCGCCCAAACACGGTAACCAGCTGGCACATCATTAAGAATGATATCAAGTTGATTGCTGTTGGTACAAGATCCGAAGAGGTAGTCTTCGGTATAAGATTTTGGGAACAAGAATTCATTGAGGTCATTAGTGGCATAGACTTGTGCAGTGTTACAGTCGACGTCACCAGCTGAATCAGTTCCGTCAACGTTGAAATAGATAGTGATGTAACCTGTTGCAGTGTAGTTACATGGTGGGAATAAGAAGTAGTGTTCTACCGAACCGTAACCAGTGGTATGAAAAAACAAATACAAACCAGGGTCTTCGGTAGCAGCGAACGTGACAGTGGTTGAAAGGTCTCCCCAAGTGACAGTGTTTTCACCAACAGACCAAGCGCTAGCCTCAGCAAGTTCAACGCTATCAGCTGAACCACCAACACCAAAGAAAACAGTGAATGTAATAGTACCAGTAATAGCATCAAAGTTTTTGATACCAGCAAGAGTTGTACATTTCAACTCTGAATCCTCAGTGATGTAAGCACCTTGAACAGCAGTACATGATAAGACAGCAGTACCATCAACATAAGCAGTGATTGAAGTTTCAGTTCCGTCAAATTTGACACGGTAAACATCTGGCAATGCTAAGTCAATTTCGTCACCGACAGCAGTACCCTCAGTGATTGTGTACCCCAATGTAGCATTCCATGGTGACAGAGGGGCATTATCACCCTCGAGTGAAACGATTGACAGCGAAGTGAATGAGATAGAAGCCAACACGTATTGGACAGCCAAAAAGAACCAAAGGATTTGGCCAAACATTGTGAGGATCTGTTTTTGTGTTTGAGTTTGGTAAGAGACCTGATTCAGAAAGGTTTCATCTGGAAAGAGGATAATGAATTCAATTTATATTCCTCATACCTGTTTAATTTCACTAATTTCGTCCCTCTTGACTCAAGTATCATATCAATCATTAAACTCGTATTGGGTTTAATTTCACTAATTTCGTCCCTCTTGACTCATGTATCATATCAATCATGAAACTCGTCTTGGGTTTAATCTCACTGAATTTGTCCCTCTTAGCTCATGTATCACTTCAATTTAGATTCCTCATATGTGTTTAATTTCACTGATTTCGTCCCTCTTAGCTCATGTATCATTTCAATCATGAAACTCATCTTCGGATTAATCTCACTAATTTCGTCCCTCTTGACTCATCCTTCTTAGCTCATGTATCAATTTAATCATGAAACTCATCTTCGGATTAATCTCACTAATTTCGTCCCTCTTGACTCATCCTTCTTAGCTCATGTATCAATTTAATCATGAAACTCATCTCGAGCTTCACAGGAATCCAACAGCCTCGACTCAACCTGCTCAATTTAGCTCGGGCTCTCAATACTTCCACCATCAAGTTCTGAAGCTCGAAAGAACAGATGTAGCCACCGCAAAACTTTCGACAGAAGCGATAGTACCCAGCACACAAACACCCAGAGAGCATCTCTTTGTCGCCGTCACTCTCAACACTTGTATGTAACTGTTGTTTACTTCTAAAAAAGCGCCAACTAACCGAACTCATGGAGCGCTGGTTCCACCGACGCCTTCCTTGCAACACGCCGCTTTCCAAAAGAAGCACCGAATGGTCCAGCATTTCCTAGAACAAGGTTTGACACTCAAAGCGCTCCGAACCTTATATCGAAAGTATTGCCTAACGAGCTCCCAATGAGTATAGTTTGTGCATATTTGGTTTTCTTCTGCTTTGTTTTGGGATTCCCTATTTGATCCAGAAAAGGAATTTTTCTGATCACCAAAGTATTCGCTGTTTACGTCATCAAGTACCGTGATCTGAAATTTTGGTCATGGCGCTTTCGAAAAGCGAAAAGCTTCTGCTGCATGGACGTTTGGGGTGGGCTCAATTTTAGCGTGGGTCTCTTGGAGTTCCACAATTCCACGTCCCAGAAGACGCTCAAGCCAACTCTCTCCACTCTGGGGCGCAAAGGACGCCTTAGGCCCTGCTTCTGGCAGTACTAACCAAAGACCATGGGAGGCCGGACGCATGCTTGACAGTTGACAGCCTCCTTCTTTGATCCAGGCGTTTTATGCCATGCATCGGCAATCTCCAATCTCCAATCTCCATGATGTCTAATTATGGTAACAGGCTAACAGCTACAACGTCTCCGAGCCATTTTTCCTTTTTCTATTGATACTATTTATTTGTGGAAAACATAAAAGATCCGAGGTAAACCGACCTATGGTTGGTATATCACAATGTATATTCGACAATAATAACATCTTCACAGGCTGAGAACTATACACTAAGCTATGTCTTCTAGCGAAGATACATCTAGCCTGTTTATAGTTGTCTCTAATCCTCAGTTAACTGCCAAAATGGAAATATTAAGAATTCTAGTCGGGTAACTGGAAAACCGGAATTTCAGCATGCAGAAGCCAGTGTGCCCATGCCAATTTCTAAGATCTAACAGGAACCCAAACTTATGAGTTCACAAACTTTGAGTAAAAGCTGAATCTCCCACTAAAGCAGTCCTCGTGTAACAGGTATTATAAAAACCTTTTTCAATCTTTCACCGAGGTTTATTATAGGGTCGTTTACGATGCGATTTCTCACGTGACTGGTAGGGCCACAAACTTTTAGATTTCGTGTCCGTACCGAGAGATCTTCAGCCAAAAATGCTTTAAGGCGTGGTGCTAATAAATTTCCTTCCAAAAAAGGGATTGAGCTTGCTGAATGCAATTACTATCACTTCGTAAAAAGGCGAAATGAGCCTTAAGTTATTCTCCATTTACGTAGTGGTGCATCTCATGTAGCTTGTTTTGGGGGCGATGGGCGATGGCATAGCCATTGAGGCCTGCATTGGGTAAATCATTCTTTTATATGATATTGCGTTGTGCTCTTTTGGGTTATTCACTATTCCTTTTTGATGGTTGAGTTCGAGATGTCGAAAAAGATTAATGGAATCTACTATGATCCAAGTATATCACAATGCATGTTGTATTGGTCGATGGTATAATTAATCAAAATGAAGAGTAAGCTAGAATAAAAGTGAGCATAATCTTAATGATAAAACGGGCAAATAGTTAATTAGATAGTTTATAACAAATAAATGAAGAACAAGATTGATGAAAGAGTTGTAGAGATCGATCCCAATGAAGCACCACCTTCATAAGTGGAGATGGCTGGTGTTGTTGCTAATGATGCTGATGAAGATTCGGTTTCAGCTGAAGTAGTTTGAACTTCAACTTCTGGAGATGAGGAGGTGATGGAATCAACTGGGCTTGTGGTGATGGCTGGGGATGAAGAAGTAGTCAATAGTGTGTTGGTAATTGTAGTTGTTGAATCATCTTCAGATGCGGAAGCAGCAGGAGTAGTGGTGACTTCTGGAGTTGTAGTTGTTGGAACACTCTCGGTTGTAGAAACTGTAGTAGCAGCAACTGGGGAAGTAGCAGTAACTAAAGTTGAATCCGAGATGGTAACTGAGCTTGAACCTGCACTAACAACTGGACTTGATGATTCTGGAGTTTCTGGTGAGATACTAGTGAAGACACTTCCAGGAGCAGAACTTGAAACTGTTGGAGCAGAACCAGTGAAAGTAGTAGTAGTCAAGGTGATTACACTATCAAAAGAGTTAGTGGTGATGGTTTCAAGAGTGGTGATGGAACCAACTGGGACAACGGTGGTGGAATCAACTGGAACTATAGAGCTCGAAACAACTGGGACAACGGAGCTTGAAACAACTGGAACAATGGAGCTTGAAACAACTGGCACAATTGAGCTTGAAACGACAGCTGTACTTGAAGTAGTCTCAGAGATTAACGAACTTCCTGTACTAACAACAATTTCAGTTGTGGTTGGAATAATTACTGAAGGACTGTTGGAGGTTGAAGTATAGATGGAAGAGGAGCTGATGGTACTGTTGGAGTAATAAGCACTAGTGAAGTATGGAACATCGACAATGACACTGACAGTGTGATCACCAGATGAGTATGGGACAGTGGTGGTAGTACTGTAATCAGAACCCCAGGTGACAGTTGAGGTAGTAGTAACAGTCAAATCTTCTGGAACATCAACAATAACACTGACAGTATGATCACCGGACGAGTATGGGACAGTGGTGGTAGTAGTGTAATCAGAACCCCAAGTGACAGTTGAGGTAGTAGTAACAGTCAAGTCTTGTGGGACATCAACAATAACACTGACAGTGTGATCACCAGACGAGTATGGGACAGTGGTGGTAGTACTGTAATCAGACCCCCAAGTGACAGTTGAGGTAGTAGTAACAGTCAAATCTTCTGGAACATCAACAATAACACTGACAGTATGATCACCGGATGAGTATGGGACAGTGGTGGTAGTAGTGTAATCAGAACTCCAAGTGACAGTTGAGGTGGTGGTAACAGTCAAATCTTCTGGAACATCAACAATGACAGTAACAGTGTGATCACCAGATGAGTATGGATCAGTGGTGGTGGTAGTGTAATCGGAGGACCAAGTAATTGTTGAAGTGGTAGTGGTTGTGTAGTCTTCTGGAACATCAACAATGATGGTAACAGTACCAGCATCAGAGGAGTGTGGGACAGTAGTGGTAGTCTCATATGAGGAGTCCCAGATCACAGTAGTGGTGGTGGTAGTCACAGGTTCATCAACAACAATAGTCACAGTTCCATCTCCTGAAGAGTGTGGAACAGTGGTAGTGGTAGCATATGAGGATTCCCATCTGACTGTAGTGGTGGTGGTGGTTAGGATCTCATCAACGACAATGGTAACGGTTCCATCACCAGAGGAATGTGGAACGGTGGTTGTGGTTTCATAAGAGGAATCCCAGGTCTTAGTAGTAGTGGTAGTGGTGACTGGTTCATCAACAACAATAGTAACAGTACCAGCATCAGAGGAGTGTGGGACAGTAGTGGTAGTCTCATATGAGGAGTCCCAGATCACAGTAGTGGTGGTGGTAGTCACAGGTTCATCAACAACAATAGTCACAGTTCCATCTCCTGAAGAGTGTGGAACAGTGGTAGTGGTAGCATATGAGGATTCCCATCTGACTGTAGTGGTGGTGGTGGTTAGGATCTCATCGACGACAACGGTAACGGTTCCATCACCAGAGGAATGTGGAACTGTAGTGGTGGTTTCATATGAAGAGTCCCAGGTTTTAGTTGTAGTAGTGGTAGTCAATGGTTCATCAACAACAACGGTGACAGTACCAGCATCAGAAGAATGTGGGACAGTAGTGGTGGTCTCATATGAGGAGTCCCAGATCACAGTGGTGGTGGTAGTAGTGACAGGTTCATCAACAACAATAGTCACAGTTCCATCGCCTGAGGAGTGTGGAACAGTGGTAGTGGTGGCATAAGAAGAACTCCATCTAACTGTGGTGGTAGTTGTGGTTAGGATCTCATCAACGACAACGGTAACGGTTCCAGCATCAGAAGAATGTGGAACGGTGGTGGTGGTTTCATAAGAAGAATCCCAGGTTGTTGTGGTGGTAGTGGTAGTCACAGGTTCATCAACAACAATAGTAACAGTTTTATCGTCTGAGGAGTGTGGAACAGTGGTAGTGGTTGCATAAGAAGAACTCCATCTAACTGTGGTAGTGGTGGTTGAAACGGTTGGGGTGTAGACAACAATAGTAGCTTCGGTGGCTGATGAATCCATAATAGTTGAAAGAGAAGTTGTAGTACCAGAATAACCTTCAGTAGTCAAATCCAATGGAATACCAAGGGCATCGGCTTCTCTTGTAACAACCAAAATAGTTTCAGAAAGATCAGTGGTCAACTCAGTGGTACCACAAGTCAAATCATAATTGATATAGTTGTAGACAGTTTCAGTGGTTTTAGTACCTTGATATTGCCAAACAGTCATCCAAACACGGTAACCAGCTGGTAGATCAGTGACATAGATATCAATTTCATTGTTGGAACAACTTGAGATGACGTAGTCTGAGGAATAAGAAAGTGGGTATAGGAATTCATTGAGGTCATCAGTGACGTAGACTTGAGCAACGTTACAGTTGATGTTACCAGTTGTATCAGTTCCCTCAGTGTTGAACTGGACAGTGATGGTACCTGATTGAGTGGTATCACATCCTGGGAATAAGAAGTAGTGTTCTTCAGAACCGTAACCGGTGGTATGAGAAAACAAATACAAACCAGGGTCTTCGGTAGCAACGAACGTGACAGTGGTTGAAAGGTCTCCCCAAGTGACAGTGTTTTCACCAACAGACCAAGCGCTAGCGTCAGCGATTTCAGCACGATCAGCTGAACCACCAACACCAAAGAAAACAGTGAATGTAATAGTACCAGTAATAGCATCAAAGTTTTTGATACCAGCAAGAGCTGTACATACCAAATCTGAATCCTCAGTGATGTAAGCACCTTGAACAGCAGTACATGATAAGACAGCAGTACCATCAACATAAGCAGTGATTGAAGTACTAGTTCCATCAAATTTGACACGGTAAATATTTGGCAATACTAAGTCAATTTGGTCTTCGACAGCAGTGCCCTCAGAGATTGTGTACCCCAATGTAGCATTCCATGGTGACTGAGGGGCATTATCACCATTGGTTGAAACGATTGACAACGAAGTGAATGAGATAGAAGCCAACACGTATTGGACAACCAAAAAGAACGAAAGGATTTGGCCAAACATTGTGAGGATCTGTTGTTGTGTTTGAGTTGTGTAAGAGAACTGATTCAGAAAGGTTTCATCTGGAAAGAGGATATTGAATTCAATTTATATTCCTCATATCTGTTTCATCTCACTGATTTCATCCCTCATAGTTCATGTATCATTTCAATCATGAAACTCATCTTGCGCTTCATGTGAATCCAACAGCCTCAAAAACTCAACCTGCTCATTTTAGCTCGGGTTCTCGATATTTCCACCATCACGTTCTGAAGCTCGAGAAAACAGTTGTAAACCACCGCAGAACCTTCAACAGAAGTGATAGTATCCAGCACACAAACACCCAGAGAGCATCTCTTTGTCACCATCACTCTCAACACTTGTGTGTAACTGTTGTTTACTTTTATAGAAGCACCAACTAACCCGAACCCGTGGAGAACTCCCACCGACGCCATCCTTGCAATACGCTGGTTACCAAAAGAAGCACCCAATGGTCAACTAATAGGGCAGCCTGCATCTCCTAAAACAAAGTCTGACATTCAAAGCACCGAAAACCGAACCTCATATCGAAAGTATTGCCTAAACAGGTTCCCAATGAGTGGTGATTGTGCATATTTGGTTTTCTTCTGCTTTGTTTGGGATTCCCCATTGATGGCCAAAAGAGGAAATTTTTTCATCACCAGAATTTTCACTGTTTATGTCATTAACTATGAGACGCCCGGGCTTTGGCGGTAACACTTTTGAAACTTGAAAAGCTTCTGCTGCATGGACGTCTTTTTTTTGGACTGTTTCTGGTCTTTAAGGTTGAGTGTGTGGGATTTCTACGTTTCAGAAGACGCTGGTGCACACAATTCAACTCGCTTACGGCAAATGAGATGCATTCTGACTGCTAGCCTGCTCTCTGTTGGTGAATCTGACAACAGCTTCACTGCGTACTGGAAGAATATCTTGCACGTTCCATGACGAAAGGCGGCAATGTCTGTCTCCCTGCTTCTGTCAGTACTATCCATGGGACCACTCTCTTGACTCTTTTCTTTCTCGGATTTTGTGCTAGATAGTAATCTCCACTCTAAGATGTCCTATCATAGCACCAGCTACAACTCCAGACCTGTGTATATTATTCAATATTGAGATTGTCCCATCGCTTGATTCATGCTACTCAATTTACAGCTTGAGGACGGACAAGATTCAACTATGGATCGGTACTCAATAGTCACTACCCAAGAGGCGGTTCTACAGTGTACGCATATAAATAAGAAACTTCTTCAATGTCATATAGAGTCTCTAACTTCCAGAACCTGTAAATACCATTTTTTGGTCCATTGACGAGTCTTCTTTCCCCATATTATCATAGGAATGGCCAATAACATCACAACAAAGTTAATCACAGCAAGAGCAATATATGTGTTCTGAGTCCCTGATGCATCTAGCCATAGTGAACAGGTGAATGTGAAAATACAACTGATTGTGTTATTGATGATTGCAACACATACTAGGGATTCTAGAACCAACTCAGAACCTTCCATAACGTAGGCTAAAGCGATATCACCAGCCGAACCATACGCAAACCCAATAAATCCCAGCCCAATATACAACAATCCTTTACCGGAGTCATTCTCAGCTGCAATACCAAACATTAGTAACCCTGCAGAGCCTAGAACGGCAGTCACAGCACAGAAGTATAGTCTAAATTCCGCCTCAATGATACCGTTATTTTTACGCGCCAGCCACAGCACGATGTAATCACTGATGGTCCCAGCGTAGATACATCCAATAACAGCACCAATCAAGCATGGAATATTCATCAAAGCGACACCCACATTGGAATAATTATACGGTGGATCGTAGAAATAAGTGTCCTCACTTGTTAAGTAGAATGATAAGAATGCATTTTGCATACCCCAAAACAAACCAGATAATAACACGCCTGGAAAACAAAACATTCGAAGATTAATGTAGATGTACGTCCAGTATTGTTTGAATCCCCATCCTTTGAGATTAGAAGATGGTGTAATTACTGCAACTCTCTTCCAATAGCTGTTCATCGGCACCAGTGAACCATCAATCAATTCTTCATGCTCGTTGGTTCTCTGTTGTTTGGAATCGTACATTTCTGATTGGATTGAAACTTTCTCCGTGGAACCATACCCAGTCTTGTGTGGCTCGTCACCATCATCAACACTAGTGCTTGAGTTTGTGATGACTTGCCTTGATGATAACGGAGTGATGTACTTGGACCTATCAAAGAATGTCTCCTCTGTACCAAAAATTAAAAAAAGAATCAATGCACCAGAGATTATCGCCCCTATCCAGCCAACCCATCTGAAACTTGTCTTGTTTGAGATGAAATTCCCTATTAGAGGAGCCAAATACGTTCCGATTGAGGTGGCAAGAATATATCCAGTCAAAACTGAACCCAACTGGTGTTGAAAATAGATATCAGTGAGTGATAATTGGACAGCAGCCTCGGCACATGATTCACTAATCCCAACAAATAACTGTGACCAGATGGTATCTGATGTCTTTTTAGCGAACCCAAACCATAGACATCCAATAAAACCAAGGGTAATTGAGACTAAATAGGCAAGTTTTCGACCATATAGGTATGAAAAGGGAGCTATGAATAACGTACCATACCCAATACCCAAAAATAAAACACCAGCCCCGGTATTCATAGCATCATAAGAGATACCATACGCCTCATTCAGTGAGTCCTGTGCAGACCCGGCACAATTAGAAGTAGCAGCAGTGAATGCAGTGATGAATAGCATAGTGATAAAATGCAGGTATTTTCTCTTCTTACTCCAATTTAAAGGATCATTGATATTATCGGATGGTTGTGGGATAAGTATGACACCATTTGGTGTTTTCTTTAGTTTGTTTTGGTAGAGAACTCCACTCTCGAGATTCACTGACGTATATATGTTGGAGGTCCCAGGAATGTAATCTGGGTGATATTTGTTTGTGTATTGGTCCATCTTTTGAGTCACGCAATTGTCATACTATTATGTGTGTCTAGGTAAGGTTTTTGAAGGGTGGAAAAAGGGCAAGTAAAACTTGAAGAAGGCAAAACCAATTTGATGGAGCTTACAATGCCCTGTGGAAGGTTTGCTTTGAATTAGCAGGCTGGAGAAGCACCAACAGATGAGATTTCTTATCGAAGATTGAGAGACGAAAACTTTTTTGGCAGTTCTCTTTTCTTTTTTTAGGAGGAGTAATTCGCGGGATGTGAAATTTACGGTGATGTTTTTTGACACAAAAATTATCTGTGTGTGTTTTACTGGAAATATACAAAATCAATTGAGAAGTCTGGGTAACTCCCTCCTCAGACAAGAATCAGGCTGATAGACAAATAGTTTAGGATAAAAAAATTTAGACGAACAACAACAGTAACAGAATTGCAATGATAGAAAAATAATTGGTCGATTTTAGAAATGGCTGAAATCTTTGATGAAATTTGATTTCTTCAATAATGTAATCTCAACTTTCAAATCTTCATCATGAACATTGTTCAAAAAGGCGTTATCCTTCAAATAGTTGAAAACTTCGTTCAGATCGGTCAATGAGGCTGAAATTTCTTTGACTTTCTCAATGAAAGCTCTTGAGTAAATCTTCTCCAAGTATGGCTTATGTGTCTTATGATTGTACTTGATACTTAGAGTCTTAGCAGCAAGATCATAACTGACATAGACATTTGATTGACAATCTTCAGTTTTCAGTCTTCTTCCATTTGAACCGGAACCAGCTGCAACAGCAACGGCTGCTGCTGCGGTGGAAGCGGCAGATGCAGCTGCGTTGGTTATTGATGGATTTGTATTTGATGGGACTAATTTCTGGACAGTTTTGATATCTTGCTTACATTTGAATAACAATTTGATTGATTTCAAATGTGGTTTTGTTGAAAAATTTGAAGAAGATCTCAAGAATTTGAAACCGGATCTTTCCATTAATGGATTGATGAATTTGTTGTTCAATTCAACAATAATCGTTTCCAAGTTATTCTTATCTTCACTGTATTGAATGAAATCAGGAATGGTATCGTCATTTTGATCAAATCTTCTGATGAAGATTATGTTTCTCAAATCTGAAACTTGTCCCAATGCAATTCGATCCAAGTATTGATCAAAATCATTGAAAACGTTATCAGTATCTAAAGGGTTCTCGACACAATTCCCACACAACTTATAACGACCGTTATCTTCAATGGTACGAGTAGCACCACAATATAAACAAACGTTTTCATCTTTAAATTCATCATTGACGTTTGTTGTGGCATTCGCAATGGCAACAGCTGCGGCTGCGGCTGCTGCATTTTCAGCGTTTCTAATAGCAGCAAATAGATTGTTCTCATCAGTTGACTTATCAAGGTCATCACTGGAGTTTGAAAGTTCATGGTGGGTGGCTTTATGTAGCTCATTAACGGCACCTTCTGTCAACTGTTGTTGGTGTTGTTCGTCTAGTTGGTTGACTCTTGATTGATTTGGGAGTTGGAGAGTCCTCGCATTGCCACCGAGATCACCGTGGTCATGATCACCGTGATCGCTAAGCGATGAAACACCTTCTTTCAATAACAACTCATCGATTGGAATCTCTCTGTCATCGGGCTTCTTGTGCTGTTGTTGATGGTGTTGTTGTTGTTGTTGTTGGATTGGGGCCAAAACAGGGGGTGGGAGCTGATTGTCGTACTGTTGAATGTGGTGGTGTGGCAAATTTCTCTGGACCTCATTGGCAATGTTGATGATGTTTTGCTCGTAGTTTGGTTTAGGCAACGAGTCAACAGTGGAATTAATAGCAGCGACAGTGGCAGCAACGTTGATGTTGTTTGGGTTTTTGCCTTGAAGTTCCAGTTTTTTTAACCGTTTCTTCTTTCTCTCAATCTCTCTGCACGGTTTGCATGTTCTGTATCTGGCAGTCTCCAGAGGCTCGTCGAGTGGTCTCTTCTTCTTGCAGCGACGACAAACTGGTCTTGGATCACTCATTGTTTAACCTTGAATAGATCGCGAATTGATTGTTTGTTTAAGCTGTTGGTGAAGTGAACACAAGTTGAGGGAATTCGCGAGGAATCCTGATTTTTATAAAACTTTTTCGTGGAATTGAAGAAAAGGGGCACGACTATTGCCTAAAACGGATGCAAAAACAAAACGTTACCCGGCTGAGTTTCGCGGTTTTTTTCAAAAAAGTATGATTTCGCCCAGGATCGAACTGGGGACGTTCTGCGTGTTAAGCAGATGCCATAACCAACTAGACCACGAAACCAACTGGGTGACGCATTAAAAGGGGAAATTTTCGAGATTTTGAGGAATTGGGGGTTACCCTGCCTTGATGGCCCAGGTATGACTCTTTGGCTGTCTTTATTCTATTCTTACTCTGCATGTAAATAGTAGAATCTTCCTCACCTTTGTATTCTTTATTCCGTGATAGTGAATTTCCTTGATCTGCTGTTACTGTAAGAAATCATAGAATCGCCTTGAACTGTTACGCTTTGAAACGGTTAATGGGATGGTAAAATCCTTGAATTTCTATTTATTCCTTGTCTTTGTCACTTTCTCACAAGCTACATGGGATGGGATTCCCAGCGTTCCTACGAGCGATGCTGGTTACCTGATAAATTACCTCCGCTGTGTCCATTACAACAGCGGACGTGCTGATTTGTTCGTTGGAGTCACCGTTGATGGAAGCTTGGATCTGCAGTATGACTGGAAAGAGACGGATCAATATCATATAAGTTCTGTTTCAAAGTGGTGCTGGAGGCTTTACGGACAACACTATCCAATAGTTCTCAGTAACCATATTTCAACGGATTATTTGATTACAGAGCTTCATAACATCACTGATTACTGCAATTGGCATGAGGAATTGAAATTGGTCAAGAAGCATGAGCCTATCAGCCCAGAACGACGGAGTGAAATGTTGAAAGAAAGAGATATGGGAATGTGTTCAGTTAGAGTTGGACTTCAAGGAATTTGAAGTTTGGGCACCATTACACTAGACTTTTGAAAGAGATTATGTGATTTTGGTTTAGAGTGAACTTTTTGGGCTTCAAATTAGGCTCTGTGGGGGATCAGTTATTATTGACTACCTTGCTGACAATGTGAATTGACGCCGAGTGTATCTCTCAATATATGACAGGATGATGATGTTGTGGTTGTTGTGATGGGTTGTATTCGAGAATACTGAAGAATTTTTAAGAAGGTTGCAAGAAGTGGTGCACAAGCATCCATGCTAGTCAATATTGGAAGAGCCTAGAAATTTCGGATCCCAAGTATCAATCATTGAACATGAATTCTGTAATCCTGCCTTGGAAAATCAGTGGCTGATTGGATATATCACATCGTGACAAACTTCTCATCCCTTTCAAGCTGGTTGAATAATTGGTGCTGTTTCAATGTCTTGGAGTGATTAAATTGCAGTGATAAGAATATGGGTAATCATCATGAGTTACGTTTATATCCAGGAACATCAGGACAACAGTTAACATTCTGACTGAGAGTTTCTACTGGTATCCGAGATTTCTATGGAATAACGATAAACACTTTCGAGTCCATATTATTCGAAAGTGATTCAACTCAAGGGTATTATGAATTGAGTTCATAACCTGTCTGGATCCGCTCACTGCTTCCAGTTGCCCCACGAGATTCGGTACAATACCTGGACCGTTCCATTATATACATTAAAAACCAATCTTGAGTCCTTTGTGTACCTGCATAGGCGTAGTTCATCGCACATTGCATCAATAAGTTCATCAATAGGTGGATGATGATTATGTAATTTTTAATTCTTCCGTGCTTTTTTATTTTGCCGGTGGAGTGCTGCAGCTAAAACTTCAAAGCATTTTTGTGTTGATAGCGTCTTTCGAAGTTTTCCTGGATGAAAAGATCTTCCAGATCAGGACTTCAGGCCAAAACAGCTTTCGGTTAGTGGGTCATAAGTACTGCGTCGTAGAATTAAGAAAGACGGATCATGACGGCAAATATTATATTGTGCGTTGTTGGATAATTTTTTCAATATATTTTAATAGGAACGACGTTGTTGGATATTAATTATCGAAAATTATTGATCTAATTTATATAGCTAGAATTAATCAGCTGCAATATAAATAATTGTATAATTTAAACAGATATGTTTAGCTAGTCGACAATATAATTCATCAATTATATATTCATGAATGAGTTATACAGGACGTCCTGCAGCTGAGTACAAGACAAGTTTATCTCCTAGAGGACGACTTTGTATTCGCTCTTTCTGCTATAATTTGATGGTGTTGTGGTGGTTTATTTGAAGTGTTACCCGGACCCGCGCGGTTAATGCGGCAAATTCCGAAAAAAATGAAGCGTTTTCAACAAAGGTGACTTTGGCCGAGTGGTCTAAGGCGTTAGATTTAGGTTACAAGTTGACTAAAATCTCTAATATCTACGGATGCGCGAGTTCAAATCTCGTAGGTCACATTAATTTTTTTTGCCATGTTGAGCTTTTGATATGATTCTGGGTTTGCGAAATAATCAATGCCATTCGGGTGTTTCAAAGATAATTAGAATAACAAGGTCAGAAGAGTTGAAGGAGGTTCTATTTTACGATTTGGAGAGTGTTGTGTGTTCATAATAGTTGTGCCATTAGGTGAAGAGTGATATTTTAGTGTCTATCGAAGTGTCTGGATCTATGCTGCTACTGGTTTATTTAGGTGTGGAGCTGGGTTTAGTTTTATTGAGTTATATTATTGAGTTATAAGAAAAAAGATTATGTTATGTTAATAAAGGAACTTTTACTCTTAAAAAAAAAAAATTTTCCAAAGCATCTCCCAACACACTCAACTTCTGTCTACCTTTGGCATTAAACACTCAGAGCTAATCTTCGACTACGGTGGGTGATCACTGATCAGTGATCACCGGCATTACTTGGTGACTCTGAGCAGAAGCGCAGCCTTGAAATTTCTGTTTCACCTCAACAGCCACTTTCAGCAGCGACCAGTGGCTTCGACTGTGGCGAGTGTAATTACACGTGACTTGACAGCATCAAATCATATAAAGAAACATGAATTCTCGACAAATTTTTCACTTGGAGGCCCTCTGTAGATCACGGTCCTAGAACTAGTTAGATATTCAGTAATCATGCCTGCTCCTCACGGTGGTGTCCTTCAAGATTTAGTGGCTAGAGATGCCCCAATCAAACAACAGCTGATTGAAGAGTCAAAAACTCTGAAATCAATCACTCTAAATGCTCGTCAACTATGTGATTTAGAGTTGATCTTGAACGGTGGGTTCTCTCCACTGACTGGGTTCTTGAATGAGAAAGATTACAACGGTGTCGTTGAGAATCTCCATTTGGCTAACGGTCTTCTGTGGTCTATTCCAATTGTTTTAGATTTGTCAAAAGAAGAAGCTGCAAAGTATCAAGTTGATGAGAGAGTTGTTCTAAGAGATGAAGATGGTGACGCTTTGGCTATTTTAACCATCTCTGATAAATATATCCCTGACAAACAAAAAGAAGCTGACCTAGTCTTTGGTGGTGATGTTGAACATCCTGCCATTTCTTATTTATTGAACGAAGCTGGTGATGTTAACCTAGGTGGTGAATTACAAGCTATTAGATTACCTATTCATTTCGATTATGCTGGTTTCAGAAAAACTCCAAGACAATTGAGAGATGAATTCGCTACAAGAAACTGGGATAGAATCGTTGCTTTCCAAACTAGAAATCCAATGCATAGAGCTCATAGAGAACTTACCGTCAGAGCTGCAAGAGATCAAAACGCCAATGTCTTGATCCATCCAGTTGTCGGTTTGACCAAACCTGGTGATATTGACCATCATACAAGAGTTAGAGTCTACCAAGAAATCATTAAGAAGTATCCAAGTGGATTGGCCCAATTGGCCTTGTTGCCTTTAGCCATGAGAATGGGTGGTCCAAGAGAAGCTGTTTGGCATGCAATTATCAGAAAGAATTACGGTGCTACTCATTTCATTGTCGGTAGAGATCATGCTGGTCCTGGTTCTAACTCAAAAGGTGTTGATTTCTATGGTCCTTATGATGCTCAAGATTTAGTCGAGAAACATAAAGAAGAATTAGGTATCACTGTTGTTCCTTTCAGAATGGTTACATATTTGCCTGATGAAGACCGTTATGCCCCAATCGATACCATTGATGCTTCTACAAAAACCTTGAATATCTCTGGTACTGAATTAAGAAAGAGATTAAGAGATGGTAGTGAGATTCCAAGTTGGTTCTCTTATCCTGAAGTCGTCAAGATTTTAAGAGAGTCTCATCCTCCAAGACCACAACAAGGTTTCACTTTATACCTAAACTCTTCCCGTCTAGCACATGCTCTACTAGCCACTTTCAACCAATTTGGTGGTAGACATTACACTGTTCTAAACAAAGAGTACACTTCTGGTTTCATTGCTCATGAATTGACAAGATCAGGTGCAGGTGTTATCATTCTAAATGAAGAAGAATCTGGGGATGCTGTCACATCACTCAGAAAAGAAATCTCAAAAGCTGGTAGTTTCATCGTCATTAACGATGAAGCTGATAAGATTCAATACTCTAATCCTGAAATCACAGTTGATTTGAGTGCCAACCCTTTGACTGCTGTCCAAAGAGTTGTTTTATACTTGGAAGATCAGGGATTCTTCCGCTTTTAATAATCTCGATGGAGTCTAGATGAATAAAATTAACTACGTTTAGTTGGTCCTAATTGGAAAAAAAAACTTTTCATTGTAGATGTCGTGTATGTTTGTGGCAAATGGCATGCATTATACCCTAATGTTGAATATAGTACTCTAGCTTTTTTAAATACAAATTAGCCTTCTCTTCAGCATCAAGAACATTTGGTGCGACCTTCAAGGTGACCGTGAATTCATGAACATCATGTCCGTTTGGTACTTCAAACAAATCATCTGCTTGGTCTTGGAAGAAATCAACAGTGTCATAAGCGAATCCTGAGGATTGTGTCTCTGAAGGAATGTCTAGATCTATACTGAATCTTTCAACAGTTCCATCTGGCACCAATAAACTCTCAAAAACATCATCGTAGTAATCAGAACGTTTTGGATGGGATTTATAAGCATATGTTTCTGCACGTTTAGATGCTTTTTCAATGTATGATTTCAATGTGAATGGTTTATAACCCTTTTCTAATGCTTCAGCTTGTAAATCGTATACGTGGTCCAGATTGAACGTTTTCGTAATGATCTTGGCTTCTGGTTTTGGTTGTTTCTTGACTTCTTCTTCTTTGACAGTGGTTGAAGTTGATGATGAGGAAGAAGTTGTTGACTTTGGAGTGATTTTCAGTCTCTCAATATTGGACAAATCTAGTCTTGTGTGTGAATCAATGAAGGCAGAGATGGAATTCACAGACTCTTGAGGGATCTTTCCTAGGAATGCTAAAACGTCACCTTTGACAATACGACCATTTGGACCAGTTGCTTGGATTTTTGAGAGAGCGTCTTCTCTGGAGATGTTGTTTTCATTCAATAATGAGATGACTGATGGGAAGAAGACCTGATTTGGATTGGCCTTGGTGGATAAGGAGGTAGAAGAGGAAGAAGGAGCTGATGGTTTTTTAGTTTCTTGTTTCACAGGTTCTGGAGCTGGAGTTGATGGAGCTGGGGTTGGAGCAGGAGTAGTAGTAGTAGCAGCACTGGCTTCAACAGAAGGTAATTCCAGGGTGGATAGGTCATCAGTAGGCTCAGCCAAGATAGCGATTGGAGTTCCAACTGCGATGTCTTTCCCACCGTTTGGGACCAAGATCTTTGCTAAAATACCGTCATCTTGTGCCTCGACATCGATTTGGGCTTTATCAGTCTCAACTTCGAGCAAAACATCGCCAGAGTTGAAATGGTCGCCTTCTTTGAACTTCCAGTCGGTGACACCTCCTTTCTCCATTGTTGGCGACATTGCAGGCATTTTGAAGAACTCAGCTTTTAGAAGCGATCTCGAGGAGTGTATGGCTAATTTGGAGTTAGTACTGATGCGATAAAGCTGAAAAGATAAGTACTCACCCCTAGCATTGCGGAATTGCGCGAGGAATGACCTAGTTGATGATCTGAGCATGATGAGAAGGTCTTTATTGTAGTTTTTGAGACAGAAGACAGTGGTTTTCCCAGTAAAAGATGGTTTTTCACAAGTGGTAAGTTTTTTGTGCGTATCCACCTGATGAGCGCTCAGTGCCCCCACAGGCGCGATGCCCACAAACGGAAATATTCCCGAACGGGGAGTTATTGCGTGTTTTGCTACTAAATGTATTGGTACAACATATGAATTAATGATACACTGATTTCTCTAGGCCCGCTCCTCAGAAGCTTTTGCAGGGTCGCTCTGCGTGGCCACCGCGACAGCTAGAGCAAGGGCCGACTGTCCGCTTGTCTGGAGCTGCACCACAGGGTCAATCAGATCGGTCCCGTCGTTGTCATCGCTTCTCTTTGCCGGTCTTCCTCTGCCTCTTCTTTCCAACGACGCTTCCTGATCTAGCGGGAATATCCCCTTCTGCTGCTGCTGCTGTTGTTTCTTTGAGATTTTGGAAGATGATGTGGCTAAGGAACTGGTGGTCCCTGTTAGTTCAATAGGATACTTTCTAGGACGTCCTTGGGGTCTTTTGGCCTTTGGCTCTTCAGTGATATTCTTTCTTGGGCGACCTGGTGGTCTCTTGACATTTAGCTGAAACACATAAGTTCTGTCATTTGAGTTCGTTGAGTTGGGATTGAAATTCTGTTCGATGATGACGGCTTGATGGTTATCTTCTGGTTTGCTCAGATCTTGCGAGCCGACTTTGAAACTTGGTTTCATTCTTGATCTCGGCTTAACCATCGACACTGGCGAGTTATGAACAAACCTGAACCCTTTTGTAGATGGGTTGTGTGTGACTGGTGGTTGTGGATCGTAGTGTTGAATTCGTAGATTTGACATTTGTACTGGGGCTTCATGGTTCTTCGTTATCAGCGATTCTTTCTCTGAGTCCTCTGAATCGTTTAGTTTCTGTTTCTCTTTCTGTTCTCCAGACATCTTTAAGCAATAATCTCTATGAATATCTTTTCTTCAGCACTTTTATTAAAGGCGAGTTTTAAGAGACCAACTGCCTATGATTTTTCTGATTTAGCTGGAATCACACCAATAGAAGTCGAATTTTTGCCCCCAAAAAAGAAAAATGTAGATAACTCTGCCGTTGGAATCACTTTTTGCACTCAACAACCACTGAAAACGACCAGAAATCCTCCTTTCAGCACGATTAAGAGACTTTTAGCATGTTCTTCATGCGCAGTTTTCAGGAAGGAAAAAAAAAAACAGAGAAAAATGTCCGAATTAGGAAGTTATACTGGCCCTAACAAAAAAAGACGGTGCGCGTGCTGACATAAGCAAGAAAAATTTAATTAGTACCAACCAAAATTCAGCTTCACTGCGATGAGCTTACTCTTTGAAGGCCTTTAATAGGAGGTAAATACGCAGCTAAACTCGATAAAGATGGGTAAAAAGAGATCAAACAAGTTCTTGGAGGAACAGAGGAAAAAAAAGCGTTCAGAACAGGACTCTCAGTTGTCTGTTGGCCTCGCTAACTTCGCTAATGCTGCTGATGTTGATCTCTCTGATGAAGACACTGGAAAGCATCAGTATTCAGATGATGAGGAACAAGAATACGAATTGAAACCAAGAACTCTGAAACAGGATAACCAGGATTATTCTGCTTTGCCGATTAAAAGAGCAGGGAAAATCGAAAGGGTGGTGAAACAGGCTAAAGTTCAAGAGGAAGAAGACGATGATGATGCGGAGGAGGACGACGAAGAAGAAGAACAGGAACAAGAAGAGGAACAGGAAGAAAGTGAAGAGGAACAAGAAAGTGTAGAACTAGACACTGAAGAAAAAATCATTGCCTTGAAAGAAGAAATAGCAGACTTAGTCGAGAGTCTAATGGAAGACCCAGAGGAAAACATCGCTGCTTTGACAAGATTATTGAAAATGGCAAGATCGAAGAATCCAAATACTTCTCAATTCTCACTATTGGCCATTGTCCCTGCTTTGAAGACAATTGTTCCAGGTTATAGAATTAGACCATTGACAGAATTGGAGAAAAAAGAGAAAGTTTCTAGAGATATTCAAAAATTGAGAAATTTCGAACAAACCTTGGTGTTGAATTATAAGTCATATGTTGATCTCTTGAGTGAATTGGCAAAGAATTCCCATAAGGAACCACTTAAAGCACAACTGGCTTGTAAAGCAGCTTGTGAATTAGCTATAGCATTCCGTCATTTCAATTTCGGTCCTGATGTTCTTATAGTGTTGATCAGAAGGGTCTGTAAACCGTCTCCAAAAAATGATCCTGTTTTCACTCAATGTGTCAAAACCTTGGAGAGTTTACTTGTGGATGATGACACTGGTGATGTTTCATTTGACATTACTAGATTGTTGACAAAGACCTTAAGATCAAGAAAATTCAAAGTTGATGAAAGTGTTGTTAATATCTTTCTATCGTTGAATATTTTGTCTGACTATGATCCAAATGCTTCAGAAGAGGAGAAACAAGAGAAGCAGAAGTTGAAGAAGAAAGATAGAGTACATTTGTCAAAGAAGGAGAGAAAACAGAGAAAAGAAAGAAAGGAAATTGATGAAGAATTGCGTAAAGCTGAACAAAAAGTGTCTGAAGAAGAAAGAGAGAAATTTCAAGCTGATATATTGAAAATGTTACTAAAGACATACCTTGATATCTTAAAAGAGAAGGTCCATAACTTATTAGCATCAGTCTTGGAAGGTCTTGCAAAGATTGGTCATATGACAAATTTCGATCTATTAGGTGATTTCTTGGAGGTTTTCCGTGAGATTATCAAAGACGTTGAAGAAGACAAGGAAGCGGAATCATTATCTCGTCAAGTATTGTTGAGTATTGCTACTGCGTTTGCATTGGTTGGAACTCATTCAAAATATAAAGTGACTGTTGATCTTTCAAGTTTTGTTGATTCTCTATACAAGATTTTATTCCAGGTTGCGTTGGATGCTGATATCGAATTTTCTCATAAGACTTTAAGACTGGCTGATCCATTGAGTGATAATTTTGTCAAGCCTTCAGTCAATATTGCTACAAAGATTGAATTATTGTTGAGAGGTTTGGAGAATATTTTCTTCAAAACAAAGAATGGGTCGAAAATTAGAGCGTTAGCTTTTTCAAAAAGACTATCAATGGCGTTATTGCAAACTCCTGAGAAGTCATCTATTGCATTGTTGAAGTTTTTGGAAAAATTGTTGGCTAGATACTCTGAAGTTGCAGGTTTGTTCACCACTGAAGACAGAATCTCCAATGGGAAATTTAATATGGAGATTGATAATATCCAAAGATCAAATCCTGATGCTGCTACTGTCTATGAATTGTTCCTACTCGAGAAACATTACAGTCCCGTTGTGTCAAAGGGTGTGAAGGCACTACTTGCACATTCGAAAGATGCTTTGAAATAAAAAGTACTCGACTTTTAAAAGGATGGAATAATGCATGCATATAATTAATTCACTATAACTTTAATGAAGATGTACCTTGCTTAGCCTTATCGACTTTCAAAGCACCTCTAACATCTCTCTTCTCACCCTTGTTGTTGATAATAGTAACATTACCAGCCTTTGACAAAGTATCAATGACATCTTGTTTCTTGGATTTCTTATTCGTTCCAGCAACTTCTTTAGCCTGGAAATCTCTCGATCTCTTTCTCTTGTTGGCTCTTCTTAGTCTTTGTTTATCTTCTCTTGATAATTCATCTCTTGCTACAACAGCACCAGATTTCAATGAAATTTCATTGGCGTCCCCACTTCTGGAAGCTTTGTAGATCTCTTGTGGTGCCAATGTCGATGCGTTTGATAGTGTTAACGGTTGGGCGTCTTCCATTGAGATCGTTGGGGCATTGACTTTGATGTCGATGGATTTTTGGGCAGGTTTAGGTATGAAGTGTGCTGAACTTAATGAGTCTAATTTATGAGAGATTGATTGGAATAGGTCTTTGATTTCATCATGGGCTTTTTGTAATTCTTCAGAAATGGCATCTTTGGTTTCTTGCCCTTTGAAATCATCTTCGTATAATTCAGCAAGAGATTTTGATGATTTGGTTTCACTTAGTTCAAATGTTGATGATGGTCTGAAATTGGAAACGTCACCAATAACTCTTCTTGGTAAATCATCAAAGTTTTCTTCTTTGATTCTTCTTCTAATCATCTCCTCTAGAGATTCAGTGACTTCTTTGGTGATGACTGGAACTGGTTTAGCTGTACGTTCGAATTCCAAATCTTCTTGTAATAGAGCATCAGGTTGACGATCTTTGGCTTTCACTTCACCTTTCATTGTCCATTTCTTCTCTGCAATTGCTTCTCTTTCTAAAGCAGAGATTTGCTTTTGGATCTCAAGTTGTTGCTTTTCAAAAGATGATAAGTTGTCCTTCGATTTCGAGTTTGATTTCTGTTCTTCAGCTTCATCAAAGAGATCCAACATGGCTGTTTTCATCCCATCGTCATAATCGTCCTCATTTAGATCTTTCTCTTCTTCCTCCTCATCTTCAGACTCCTGTTTTTTCTTGTCCTTTCTTGGTTTAGAGGATCTTCTATCGTTGTAGGAGTTCTTTTGAGGTTTATCAAAGAAATCGTCAAAGTAGACGGCTTCTTCATCATCAGAAGATGGAATATCAGCAAAGAAATCAATCTTTTCCTCATCTTCATCTTCGTAATCATCATCGTCTGCCAATAGGGATTGTTTGTTGAATTCATCAATGGAAAAAAATTCATCATTAAGACCGAATGCGTCTTTTTTGACATCAGATGGCTCATCTCTTGGTTCATGTACTTTTTGTTCTTCTTGTTCTTGTGGCTTGGTATCATCCTCGCTTGGGTCTGCTCCTTCTCCATCAGTTTCTTCGTAATCGTCTATAAGTTTACCATCTTGTGCAAATTCATCCTCAGATCCTTCAGAGTATTCGCCATCTTGAATACCTTCTCCTTCTTCAGAGTCTTCAAAGTCTTCATCTTCATCGTGTTCGTCTTCTGAGTCGTCCTCAGCATTCTGTATGTGACTTTCCCCTTCTTCATCACTCCCACTCAACTCTTCTTCTAAACTCTCTTCACCTTCATCATCACTGTCATGTCTCTTCAAAGAAGGTATGGTCTCAAACATAAGCTTATCAACAACACTATCGAGGATCATCTTAGATTGAGGCCAGACTTGAGAAGCATCTAGACCTTGAACATGTATCTCATCCAGCACTGAATTTCCTTTTGCTATGGGATCGAATAGAGTCTTGACAAGGGCTAATATCTGCTTAGAATTTTCAGGATTTTGCAGGATAGCAGTTGGATCCTTCTGCAATAGATCTATTATGTCGCTCATTGCTGTTCCAATTGTGCTATATTTGTACTGCACTCTGCTAATCGCAAGCTCATCTCTTCCAAGAGAGACATAAAGAAAAAAAATTTATCAGGGAAAAATAGAAAATCGGTGGGAGCACTTTTTTTAGTTAAGGGCAGAAAATCCGCGAACATGTTTTATATTCTGGTTATAACTAATAGTATTATAATTCATGATTTTATGGATAAATTGTATAGTTTTGGCTTCCTTTCGTATGTTTCGAGTGTGGGTTGTATGATATACAGACATTGACGTTCTAAGAGAAAGAATTAGTAAATGATCGCGGCAGCAGTCCCGACAATGGAGAAGATAGAACTGATGATAATGATGGTCCAGCACTGAACAATCTCTCTTTGTGTAATAGTTTCTCTGCAAATATGAATGTAGAATAATGAAGGAAGAATGAGACATAGCAAGAAACATAATCCAGCTCCCATGAATGCAATGATCTTGTCGAATTCCGGGAATAGGATAGCAACGACGACGAACGCGGCATTCACTGCCACTTTTGTAAGAGCTTTCACTGTTAGGTTCCATGTGTAAGATATTCCCTTCAAGTTGGAAATGTTTGTAGTACCAAGCATATGATCAAAAATCGATATGATAGGTCTTGCATTCAACGGTGTCTTGGAGAAAGGAACAATGGCCATTAGGGCACAGATGACGAAGTATGTCCATTGTGGGTATCCTTTTGTCATCAAGACACTTTTGGTGATTTCTTCTTTGACGTTTGCACCAAACATTAGAAATCCAATTGCAGCCATTGACATATCAGTAAGGAAGGTGATTGAGTATGTGACTTTTAGACAGTCTTTGAACTTGTATGGATGTCTCATGTCGACTTTTAAATTTGGGAAGATAGCATGTCCTCCAAATGGAGCCATCAAGATCCCAATGGCAATCAACGCATCAGCAACGGATTCTGGGAACAGATTTGTTGGAGCAAATTGTAGTAATGAGCCTGGACTTGAAGACTTGAGTAAACCTGAAATGAAAATAATGACAACAACACTGATTGTACTAGTGATACCAAAGAGACTGACAAGACTCAGAATGTTTAGTGGTAGAAATGATGGAGGTGTCAAAACGAAAAATGCCAATAGTTTAAATTGATTGATTGATATGCTTGGGAATAACGCATTAAGTGAATCAGCAAAAAGGACAATAAGCGAAACTCCAGAAGCCATTAGATCCAGTGAAAATAGCAATGAGATAAATGCTCTTCCTCTTGGACCGAATGTAACGTATGCCAAGTCTGAGTAGGTCATCAATGTAGGATCAGTATCCATACAACTTGAAAGCATTTCAGCGGAATGGAAAGTCAATAATGCACATAATGCTAATGCAGGAACACCAAATACCCAACCGGCATGTTTCAAACCAAGAGGTAATGCTAATAATCCAATCCCAATCAAAACATTGACACTATTAAACACAGTTTGTGGAGCAGTGGACTGACCTGCAATCATGGTGACGACTTTACCCTTCGTTTCGACTTTTTTCAACGTTAAAGGTGTTGTTTCTTGGAAATCTGCAAAACTCGTATCAAAATTTTGTGTTGCACCGTATGAATAGATTGATGGATCTCTTAGCAATGATTGATTGATTGAGCTATCATCAATTGCATCGTCTGTGTCCAATCTGCTGTGCATATCATCATTTGATGGTTTGGGTCTCAAGAAGTCGAAATCTGGGCCATGCAAAACCGTTGATAATCTACTCCCATTGATGTTTGGGGCCAATGTATCTTTATCAAACAACTCGTCATCATCTCTGAAGTAGGATCTCGAGTGCTTTGTCAATGGTTCAATTGCCCTGAACGATTGGGCCCTGCTGAAAGAAGATGCAAATCTGCTAAGGGAGTTTGGGCCTCTGAAAGAACCGATGGGGTTATTAAGGATGGAGTCTCTTCTCACTCTGACTGAGTTTGGCGTGCGCTCAACGGGGATGGAAATGTACGAAGGCTGCTGCATGTTGGAGGAGGGCGACCCTGGTGAGTGTCCTCCCAGAGGAGACCCGCTCAAGGGGTTGTTCTTCTGTGCCATTGGTGGTGGATTAGAAAAGAGAATGGAAAGAAGAGAAGAGATGAGATCAAAAATGTAAACAATCAGTGATAACGCCGATAGGGGTGTTACCCGGGTAGGCAGCCAAAAATAGCTGATATGTGCATGGAAATGACTCCTTTTGTGGCATGAATGGTGGAGTGGTAGTAAGAATGAGTATGTTCAGAGTGTCTGAAAGTTGACTGTGTGCTGATGATTCTCGATAGAAGAAGAGTAACCGAAAATTTTGTGTCGTAGATTTATCTGTACTAAAGTGCTCAATTATAGTGAATTATTCTTGTATTGTATAACCTATCTAATAAACTTCTAAAATATAACGAGAAGCCTCTTTCATCTCCTCGACTTCTCTCTCACCATCAATCTTGACACCTCTTTCCAAAGCTTCAGATTCAACAACAGAGACCAAAGCCTCGGTGATGCTTGGAACAGGCCATGTAGGACCACACAGGTAGAACGAACCGTTCTTCTTGACAATCAAGTCTTTCAATTCATCCAGGTTCTCTCTAATACGATCTTGGATATAGATCTTCTCAGGTTGATCTCTAGAGAAAGCAGCACCGATATGAGTGATGATACCAGCAGCTTTGTAAGCTTCCCATAATTCACCATACAAGTATTCCTCTTTTTTGTGTCTGGCACCTAGGTATAAGTAAACTTCACCAATCTCCAAACCTTGTTGTTTTTGCCAGATCTTCTCTTCAACAAAAGCTTTGAATGGAGCTAAACCAGTACCTAGACCACTCATGACAATTGGTTGGGTGGATAATGGTGGTAATTTCATGACAGATGGTTTGACCGAAACCACCAACTCAGAACCAATTGACAATTGGGATAAGTATCTTGAACATTGACCATATCTTTTACGGTTTCTCTTGTCAACCCAGTCAACGACAACAATCAATAGATGAACAGCGTTTGGATGCATTTTTTGAGATGAAGCAATCGAGTACTCTCTTCTCTTCAAAGGAGGAATCAAACTGACCAATTCTTCCAAAGTTGGTTTAGCAGATGGGAATAACTCTAATATATCAGAATAGCTGTAGAATTCTTCGTCTTGGAATTTTTTCAGTTCAAGAGCACCTTCAGCGGAACCTAGTAATTCCAGCTTCTTCTTTTCGGATTCTTCAGTAGCGTATGGAGCTAAAGATTCATAAAATCTCTTTGGTGGTTTCCCTAACAAGTCCAAGTTATCAGTGAAAGCTTGGAAGACAGTTCTTGTTTCAATTAGCTCAGGATCATCCCTGTTTGGAACTTGGACCAAGGTTTCCGGATCCAACCCGTAGAATTTCAAGAAAGCTAGGACTTCTTCAGCATCATTTTTACCATGGACACCTAAAGCTTCACCAATATCGTAAGTCAAACCGGTACCAGTGATATCGAATTCAATATGGAAAATGTTTCTGGAATAATCATCTGGGGTGACACGACGATTTTCTTGAACTTTAACCACAAAGTTACGAACAGGTAAATCTGGTCTCAAGTTGTTGACCGTATGGTAAGATTCTTGGAAGATGAATCTTTTAGCAACTTCAACGAGTGAAGTTTTCTCTGGGACTGTAACTTCAGGCGCCGATCTTGGATTTGGATTGAATGAAGATTCAGTAGGGAATATAGGTAAGGTAACTTCATTCTCTTCCAATGGTAGTTCGGCCCATTTAGGATCGAATGCAATTTCTTTGATATCTTTAGCGAAAATGGTTTCTTCAATGATTGATGTTAAAACAGCTGGTAGTAGTTCAATATCGGAACCGGATGAGTGCCAAACTTTTCTAACAATATCATTGATATTCAATTGAGAATTGGCGTACTTCCAGAAAACAGCTTGAATGGCAATCAAACCAGTACGACCTTGAGTAGCAGCAAGTTCACCAATAGTAGCTAAATCAATGAAGACAAGTTTGTTTTCATTCTTGGCAACATTACGACGGAATTGAACCGGTAATGATTCCACAAAAGCAGTCAAATCAGTTGGAATTTCTTCTTGAACCACAATAATGTAGCCTTTTTCTCTCACAGTCTTGACGACGTTCAATTTTGACAAGAGCTCAGAGTTTTCAACGATTATCAAATCAGCAGAATCAATAGCACCAACTACTGGTTTGGAAACTTTGGAGTCGTGTTTGCTTGAAGATAGTTGAGCTTGATAAATACCGCCAGAAATAACATTATCGAATTTTGCTCTGAATTTGACAGTTGAGCTTGCCTCCAAAGAGAAAGCATGGGCCAATTTCGATGCAACGTCAACAAATTTACCGTTATCCAATGACCAGAAGATGTAGTCCCCGTATGGAACAGATGACCCAATGTTTGCTGAAACATCTGGTAGTTTCTTTGGTAGAACAATGAAAGAACCAATGATTTGTTCAACAGCAATTGATGACCAAATAAAAGTAGGAGCATAGATGAACTCTGCAATTTTCAATTGTCTGTTTAATCCATTCAAAAACACAGTGGCAGCAACGTTTGTTTTTAAGATTGAGGACTTGTTATCCAAAGATTGACCAATGACAACCAAAGATTGTGCAGTTTGTGGGATAGCATTCAAAAACTCCTCAGAGTCAAAAGGCAATGGAATTCTTACAGTAATAACACCAATTTGAACATGTCTTGAAGCATATTCTTCAACTTCTTTTGCAAACAATTCAGATTCTACTGAACCGTAGACAACGAACACAGTAGTAGCAGCTTTGTGACCATGGTATTCAAATGGTTTGTAATCAGTACCAATTATTGAGTTCAAAGTCTGTAAAGCAGCTGTTGGTCTTTTGGAAGCTGGAAATGATTTCCAAGCCTCGGCAGCTGTGGCTAATTTCTGGTAGAGGGAATTTGAATCAGTTAGATCTAAAGCATTGTCAATTCTTAGTGACTCCTTCAAGTAGGTTGGACCATCGTACAAGTTGACACTTGTTTGAACATTTGAATAGACCACAGATAACAGAGCAGTGTGCTGAGCTTCGGAAGGAGATAATGGAGTGAACACTGCATAATTCAAAGAGTTGGCGACGTTCAATGGAGTAACGTAGTTTGAAACCAATGCATTTGATTCTGAATCATAATCCAAAGCTGGAACGTGAAAAGATAGAGGCAAAGAATTACCTTGTGTGGATAATGTTGGTTCCAAGTAAGGCAAAGATGAGCCGGAGGCCAGGACAGGATAAACTTGAGTTGATTGTTTTGAAGCATTCAAGTAACCCAAAATGGCATTTGAAGCACCAGATCTAACTTCAAATGAAGTGATCTTTGGGACCTCATTCTGTGCATTCTTTCTCTGTAACAAGGACCATAACTTCAAAGCACTATCAGAGACATCATCTTGACCAACAGAGTTATAGCTAAAGATTTTGGAGGATCTTGAATAGAGAGTGGACGAAATTAGAGTAGATGGAGTTGTATAGACAGTACCTTTTAATGAGTGAGGGTCCTTTGTTAGGCCAAACGGAGCAACGATCGAGGCAGCAGCCAGATTGATCACCGATGGTGACGCACTGTCGATGGTTCCAGTAGCAGACATATTATGGTCTATCCGTCTTCTTTGTGGGTCATCGTTGAAAACTGAACAAATTTATTTCATTTATTTGAGCTTCGGCCTTTCATTTCTCATTAGCCACAGTGAAAATCGGGCTTTGAGTTATGTCACGTGATTGTGGCTAATTGTATGGCTTAATACGACACTGGGACTGAGATTTGGAAGGGTTCTATTCTAATGGATCTACTAACCACTAACCACTAACCACGAAAGGATACTGTTCAATCTAAACCAGTCCAGTGAGTCTTGCATATGAACCTATGACATAGGGTATAGTGAGGTCGATGGTAATAGTGTTCCTACATTTCGCTTGAAACAATCATAGAACGTTCGAGGACATAAAAAGGAATCTTGCTTTCATTACTTTGAAGAAGAAGGTTCTACTACCATTAGGTTCAATTAGTTGAATCTGTTGATTCAGAAGTTATGGCAATAATCATGTAGTGACTCCACCTTGTTGGAAGGGGGATAGTATCACGTTTTTGGCAAGTAATACTTCTCTCTTGATGTCTTTAACCTTGCTCTTGCGTTACCGCGTCTGCCAGATCAACAACCTTTTCGCTTAAAATGTCAGGAATATGAGACGCTGTTATAGTCTTTTGGCGGATAAAGCTTCAATGTTCAGCATGGTTGGATCTTCACGTGAGAGCCAGCTTTTATAGTAAATGGGAGCATTTGAGACGTTTTGACGTTGTTTCTACCTATTCGCGAACCTGTCCTGTGAGTCAACCCTGGGGATGAAGTCAGGTGCTTCCAGTGATTCTTCAGCTCTTCTTCTGCCTAACTCGAGAGATATCACTACAACGAATGAATACAGATATTTATAATGCTACTGGGGCACAGAAATCATACTTCACTCAATTCTGTATCTAATTCGAAATGTAAAAGTCGCGAATGCGTTGTAGAAGGCCGCTTCCTCCGCCGGATAGCATTGGGCAATACTTAATAGAAGATGGAAGCAAAGACACTTTGTAGGATTTTACGGCAATCTGAAACTAGGGGAACGACGGTTGATGCAACTAAGACTCAAGTATTATCACCACTCTTCCTGTCCTTTCTGAACCTGGCTCCTTACACAGCAAAATGAGGGCCAACAACTCAATCGAAATGACTGATCGTTTTTAGAGATTAGATCAAGACTTCGATCAACTAGAAGCAAAAGCATGGAACATGATCAAGAGCGTTGACGAAACAAGATCAAAAAGGTAGAGGAACTAGATAATGGTGGGAAGAAAGAAGAAACGGAAGCTCATACCTATAAGGACTAGAACTTGATCTTTTTTGATCATAATGATGATGATGTGATGCCTATGAGCCCTTTTTCACAAATTTAGCTGATTGATCCTATTCATCTCGTAACAGAAAACGCCTCTATAGATTGTATATATAAGAGGTAGATTTATCTTCATGAATCCCAACTTTCACACATCTTCTTTCATTTCATCGTCATACAAATCAAACAGATAAAATCGTACTATCCAATGTCTCCAAAACTATTTACCAGCAAGCACGTCTCCGTTTCAAAGAAACAATTAGCAGAACCACATAAGTACATCATCGCTTATAAGAAAACACCAACTGGTTTCACCAACGTCAGATCATTCCCAAGAGAGAAGTTGATCTTAGTTTTCAAGTTGACTGATAAGAAACCTGAAGAATCTGAACCTCAAATCGAAGAAGTGCCAGAAGAATCTGAGCCAAAATCTATTGAGGCTCTATTGCAAGAGCAAGAGACACAGCCAACCTTACAGTACAACTTTACCCCTTTCAGTCCGCCACAATTTGGTCAAGTTCAACCCAACTCGAATATGTGCGGTGTTGTTCCAGACAGATCATTGGTCTCTCAAAACTCATAGTTGTACTACGAATGAAAAGCACAGACTCTCTGCTGTTACTAGAATAACGTTATACGCGTAACCGGTTAATAGAAGAAGACCCATCTTTTGGTTATATGCTCTGAAGCTAGTCAGGACTTATATGAGTGACAGCTGAGGCTGGATCATCGAACAACTATGAGAGGTTTTCGATTACATTTCTCAGTTTTGTGTTTTTGTGTCCTCGGACGGATCTGGTTAGAGTGTGCCTAAAATGAAATAAAAACTGCATAATTGGGCTGAGTCTTGTAGCTCATTGTAGAATATTCGATTTGGGGTTGGTTGATTAATTTGGAGCTGTGGAGAGATATAACTGCATTAATCGTAGGCTACGTCTTTGAATAACTTTGGTTAACGTCGTCATATTCAAATTATAATTACACAATTATTGATAATTTGATCATAGATCTTGAGTACGATAACAAAATCACATTTCACTAAATATAATTAGAATTTTGCACAATTATACTGAATATCAATATATATATTATAATTCTGAACACGTTCCAGATCTCTATATAGCTGTTTAGTATATTGTTGATCACGCTAATGAGTTTCTATTAGACGATCCATTCTTTTACCAGGAATGGCATATATGTTATGAGTTCCGGCTAAATAAGTACGCAAAGTTTTTTGACTAGCAACTAACTTCGACTACTTTAAACAGAGCGCCACAGGAGTAAGTGAAGGCTCAAGCTGGATGAATACAGCAGTTCATCCTCGAGAATACAAATAACTAGTCTAGTAAAGTGTTCATCGATTAGGACGTACAATCAATATTTCACGTTCTCTTAAATTTCTACTTTTTTGATCCAATCAACGACTTTCTCAATATTCTCTTCATCGATTGGAATTTCATGAGCTCCAGGATGTTCGAATATTGTGACCTTCTCGGGAGTACCTAGCTCTTCAGTGACTTTGATTGTTAGTTCAGGCAAGATTAAATCATCAGATTCACCAAGAATCGTCAAGAATGGGACGTCTATCTTATCATGATAAACACTTAAATCTGGTTCAGAGTAATAATTTGGATAGAGAAAACCAGAGAAAGAGATTGCAAATTTAAGCGATGGGATCCATTGTTTGTAGTTGGCACCAATTAGTGTGGCTAGTGCCCCACCCTGACTAAATCCAATAACACCAACAATTGGGTCTTCTTTTCTGTCTAGTGATTTCAAAAATGGTTCAGTGAGTTCCAAAGAAGCAGTTCGTTTCAAATCCCACCATGAGTATAAGTCTAACTTTGTTGAGTCTCTATCTGGTGGTGAATATGGATAATCATCAGGGGTCAATTTGTATCTTCCTTGGATGAACTCGATCTGAAATCCTAGTTCTTCCAATTTTTGTTTCAGTGGACCAATCTGTTGTTCTTCCATGATTGATGGATTTGATCCAAATCCATGGATAAAGATGATTCTGTTTGGCATGTTTACTTGAAGTTTATCAAGTGACTATGGGAAAGAGCAAGAGAGTGGAACTGTGTCTATACTTGTATTTTAAGGGTGGAATTAGGAAGAATAGGAAGAGGACAATAGAGTATGGAGTTGGACGCGCTTGTGGACAATTTTTGATGGACTGAGTAATTTTATCTCCGAGCCGAGAGTTAGGATTTTGAGAGAGCATATCACGTGACTACAATAAACCTATAATCTTTTGTTTTTTGTACAAGCAACACAACTGAGAGCAATTCACATATTTCTGGCCACTTTAGTTCTAGTAAATATTCCCAAAGGATGCAATCTCATTCATCACTTAACAGCGAAACAAGGGAAGAATATGCCTCACAATTGGCTGAGAGGACTCAAACTCAGCCAGAGAAACGAAGAGTTCATTGAGTTTGTTGATTTGTCGATGTCTCAGAATCAATACGGCCCTTTCTTTATAACTAAGGCCCACTTTGAGAAATTCGCCACTTATGATGATCACTTGGTTATTGCGCTTGCAGAACTACTGTCCCTGTGCAGATATTACCCCACTCAAGAGGCTGAAGATTTTGCAATGAAACTCAAGAATATATATTCTGTGTTTCTTGCTTTGACATATCGCCGTTTTGTTGACACTCCTATTATCAGTAATGATGATCTTCCCCATGGAAATGAAAGTGAAAGAGTGAAGTATCAAACGAAGTTGGTCTCACCGGTGCTGAAACAAATCAAAACAATGGACGATGTCGAACGGTTGGGTTGGTTACAATTGGTAGATGAGATGAGAGTGATAGGTACGAAATGTCTGTCAAGCCAATGTGAATCAGGGAAAGACAGTGTCCTTTGCTGAAAATCCCAGAAATTCCAGGTAGAAACACTGAATTCAGTATATGGTACTGATTATAGATATTGCCCACTCAAAATGGAATACGACACAGAGAATTATTCTAACTCAGGGTTTAATGATGAAGATTACAAACTTTGGCTAATTGATGAGGCCACCAGAGAATTCAAGAGATATTTGACAGACACAATGAGCCAATTCACACGCGGTTTTGCTTCGCATACTTGGAAGATCAAGGTGAAATCTTGTGAGACTTTTCAAGCCGAGGAAAGTTCATTGAATAAGAGGATTTCCAAGACCCATGGGATTGGCGCTTACTCCTCACAAGATAGTGAGATGAGAGTTCCAGATCTTTGTCCTTCTTCAAGACCCAATACGAGCTTTGTTCATGAATACTCCAAAAAAACAAAAGAGGAAGTGGGAAGTGGGGATGTTCACAGCAAAGCTGATATTGAAGAAACTATGCTTTCTTTCATCGAAATATTTTCTCATAACATCATCAAATGGGTCGATGTCAAAACCAATGAGATTAAGTTGGATACGGAGGAGAAAGTAAGGTCGTTTTCCTCGGTATTACGTCAGTGTTGTCGGGTTTACATCGACTCCAAAACCGTTGATAAGTTCGCTGTGGGATGTTTTGATTGTTTCATATTGTTTATCAATGAGACTAATACACTTGAAGAATGGAAGAACTCAGAAACAAGCATTTTATATGATGAGATCATGAAGTCAGATAAGAAAGTGAATGATGGTGAGCATGAAGAGGAGCATGGTGTGACTTATGATGACGAGAATTTTGCAGTCTGGCCACTCTCTTATCTTGTTTTCATCAATGGGAGAACCACAATCAAGAATAGCGATGGTGAAGAGTTGATTTTGACTTTACAGAGCTGTCTCAGTTTAATTCTTTATAAGGGTGCGAAAAAGATTCATGCTGAAAAGGAGTTGGAAAGCAGTGGGAATCTGGTACCTCAAAGGTCCAGAACTCTGGATGAGGAGCATAAAGCAAGACTAGTGCATGAACGATTCTCCATCAGATCATTCAAAAGCAAATCAGTAATTGTTGAGGATGCGGTGATTAGTACTCGAATGCCAGTTTCTTTTGGGGGAATTCATAATGTCTATGATCCATTAACTGGCCCTGACTACAAATTCAAGCCTGTCACATAAGGTCCCGACTTCTTGTCACAGCAGATGATCTATGAGACAGAAGAACTGGTTCAATATATACCACAGTTATTGGAGAAGTGTCCTGAGATCACAAGGTTTCCCAAAGTTGTTATGAAATTGTACAATTTCAGCTCCTTGGACAATTTTTTTGGAGCTGAATTAGCACCTGTTAAATACTCTATGTGTTTTCAGCCAGGTAACTATTTAGATTATGAGGAAGCTCATGAAGCGTATGATGATTTCAGGAAGAGAGTTAAAAAGGGGTTCCATGATGAGGTCGAGATTAGGGCTAATATTATGAGTTATAATCAATCTCTAGGAGATGATGAGTTTGGAATGAGGTTGAATGTTCCAGAGTTTATTGGATTTGGTGAATTAAGTTTTGATGCCTTGTGTTTGTCACCTTCTGACTTGTATGGATACTTCATGTTGAGTGAGTATGTTGAACCTGATGTCATCAATATCAACAGGACCAATATTCGCTCTAATATCCATTCTAGTTATGGAATAGACTTTGAAACCATGCCTGAGGATCAGAGAGAAAAAGTCATGAAACAGATTGAACTACAAAGTCTTTTGGGATTGAAAGTTGACTGTGATGAGTTCAAGATACTAAATAACTTGATATTTCATCATGGAGTCCCTTATTTCATTGATTTTGATGATCCTTATTATATATATGACCCAAAGGACCGACATAATTATGAGAGGATTATTGACTATCATAGGAAAAAGGAAGAAACCGATGAGAATCAGAGAATAATGTGAAGTTCGAGAAGAAGAAGACCAATATATCAAAATTGAAAGGCATCATTCACTAGAACTAAACACTCTTGATCCAGTCAAGAACTTTCTGAATAGTCTCAGAATCATCTGCAAATACATGACCACCGCCATGTCTCAATATAGTAGACTTGCCTGCAGCAACTTGATTATTTGCCAAAATGCTGGAGATTTCAGGAGTAACTACCGTATCCTGTTCTCCAACAACAGTTAAGAATGGGATCTCAATCTTACCATCATAAGCACTCAAGTCGGCTGGTGGATCTGATCTTGGAGTAGGATAATAGAAACCACCATAAGCGATTGCAAATTTCAACGAAGGAATCCATCTCTTGTAATTGGCTGCAACAAGTGAAGAGATCGCACCTCCTTGACTTAACCCAACAAATCCAACGATTGGATTGGTCTCATTGTTTAGATTCTTGATAACCTCTTCTGCTTTTGCTAAAGAAGCATCGCTTCCTTCTTTAATACCATACCATGAATACAGATCCACTTTACTTGGATCCCTAATTGCAGGAAATGGGAAATCTTCCAGAGTCACCTTCAATGGTGCTTGAACGTATTCAACAAGATACCCTTCAGACTCGAATGCCTTTCTGATATTGTTTGTTTGTTCTTCTTTGGCAATTTTGGCACTTGATCCAAAGCCGTGAGCTATGATGATTCTTGGGGTCATTGTAAACGATTAAGTTGAATTGGAGGCGTCTCAAACTTGTCGTGGAGTTGGAACAGTGAGGAGAGGGAGGTGGATCTCGGGGATACTTATAGCATTGTCCAAGAAATGGCCACAGTTTTTAGACTTAATCGATGGGATGAAAGCATTGGCGGATGTCAAAGAACGAAACTTCAACGTCAATTGTCGTGATATCTGAGAATGATGATGAAACCACAAACCCGTGAGCCAGACTCACCGTTAAACCGTAAGGATATATGACAGCAGAGCACCCTCCACAAAGATCCATTGTTCTCGGGAGAACTTCCACAAAAAGAATATGTTGTAGACAGCTGGCGGCCTATAAATTCGCGACGGCCGGCAACAAACGGTTTTTGAGCAGTAGGCGGCCGGCCACAAAATTACTGAGCAGTAGACGGCCGGCAGCATAGTTCACTGAGCAGCAGACGGCCGTCCGCCTAGAGAGCTGAGTAGTAGGCGGGCGGTAGAAAAAGATTAGGCGGACGGTAACAGAATTTACTGAGCAGTGGACGGCTGGCAGCGGGTTGTTTTCTCAGAAGGTGGCCACATACACAACAGAAAAAAATATATAAGGAGGCCAATACCCACAAACTTCATTCCATATTCATAATCAAATGATGTTCCTGTAAAGGTACTTGTCTAACCAATAGGTGTATTTGCAGAAAGACTGGAAATCGCAGCTGTATTGTTTAATATACTGAAATCCTCTACAAGTTCACAGAACAATTAATTGAACAAGCGCCGGAATAGCAGTCACTGGCTTGATGAAAGAAGAAAAATCAACATGTTAGCAAATATTGTAATATACAGGGCTCAGTCTTAGAATTTGTCTCTCTGGCTCTCTTCTATTTACAGAGTAAACAAACCCCACAAAAAAACCAAAACTTTTTGATTCAATCCTCAGTGGATAGGTTTGAGAGACTCCACCTATATCTTAGTATGGAGTGAATCTACCTCTACCTCTAAAACCTCTACCTCTGAAGCCACCTCTTCCTCTTCCCCTACCTCTACCACGGTTGAATCCAGGGATGTTGGTTCTTTTCGGAACAACTTTCAAGTTTCTACCACGGAACACAGAATCATTTAGAGTCAATGAGTTTGTGACTGAAGCTGGTTCAGCAAATTCAATGTATGCAAAACCTTTTGGTTGACCAGTAAGTTTGTTCAATAGAATGGTAACTCTGTTGATGACACCAACGGACTGGAAATGTTGCTGCAGTTCTTCGGGACTTGATTCATAGTCAACGTTACCAACGTATATAGAGCGTGCATCAACGTCTGATTTTTCCTCCTGAACTTCTAGTTCCTGTTTGGCTAGATCAGCATGAAGTTCACGTAGTTTAGCAGCTTCATCATTGTTTGTTGTTGAAACGTCTTCAGTGCTAGAAGAAGGTGGGATATTTTCCTCCTGGCTCTGTGGCACAGCAGCGGCCGATGTCTCAGCTGGAACTTCACTGACTTCGCTCATTGGATGGGGAATGGCAATTGTATTGAACTGAATTGAGTAGCTGAAGAAGAGGATAACGATTCCCTTCATGTTAAGTCAACTCTTTTTTTCATTTCGCCATCAGAAAGAGAGAGCATAAAGCATCACGTGCAGCGTCATTAAAGATATGCAGATTGCAGACAGCACTGCTCATAACCGCGGTAAAATGCCATCGAAAATAATCGAAGCACAATTGATAGCGGTTTTAAGGCAGAACACTGACAGTCTAAACAACACCACTGCTGACAAAGAAACAATTGCTCCACGGCAATCTCCCAGAAAGATACACCAAACCATAAGTTGAACAGATCATCCTTCAGAAGAACCCTTCATCGATCAAAACTCTGCGGATCTTGTCTCACTTCCAAGAGTAACAACTACAACCACAAAGCCCACAATCCCGCCTACATTCAGATCACGCATGCTATAAATGAACGCTCTGGTAAACATAGCAAAACCCTTCTTCACAATATGGTTTCTCTCAGGCGCTTGCTATGCGCAAGAAGAAGTTACCACAACCGTCATTGACCTTTTATCACAGAACGTTGAGTTTAGCTACTTCCTGAGATTGTTACAACGAAATCAACTGATACCCTACTTAAACGAACTGACTGATATAACATTGGCTGCCCCTGTCAATTCTGCTTTTGCTGCTAGTGTATGTTCATCATCTGGAGATTTCCCACCTGATAATTGCATAGATGAAGCTTTTGAGAATTTCGGTCTGAGCTCATTGAACCGCTATATTATCAACAAACCAATCAATTTTGATAGTTTCCAAGGTTATAACATCTATTCAAGCATTGTTGATGAGGAAAATACCGCTGATGAATATCCGGTACCCATATTGGTTCATATAGATAATGAAACTGATGTGTTTACGATCAACTCGGTGGACGTTGTGGAGCTGGACCTATATGCTGATTCTCAAAATTCCTACGTTCAAGGGTTAGATAGACCTCTTATCTATAAATCATCACATGATGTTTTGAGCAAGATTCCAGATACCACAATAGCAGGTGAGCTTCTAAAGGATGTTTCCACGCAGAACAAAACGGTTCTTGTACCCTTGGATACCTCATTTGACTTCGAGGACTATCAGTATAAATATCTATTTTCTAATTATGGAGTGGATGACTCGAACCTGATCATCAATTCCCTCTTGATAGACGGGTATTATGGTGGTGATATACATGTCAACGTTTTGAACGATAATGGGTATCAAGTCAAATTGGACTCACTGAATGAGGGTCAGCAGATAGTAATCAATGATACTCTAAGTTCATTAAATGCGAACAAGATAGCAGCGGACTCTATTATTCATGTGTTTGACGATAGATCGCTGGTTGAGAAAATAGATTTCAATGTCATGAAAACATTAGTTGGGTTAGATGCCGGTTCATTTGTCGATGAGTTAATATTACAAGGTCTTTCAGATTTGATCACGAACAATTCTATTGAGCAGACTATTTTTTACCTAAAAGACTCAAGTCAGATATCAATCAACTCAAAAAGTTCAAATCTGTACCATTTTATTGATGCGAGAATCGAAGATTTATCACTTGCCAAACCTCTTTATGACACAAAATATTGCAAAACCAAGAAGTTTGGCGATTTTTGCCAGAGAATTAAAATAGAGGCAATTGGAGAGGATACTTTCATGTTGAACAACAATGTTTTGGTTGAAGACGGACCTTACAAGGTTGGAAATTCTGTCATTTATTTAACTGATGATAACGTTAGAACTCCTGGTGATATTATTACATCCGTTAATCCAGTTTTCCACTGTTCAAAATCAATCAACTATTTGACACAGTTGAAGTTGCATAAATTGCCACGTAACTCTGCGGGATATACGATCTTGCTGCCTTGTTTTGATGCTTGGAATGATTTTGCTCTGACGCTAAATTATTTAGAGACAAATCGATCATTGTTGGATAGTGTGATGAGAAATATCGTTATTGAAACTCCGATATACACCGATTTTGAAGGGAGTGATCTCGAAATCAAGAATCTGAAAGGTGATCTGGTGAGTATTACCAATTTTACGCATGATGAGAATGATTTACTTTCATTTTCGTTCAATAATGAGACCATCACACTTCATGCATATGATGATATTCTCTTCAACCAGGGTGTTATTCATCCAATCCATGAACTACTTATCCCTGAGGAGGTTGACGTTACTTTGAAAAAAATAATTACACACTCGGATGCTGATCAGTTCTTGCAGTATCTTGAGGTTTTTCCAGACTTGGCTAAACTCTTAGAAGAGAGGGATTACTCCATCTTACTACCGTCTTCATTTTCGCTTTCAAGAATTGAGCCATTCAAGACAAATACCACACTAGAACAGTTTCTAAGATTGCATATCATCCCACCGGCATCCTTGGATAGCCTTTACAATTGCGAAGATGACATTCAGACGTTGAATTCAAAAGTCAACTTAACATGTACCAAAGTTTCAGGAAGAGGTGACTATTTGTTACAAATCAAAGATGGAGCTGATTTCGGTGCAAGAGTGTTGTCAAAAGGGTGCACATCCCATATAAAACATTCCTGTATCTACGTGGTTGATCGACCAATAAGCCCTGAGTGGATCTCAGATCATTACCATTTAAGTTTGCCTGGTATTGCGCTAGCTGTGGGTATATTACTCGGATCCGTGTCAATGTTGGTCTTCTTGTTCTGTGGGATGTTAATTGGGTTGAGAAAACATAAAGGAGGTGAAGATGATACGGAAAGCGGAAACTCAGATGAACAGCAGGTTTCTGTCAATGAGGCAACGTCTTTGCTCAATGGAGACTCAGATTCTAATGGATACTCAGGAAACAACGGATATACTCAAGCAAGCTTTGAGCAAGGATATTCCGATAACGCCAACGTTGATCCTGTTTCATTTACAAAGAAGAAAGTATCATTTGTATCTGGTTTGACTTGAAGTATCTATATAATCATATTAATAAAAATCAGTAGTTCAACTAATGATTGAGGCCATATATATAAAGGTTGAGTTTCTTCTTTTAGTGAATTGAATGAATATCAAATGTTCTTGGTAAGAACTGATGTGAGGGAGTATATGCACATGTGTTTCCTCTTCATGAGAAATGGATGGTCACAGAAAGGTTTGAAGCTTCATTTGTTATAATCAATGTTCATGAACATCTCATAGATGGCAGTGTAGTGACCTAAAGCACCAAGCAAGACAAAAACGTGCCATATGTTATGGGAGGCAAAGATGTAATCAACCCACCACATTGATGCAAGAGACTTGCTATCTTTAGATGGGGCTGGATTTTTGAAATATAGATGTAGGTTATTGGCAACCTTTTCTGTACCAAGTTCATCTTCTTCAGGTTGATCGACTTCAACAATGACATCAGTTCTAAATCTCTCTGGGACCAAACTACTGTAGAAAACAACACCGATTAGATACCAGATTGAACTTCTGGCAATTGGTGAATAATACTTTAGAGCATGAAGAAAACCCTTATGGTAAGCAAGTATGGAAAAAGCACTGAAACCTAAACCTGATAAAGAAATGTAAAACGCAACTCTGAACGGCTTACTTTCAGGACGATCAAAATATGAAGACCAATTGAAAAAAAATCCACAAACACCACATGACAACGAGAATGCAATGAAGGCAAGTCTTGTGGTTGGGTAATAGAATAAAGCAGAATATTCAGTAGTGACCACTGCAGCAGTAATCAAAACGGTGATCCCAGTATAATCAATACATGCAAATTTCTTTCTTAAGTAGAGACGTGAGGTACCGTTGAATGTATGCCAAAAACTTGAGGATAGTAGACATTTGATACTTGCAATCAGGTATAGATAAATCATCACGTTATCAGTAAAAGAACTTCTTTGATATAATTCACTTCTTGGATATGTGACAAGACTAATATAAATCATGAAAAAGGCACCAAGTAAATGAGTCCAAATATTTGCAGTTTCATTGTGACACCCACATACACTTTGAACAGCATGGACGTGGTTATTGTGAAATCTATACCCATTTATAATGTATTGATTTTCTCTCCATGGGAAAGGTAGCTCAAAATAGGTCAACAATCCTGAAGCACCTTTTTTAATTGCATTTTCATAATTGTGAAATTTTACTTCAAAACTCTTGATTGAATCAAATGTAGAACTTTTCGAATTGAAGTAGTCTTCATCTAGTAGATATCTCGCTTCATTCTCAACAAGGGTATTGAACTGGTTGATCTTGGCATCAATGAAATGTAAAGCAGTTAACATCTTCTCATGAACACCCAAATTTTCTGAAGGACTAATTGATGATAGAAGATCATCGTAATGCTCATCCAATATGGTGCTCAGAGTTTCCAAGTTGACAGAGCTTGAGAAAACAGAATTCTTAATGTTTATCAGAGTATCATAAAGAGTTTGAAGGCTAGCAACGGAGTCATCATCCAACTGCTCTTTCTTTGTATCGTTCTTGGTGGGTGTGAAAAAGCTTTCTATTTTATCCAGTTTGGCTTCAATAGTCGTGATGAACCCATGCAAAGATGATAGTAGATCGTTTTGTAGGGAGTTTCTCTCAACGATTTGATTGATGGAACAGGAGACAGAATGGGCTTGCTTCAATAATTGCAAATCGGCACTGTTGTATCTTTTATGACCTCTATTGCTCATGACAGAATTACCAAAGTCAGTGGAGGAACCAGTGGAGGTTGTGGTAGCCATCTTTAATGTGCCCTATTTAGCTGTTTTGTCGGGGGAGATTCTTCAACTCTTGATTTCCTACTGGATCCACCAAAAAAAGAGAGGAAAAGGCTCAAAACAAGTTCGTAGTTATGAGAGCAACTATAGCAAGGTGTAAGTAGCAAAGAGCCGGATGAATAACAGCTTCAAAATGTCAGAGTAAAGGTGCCAAATTCTTCGAGACCGTGAATAGGGGAAAAGAAAATTCAAATTTTTTTGGACAATCAACACCGGTCGAATTGTTCCTGCCAAAAGAAAAGAGAAAGAAAAATTAATTTGATGACATAAAAACAAAAAGATAGAACCTTTATACGGTAGAAGCTGATCTCTAGCCTACAAAATGCCGATCAACCAGCCTTCAAATCAGATCAAATTGACAAACGTCTCACTTGTGCGCATCAAGAAAGGCAAAAAGAGGTTCGAAATTGCCTGTTACCAAAATAAAGTGCAAGATTACCGTGCAAATGTGTAAGTATACAATCTCATCTTTTCCTAGTGATGCAAGCGCTAACTCGTGAGAAAACAGTGAAAAGGACATAGATGAAGTGTTGCAAATCCCTCAAGTGTTTTTGAATGTTTCCAAAGGACACATTGCTCCTAATGATGACTTGCAAAAAGCATTTGGAACAACCGACACCGATAAAATCATCCTAGAGATCCTACAAAAAGGTGAGATTCAATTGAGTGAGAAAGAAAGACAAGCCAAAGGAAGTCAAGTTCAAGCTGAAGTTCTTCAAATAATATCAACAAAATGTATCAATCCTAAGACAAAGAAGAGATATCCCCCAACAATGATCCAGAAAGTTCTCGCTGAGCTCAAGGTCAACATTGTCTCCACTAAACCAGCTAAAATTCAAGCGCTTGAAGCCATCAAGTTACTTGTTTCTAAGCAGATAATACCAATTGTGAGAGCTAGTATGAAAATCAAGATTACACTTGAATCTAAAGATGCAAAGAAGTTAAATGAAAAGATCAAACCTTTATTGGGTGAGATTGAATCTGAGGACTCTGGTAAATTCTGGGAAGTTGTTTCTCTCATAGATCCTGTCAATTATAGAGAATTGATGGAGATCATTGGAACCCAAAAAAGCGGTCAATTGGAAGTTTTAGATGTTGCAGTCATTGACGCTGGTGATAGTTAGATTGAAATTATTTAGCCAACCCATGAATCAACACTGTTTCAACAGATCACATACCATCAGTAGCTTATCCATGTCGTTGTTATTCTTCTCTGGGTGGAACAACTTGGAACTCAATGTTATAATCAGATTCCTGGATTCATTATTTGTATAAAGAAGTTTTGCAATATGGTTCACCAGCACAGACAGTTTCAGGTTGGTGGTATTTCCAATCAGACATTTCTTGTCACAAACGAAGGTATCCGACAAAGATCCTGAAGAGAGTTCATGAAATGTTCTTGAATCAGGCGCTGACACTGAGAAGGTCGTGTCTACCTCACCATTCAATCTGACAAATATCACTCTCTGATTCGTGAATTCTGTAGTCTGAACGGTTATTTCGTCATTGAACAGAGATTTTGAGACCGAATAGGCTGTAAACACTTGCATACTGAAGGCTTTTGGTGGTCTTTGTGTTAAACGTGCGCTTTGGTTTTGTGGTTGTGTCAGTGATACAAAGATTTTCGGTTGATCTGTTTCTGTAATTCAATTTTCAAAAATATTACACAAAAACAAAATGTAAACATCACCTTAAACGGATATGCCAGGAAACAAAACCACAAAAACTAGTATCATACCATTGTGAAATTCAATGAATTCCTCAATCTCAACAGATCATGATGCAACTAGCCATCTTGTGCCCACCTCAGAGCTTGAGCCAGTCGGCTATTCAAAATTAGAGCAAGTTTTCTTTGACGTTACCTCCACGGTCCTCACATCTCTATTCTTAGCGGTACTGTTACTTTTTGCTCTTGGTCAAACGTTGCTCCATCATATACTTCATAGATCAAACACAGCACCAACTCATAATGAAAGGCTGAGTCCAGAGGAGAAGCGCCTTGTTCCAGACCTTGCTTATTACTATCGACTATTGGGCCTACAGGTTGATCAATATGAAGTTATAACAAAGGATGGCTTCGGTATTTCAGTTCAAAGAATAGTTAATCCTTATGAGTCACTCTCAGATCGAGAGCGGAGGAAACCTATGTTGCTTTTACACGGATTACTACAGTCTTCTGGCTCGTTTTGTTCTGGCGGTAAGAATTCTTTGGGATATTACTTTTTTCAACAAGGTTACGATGTATGGCTAGGTAACAACAGGTGTGGTCTTGAACCAAGACACTTGTACTATAACTCAAGTGATTACAGAATGTGGAACTGGGATATCATGGATATGGCTGAATACGATATAACAGCCATGCTCGATCATGTTGTGGCGAATGCTGATTCCAAAGATAAAAAAGTCATTCTGATTTGCCATTCTCAAGGTACGACTCAAGGATTCATAAATTTGGATTCTGATAAGTTTGGGAATTCGTCCAAGATCAGTTGCTTTGTTGCATTGTCTCCTGCTGTCTATGGTGGATCATTATTGGAAGAGAAAGCGTTCATAAAGATAATTGCCAAAATGTCACTCAAGAAATTCTTTTTTGGTATCAAATCTTTTTTACCGGTAATGATGGTGATGAGGAGATTCATGGTTCGAACAAAGTTGTTCGGATTCCTAAGTTATACCATGTTCAACTACTTATTCGACTGGACTGATGAACTTTGGGACCAAAACTACAAATATAGACACTTCTTGTTCTCTCCTGTCTATGTCAGTGTTAAGTTGATGTCGTGGTGGCTGAATGACAAGGCAGGATTCAAGGTTTCAAAGTCTATCCTGGAACATGAAGCGCAGTGGTTTGATGACTTTACTCCTCCCATTTTTCTTGTTGTTCCTAGAAGAGATAAGCTTGTTGACGGTGGTAAAGTGGTGGAACACTTCATTAATTACGAAACCTTCCAGAAATATGAGTATCTTTTTCTTGACAAATACTCCCATCTTGACGTATTGTGGTCAAGATCAGTCATCTCTGACGTTGGAGTGCCTATTTTGAGATTCATTGAGAGGTGTGCTAACTAAGCTAACCGAGTGGAATCTAACGAAGTGAAAGGTTGGTATTATGAGCGGTAGAGTACCGTGTGAACGTTCAATCACTTACAATGCTGGTATCATTGAGGACATACAACTTTTTCGGAGTTCAGTATCTCAACAGAGTAAGGGTACAACATACTAAGAGGAGGCAATCTGCTGCCCTCTCCTTTGAATAGGATTCATTTGTTCACATCCACAGCATCCTCCAGATGACTTCACATTCTTCTCAACACTCAGCTTCACTTCTTAACCATTTAGTTGCCTTCATCGAAAAACTTTTCCCTTTGGTATGGAATCCCCGATGGCCATAAGAGTCTTTATTCAACTAGAACTACTTTTCGATCTATGCATACTATTCATTACCCAAACTTGTTGCACTGCATCAAGATTTTTGGCTTTGCCAGAGAAAAGCAATGCTGCCAGAGGTTTGTGACCACCCTACCACCATGATCAAACCATCATATGTCAAGTGACCTTCACAAAGAGGATCATTATTGTCGCTGCACTGATATACGTATAGGGGTTTCAAGAGGGTGGTCCAAAACTTCAAAAAGCTCACTAAATGTCTGATCTCACTCTATTTTAGCTCCAGCACATTGGTTGTATGGTGAAGTGCTTATGAGACATTCATCTATAGTATGATATTGGAGTTGATATAGGAGTTTAAGACATAGAATGATCAGACTCGAGAGGGAACTCGTCCTCAACATAGCTTATTGGTTGAGAAACTCATGATACTTGTTAAAGCCATACAGAGTTAATAGACACTGAACAGATTCATACTCGGTAAGGAACCTACTAACTATTTCCATGCGCTGATTGCGAAACACTCAAGCTTGGGAAATTCCTAAGAAGATGTTTGATTACAGAGATATTGAGTAGTTTTATCATAATCCGATGCAGTTTAGCGGGAACATAGATCGTTCAAGGTGGATAACTATAGGCAATCATTCCCTCTTTCTTTTAGCGCTCTACTTGCGCACATTTTTCAACTTTCAGAAATGGCGAAGCTACTCAAATTATCAATTCCATTGCATTCCTTTCTCTCAGGGCAATACAGATAGTCAGTAGGAACCCCCAAAAACCAAGACATATACCAACTCTTCATCCTGCACCCTTGGGATCCCACTTGTTTCCTTCACATATACGTGCACTGTTTGTTGAGTTGCATTTCAATAATCTGGACCTTCTTCAGACATAGTTGAGAGAATGAATACTCTTCAATGAGACAATAGGAGATTCTTTGTTCGGTTTATATAGATAATCTAATAAGATCGGTTCGAAGTATAACAAAATGTTTGTATGTATAAAGCTTGAATAAGAGTATTCATATAGCAAATTAGGGTTTCATATTTATTTCATGTTTCTCCAATGTAGTTCTCATTTAGTAATTATGTCAAGTTTTCTTTGTAGTATATAATTAAGTACCAATAGGATTATCCATTATTTGATACAAGGGCATCTTGAACAGCATATTTTTCAACTTGGAGGATAACAACTTCTTCTGATTGCAGAAAATGTCACAAACCTACTCTTCTATATGTTTCCGGGGATATTCCAAAATTCTGCAGATGTTCTCCAGTTACATTCGGACGAAGCGATTCTCTAAACCGCATCCCTGCAGAAACCACAGATAGTGCGATAGAAATACTAAGGTTGGAACCCTCGATCAATACGTAGCCTAAATATCTCTGATACCTCTATTATAGTGGCAGAGTTGATTAGAAGTGTTCGAGAGTTTGGGGGAAAGCTTGGGCCCTTAGCCTTTGAAGTCGCTCAAACTGCAGATCACTGCATGGCTTGTAGAATTACTATGGTTTTGTGGTTCGCACCTCTGTCTTAGTTTTCTATAACTGCAGCAATGATAACAGGTCGTGTTGCTGTTTAAGCTTTCTAGTTTATTCAGCTCATCGAATTAGAGTGCGAGATTGAATTGACATCACACTGTTTCAGGGCGCTTGAGTTGGATGAACTCATTCCATGAAGCAATTCTAATAGCAACAACATATGTTTGGTCCCAGAATTTCTTACACAGAGATGAAAGGATTCATCTAACATATTCAGTTCTATATGATTCATAATTGACCTTAGCTAACAATTGTGGATAAGCTTCAATGCAGCTTGTTTGTTTTCTAGTTGCTGAATTACTTGAGGCTCAGCCCACTCCAGCGATTCAAGAATCAATAAGAATTAAGGACGGGATAAACAGAGGAGAAGTCATTTTCTATACAAACAATAACTTTACTGTGTAAGCTGGCCTTTGGTCCTCCCAAACTTTCACCATATAGATTATAACAGGGGTGTAGGACGAGGATAAGCACATTGAACGTGAACCCTACAATATTGACTGATATTGAATCTTTATTATGTACAAAAGGAACAGAGCCTGCTCAATTATTGATTCTTGAGGCAAACCCTTACGTATTTAGTAACGCCGGAATGATTACTGAAGTTTATACCAGTAGAGAGACTACTCTAAGCATTAAGCAAAACCCTTAGAGTGTAAAAACGAGTTATACCGAAGAGTTATTTGCTCCAACAGTGAAATGATGTTATATTAGTTACTTAAAACTCAAACTAATTCCAGTATTAGGCTAACACCCTAATGAGCATGCTATGGTGACTGATAGATTAGCAAAGACTGAATAAGCTATACTCAGGAAAAATGTGAACACCCGGACACCAAGATGACATCATAACACCAGGTTAAATCTGGTCAGGATGATGTCATGATGTTGTTCGTGGGTCATTGCTCAGTGCGTGGCAATAATTCAGCTCGTTATAAGCTAGCTGTAATATCACATACTTTCAGAATTCTTCTTTAAGAGAGAGTTCTATATTGGTGGGACTGATATTCTAGTCTTATTATTGACTATTATGAGACTGTATAGCTGTTTCATAGCTCGAGGGTCACCTTTTGAAAGAATTCATGATGTGATGATTGAAACTGATCCTGTTGGATCACTGGATGCATTTGGTCAATAATAGTTTATGCTGCTGCTAATGAATATTATGCTTCTTTTCTTGGTATGGTGGAGCAACGTTAGGAGGAAGGGACAAGTAAGTTACTCCTCAGTAGTCATAACTAGTCTTGAACACAACATTCAGACTCGTGGAGGATTTCATCAGGATAATAAGCAAAAAGATTCATGTAAGGGGTTCTTTGGGGATATTTTAGGAGGTGTAATAGATATGGGGAAGAAAGGGTGGGAAATGGGGACTGAGGAGTGGGGACTAGAAGAATCTAATTGGTGCAAGTTGAATAATCACACATTCAAACGATATTTGTGTTGAGAACATGGCACTAGGCAGGTGTTATGATAGTGGTAAATCCATCACAATGGGAGTTGAAATAATCCATTTAGACATCAGCTTGATAAACCTAGTATAAGTGACACCGAATAAATCAAGAATCAAAGGGCTCCTAGAAAGATCTACGTCATATATGAGGCAATGAAGTCAAAAGTTCATGATGATAGTAGCTAGAGTTGGTACAGAGATTGAAACCACAAAAGCTGCTTCTCTGATCCTGGTGAGGTAGCGGTAGCTGAGAGCTAGGAAGTAGAAACTGGGAATTACTGGGAATATTAGAAAGATCAGGTTATAAATGAGATTTTTTTATTATGTACTAACATTCATGATGATTTTGTTTTTGTGTCATGCTGAATAATTCTTAGGCAGCCGCGCGGTTAAGTGCTATTTCCGCCACCGTTGTAATTCAGAGCTTCAGTTCTCATGTCGCGCACTTAGAACAGTCTCTCAATTGACCAGCAGCTCCCCATAGATCGCTGGGAGTGCATTATAAGTACCTGTAAATAGAGTACTACGAGTCCCTCCAAAAACACATTTGTATTTAGCGAATATCTCTGAAATTTTATCGATCCTAGCGTAACAACATCAGTACGAGCCACCCCTGTCGGTATTTACCACCTGTTTATCTCAGTGACACAAATCAATGATCCTTTAAGAGATTCAAGGACCAGAAATGAGTACCTTGGCCTGAGGTAGCTATAACTTCATTAGTAGTAGACTCAATAACGTTATCACCTATGAAGGAAAACCCGCTACCATTTCTCGTAGCTCGACCGACACTTATGATGTTATAAACAAGATCTGGAACATAGAGGACATCAGTTAAAACAACATCTCTACCAGTTTCCAGAGTTAACCTTATATCACCAACACCTTTGACCTCATATAATGTACCAAAAACTGAAGATCTTAAGTATTTTCTGGAACTCTCATCCTTGACTAGATTGGTGAAAGTGCTAGCATCGTGACAAACATGATATGAACAAGCAGTAGCAATGAGAAAGTCATTAGTGTCAAAATCCAATTCAGGATTATCAAAGTCAACGTTTTTGGCAACTTGTGATTGGTCCACTGGAGTATTTTCATCTGGGCAGTATAACTCGAAGGCAAGACTGTGTAAAATCATAATACCGGCACTTGATTTCAGGAACGTGAGAGGACGGATGGGATGATAGAAAGTGGTGAGGTTTGAATTTGGAATTGAGTTCAAAGGAAAAGAATATTTATACCTGTTGTTTTTCTTGATAAATCTGGAATGTTCTAGCAACAGCTATATGAAAGCGCCTGCGCCTATCTCCACATGATCAGGCAGCTACAGGGTAACTGATAGGTAGGAAGTGGAACACCAGTTGCTTCTCATCCTAAACCAAACACAATAGAAAAGTGTTAGATTGAAAGATCAAGGAAGAGGCAGCGTGATGGTGCCAGCTCTTTGTTTATGTTTCCAGTTTCGGCCGAGGTCACCATACATACACACCAAGGCTAAAAAATAAACCTACAACTTCAGTTGACTCAAAAACATTGGGCAAAAACCCAACAAAGAAAAATGTCTTGAAGATTCACTGAACGCTGTTCACTGAGCGAACAAATTCTCAGGCTCTCCCTGTAACGGGCATCCATAATCGAATTCCTACTATTTGAGCCCCACACATTTGATATTTACCCCTTGTCAATTCGATATAGCCTATTGTTTCCCATCTGTGTCACTTTTTTCTCACTTTTTTTTTATTGTCCCCTTATCAGAGAATGAACTCTCAAAACAGCCAGTTTTCAGATGTACAGGAGCTGAGTGGTCAAAATGTTGACAACGGTGAAGAAGTCATGGACGATCTCATAACCACTCTGAGAGAAATACTGGTGAAACCCCCTCTGAGGAACCTACCGCTACCTACAGAGGCACATGCAGAATCAGGAAGCAAGAGATCCAAAAGGAAATCAAAGTTCTCAAAAGAACAAGATGAGATGATTGTTGATTTGAAAAAGAAAGGGAAATCATGGGTAGATATTGCACATATAACAGGGGTCGGGAGTTTCCTTGCAGCTAGGAATCGATATCAAGTGCTAATGGGACAGCAGGGGGTCACGTCTACGGTATGGGGTGAAGAAGATATCAGAACTTTACAAAACTTAGTAGATGAAGGGGAACTGGAGAAATGGAGATTCATATCAAGAGAGATGTATAAACTCACAGGGAAGTTTTTCACAGATGCTCAATGCAGAGAGTTGGTTCGACAGCTGTTCCTGCAGAACCCCAATGAGTTTGGGGTCAGTGAAGAAATTGTTCGAGAACTCACTGAAGAATCAACTACCCAAAATACAGGTCAAAGTTAATCTCAAGTAACTACTACACAGATCTAAAGGAAATTAATATCCTCTAACTCATAATATAATCAATACAACTGCACCTCAATACATATATGACTATAGAATAGGAAAAAAAAATCACAAAACTTAGAAAAAAACCAACTCCCATAATTAAAATCAAAATATTCGTGATCTCATTCTTTTCGCCTCTAGAGAACTTGTAGATCGGCCAACTCAAAACCTCTTAACATAGAAATTTGTACTATCATCAAATGTTCTCGTAGCTTCTTCTCTGTTCTCTTCCCAAGGGAAAATTTGAGGTGCACTGTTTGTTGAGGTTTCTTCTTCTGCTGATTCAACATCCCCTCCTTCTTTATCTCCACCAGAGATTTCTAGCTTATCCCATTGATTTGCCAGCTTAGGAACGTCAAGCGCCCAACCTTCACCTTTACCGCTCTTGTCATCAATATATTTCACCCTAGATAACTGGAAAATTTGACCTGCAATTTCTCCTTGATAATTCTTATTGAAAACGCTCCACCAGTTTTGATGTAATTCAGTCAAGATTTGAAAGCCTTTACCAAAACTTGAAGCAGCAAAAACATTAGAGTCTCTTGTCAACCAAGGTTTATTCAATCCGATAAAATGAATGATTTTAATATCTTTGAAAAATCTAGAATAGGCAGGGACATATTGATAACCAGCAGAAGGTGTTACATTGAAAGTGAAAGGCAATCTTTTCCAACTGTTCAAGAAATACTCATTCAACAACCCTTGGTCTGCTCCATCAAAAGAAGGAGATTCAGAACTCTGAATCAATTGCAACAAATCATTGAAGATTGATTTTGATGGTCTTGTGATAAAGACACCAGAGTTGAAAATATCAGGCCATCCTGAATCAGGAGAAGCCGCAATCAACCCACTTTGTTCATTGATTTCAATGTCAAACAAATCGTCGATTGGAACTATCGGCAAAACATCAGAATCCAGATAGACAATCTTATCAAATTGATCAAGAGTCCATACCAGAATCTTTGTATAAGTAGCAATCAAGTCTATTCTTCCCAATACTGTCAATTCCTCCAGTGAGGTACTGAGAATTGGACTAACGGGAATCACATCATCAAAGACATCTTTCAACAAACCTATAGAGCTTTCAGATACATTTGAAATCAAAACAACCAACTTGTTTGTAGTGTTGAAACCTCGTAATGATCTCCCCAAGACTAGAGCACCAGGAAGGTAAGAGTCACTAGTCAAGACGGTCACGTAGGCGTGCGACATTTCTTGAATTTATCAGTAGTGACACAGCTTCAACGTTTGTGGCTCTGAGACAGAAGAAGTGAGCAAGAAGTGAGCAAAAAGACTCCAAATATGGCTGTTTTCTTTATCTGACGAGAATTCTTCAGGGGCAACAAAAGGTAAACAACATACCCCATCGCGAACTCACTCTGGAAAATGAAGATTTCAACTCAAGCACGCAGCTCATGGTTGTGTCATTGAATGTTCCATTTGCTCTACGATAAAAGACGGTGATTCCTGATGAAGATGTTTTGTGTTACTTATAGTCTAATTATTGACTGAATTTGTCAAATGGTGGCTCGAAAGCCCTTATGGGCCCTCTGTCCTTGTTTCAAGAGAGACGGTACTAATAGGCATGACAAACTCGTTATAACCCCTACTTGGACTTCTTAATACTCAGAATTTCAAATCTTACCGATTGTAAAATTCGAACAGGCTACATCAGCTGTTCTAAACAAGTCCTCTTTTTGATTGAGTCATAAATACTTAGAATCTAACTAGAAAAAAACATAACCAAAACAATTGATCCAGGTCCAAAATCCACTTCCCTTTGCAAAACAAATGCACATACGCTGCTTCATGGACGTTTGTACAAGTTGTTTGAGGAACCATTGTTGGCAAGACTCTGTAATGGGGCACCGCTAGCTTGAGATGCACGATTACTAGTTGCTGCTGCATTTTCTTTCAAATTTGTCAATTGTTTAGCTCTGAAATTTTCATAATGAATATAGGATGTGGTTTCTATCAAGTCTTGTAAATGTGTTCTCGTCAAAAAGTCTCTCAAATAGACGAATTCAGATTGGTTGATATCTTCAACATTTATGGTACCCCATCTTGTTCTTCTACCTTTGAAAGCTTCACCATTGATAATGATTTCTTTTTCTGAACCAATAACAGCAAATGGAATGATTGATTTAATACTTTTGTTCAATTCTTTCTCCTCCTCTAATAACTCATCTGAATCGAAAGGATATAGTGGTAATTTATGGTGCTCAAATTCTTTTTGTAGGACCTTGCGAAAACTTTCACGTTCTTCAAGGGTCAAGGTATCAGCTTTTGCAATGATTGGAATGACATTAGCAACCTCAGAAATCTTCTTCAAAGCAATGACATCAACAGAGCGTAAACCTATGTTATTTGGTTGGATGAAATATAGAACAGCATGAACTCTTGTATCATCAATATGTCTTTCACGATGTGCTGTCAATTCCTTACGTAGGTAATTTGAATATTGATCCTTGATGTATCTTAAAATAGGATCCCAACATCTATCGTTATTGATCTGATCACCAAATCCTGGAGTATCAACAACATCAATGTTCAAACGAACGTTATTCTCAATCAATTGATGATGAGAAACTGAAATCTCAGAGGTTTTTGAAATTGGTTCGGCAGCGGTTTTGCGTCCTAAAGAATCAACCAAATGTGCTGAGAACAAAGTATTTATCAGAGTTGATTTTCCCAAACCAGAGTATCCTGAATCAATAGTTAGTATGATTGTTTTCACTCGATAAGAAACAATAAATTGACATACCGGCAACAAGGATATTGAATTGAAAGCCTTTCTTCAACAGACGGTGTTCGATCTGAGTGGTGATTGTATCAAACCCAACGTATGAGTTTGGTTGAACGTAATTCTGAGCGACGGACATCTCAATCTGTATAATGTGTGTGAGAGTTTGGAAGTGCAGCTAGTGATCGATAGGTCTCGAAGAGAGAGAGGAAAGAAACACAGACGAATAAGCACCAAGAAGTAAAATAATTCCAACACAAAACGCGTTTCATTTTTCATGAGCACAAAAATGAAAATATGATTACGTAAATGACCAATCACATGACCCAGCACGTGACTCAGAGAATAGATCGCGAATGCTCAAATCGCCAAAAAACCAATTGATGAAAAAATTTGACCATTCGACCTTTGGCTGAGGAACTCACCGGTTCAAGGCTCAGTAAAACGGAAACATGTCTCTCAGTATAAATCTTGGAAAACTTGCAACAGGGTTCTCATTCCCACGTCTTCCTCAAATCACACTCAGAATACCGAATCCTTTCCATCAAGCCCCTTCTTCCGCATCAACATCAGAACCATCATCATTACAACAAAGACTACAAGAATATCTTGAAAACAGAACCACAGAAGAGTCTTTCTTCATAGATAATGGATTATTGAAAGCTGTTCCAAAGAAGAAAGTTTCACATCAAAGAGTAAGAAAGAGACAATTGGCCCCAGGTGCTAAACAAATCAAATATTTGCATAATTTGAACCGTTGTCCATCTTGTGGTCATGTCAAGAGATCACATACTTTATGTATGCATTGTGTTACACAAATCAAAAACATATGGAAAGCTGATCTTCGTGAAAGCACCAAACCAACTTTGATTGAACAAGAGTTGGATGAAGCTGATAGAAAATTGTTATATCCTGGTAAGAAAGAACTACCTGATGAAAAAATTTTGAAGAAGAAAGATTATGTTTTGCGTCGTACTAGAACTTTACCATTGAAGAGAAATGAGTAAAACACAGAGTACCAGTGGGTTGTAAATAGATTGAAAAGGAATTATATACTAATATATTAACATTTTTAGTTGATGTGATTCTAGTAATTTTACATGATTGTACAACAACTACTACTCTTCTTTTCTTCAGTAGCAGCTGCTGGAGCAGTAGGTTTACTTTGAGCAGCTCTTGTTTCTTCTTTAGCGGCAGCTTTTGGACTTTCAGAAGTAGTGGTAGTGACAGGAGCAGATGATTTAGCAGAAGAACCAAATTTGGAAACGGTTTTGTAGAAAGTTTCACCTTGAGTTTTAGCCACTTTCAATTCCAATTCAGATGGTTGTCTTGAACCATCACCAGCAGCAACAGTACCGGCACCATAAGGAGAAGCACCATGAACTTCTTCAACATTGGCAAGGTCACCAAAAGAATTTTTGTAACCCAATGGAACGAAAATTATACCATGATGAGACAAGATTGATAAAGTATTCTTGACGGTAGTTTCTCTACCACCATTAGTACCGGTAGAGATGAAAATACCAGCTGGTTTGCCGTGTAGAGCACCAGAGGCCCATAGACCACCGGTGGAATCCCAGAAACTTGACCATTGAGATGGTAAATTACCGTATCTGGTTGGGATACCAAATAAAAAGGCATCATATTCCTCCAAGGTGGCAGTAGTAGCGATTGCGATATCAGAAGGTTTTGGAGGAGCGTTGATCAAGGCAAGGACGTCATCTGATAGAGTCTCTGGGACTTGAAAGATGTCAGCTTCTCCTCCGGCAGCCTTGACACCTTCTTGAATTGATTTCGCTAAAACGGTGATGTGACCGTAAGTTGAGTATTGGATAATCTACTATAGTTAGTATTGGGTGTCTATCTTGTGTCGAGCAGACGGACATACAGCAATCTTCACCATCTTTGTTGTATTTGTGACGAATTGAGCAGAAGCGACGGACAGTTGAAAAATAAACAGAGTATTATTTAAAGGAAATTCGAGGGGCTGCTGAATTTACCCATTTATAACGGACGTTACCAATTTTTACTAACGTTAGTAATTTTACGTAATGCTTATTCAGGGATTGTTTTTTGTTGATGCGCGCGTTCCATAAGATTCCACAGCGCTGGCTATATAAAGCCACGAGGAAGTCCCGAAAAAAGCACATTCGTTTAGACCACCAATAATAAACTCAATTAATCATACAAAATGGCCCCAAAAGTCGCTATCGTCATTTACACTCTATACGGACACATCCTCGAAGTCGCCAAAGCTGAAAAAGCCGGTATCGAAGCCGCTGGTGGTGTCGCCGATATCTACCAAGTCCCAGAAACCCTTTCAGAAGACGTCTTAGGTTTATTACATGCTCCACCAAAACCAGATTTACCAATTGCCACCCCAGAAACCTTGGAACAATACGATGCTTTCCTATTCGGTATCCCAACCAGATTCGGTAACCAACCTGCCCAAGTTCGTGCTTTCTGGGATTCCACCGGTGGTTTATGGGCTAAAGGTGCTCTACACGGTAAAGCTGCTGGTGCTTTTGTCTCCACCGGTACTGGTGGTGGTAATGAAACCACCATTGTCAACTTCATCTCCACTTTGGCCCACCACGGTATCATCTTTGTTCCATTAGGTTACAAGAACGTCTTTGGCCAATTGACCAACTTGAGTGAAGTTCACGGTGGGTCCGCCTGGGGTGCTGGTGCCATTGCTGCTGCTGACGGTTCCAGACAACCATCAGCTTTGGAATTGGAAGTTGCCAAAATCCAAGGTTCAACTTTCTACGAAACCATCCAAAAGTTCTGAGTAACGTATAACTAGACAACTAGACCATGTATAAGCTAGATTTATGAGTGAATTATATAATTTTTTTTACGACTTTGGCTGGTAGCATTGCTAATTTGTAGTTTTTCATGATGAAAAAATAATTGGTAGAAAAGAGCAGTGTACAACTTGGACAGAAGGAGATAATAGATTCGAAATATACAAGAATGGCGCAAATATTGGACCAGATTTTGATGGAGGATGTATGTTTGTCCATAACCACCCTCCTTAACGAGGTACTAACAACATATAGATTGCAAAACACTGTCCCCAAAACTTCATCAACTATCACCAATGCATCTCAGCAAACCGTGAAAACCCAATGGCATGTGCTCCACAACAACAGGAACTAGCCAAATGTATCAGATCTGAGTGAGTTTCCTCCCGTACAAACATAACCTACAAGATACTAACGAATATGACGATAGTGTACCAGCTTTTCAAAAGATTCTATCAAAATGTGGTCAACTTCTCAAAGACTACGAAACTTGCTTGATAAAAAACCCAAAACAGCAAGAATGCCTGCCGTTATTGAAGAACATCAGAGAGTGTGCCTCAACTTGCGTGGATCTCAACAAAAACACTGCAAATAATCTCAATTGATTTCAAAATGTATACGTTATTTATTCTTGGTTTACTTCTGCCGAGGGCATCGCGTAATACACCAAAACTTATCGTATGAAGACGGTTCAAAAGCCATCAGAAACAAGAAAGTGTGTGATAGAAGACTACAATGTGTCCTAGCCAGAGACGCAACTGACCAATACTCTTTTGTACCTGAGACGGTGAAACCTCCCAGAGAATTTCGTCGAGATTCTTATAGCTGCCTAAAACGACGATTCCAAAAGAAAACACAAAAAAATAAACGTTATCGGGATTTATGCCCGACCACAAAAGTGGAAAATTGAAATTGTCCCACCAATAAGACCCTTCTCCAAGGCCCTTAAACGCTTCTTCTTTCAGGATTCGTACACTGATACATCATCACCATTGAACTTCAACCAACGTGCTCCAAATCTGGCTCCTCAACTCCAAAAGATAACAAAAACAACGGCTGGCAAGGGACTGTAAAAAGATGACTGACGGGAATCGTCATGCTCCAAAAATCCTCCTGAATTCTAATGCTGGTTCAAGAGTGGCATCTCCAGCTGGTACAAGAGTCAACTCACCAACGAGAAACCTCAAAATTGCAAGTGATCAAGTAACGAATGAATTCTTGAAGAATACCAAACCGGCGTATAAAGATATTCATATAAACTTGAACGATCCTTCGATAATACCATACAACTCCAAAAACAAACTTGATCATTGTGTTTCGTTTGATACGGTGGCTATCAATTATTCTGAGAACAATGGAGGTGGTGTGATCACCGAAGAAGATTATGATGAAGATGATCTGATAGCAAGAAGAAACCATATCAATGACATACCTAGAGGTAGGAGTTCATCACCATATGCTAGAGGAAGATCACCATCGAGTTCTCCATTCAGGGCAAGATCCCCATCGCCTGACGAAGACTTTCGTATTTCAATGGCAAATATTGATAGATTACCATCAAAGGGACATTTCGATGGTAGTGGTTGGAGGATTGATTATCCAAGTATATCAGCTATCAGAAATGATTCATTCACTAGAACACTGAGACATCCAGATTATAAAGATTACATCAAAGAGAACAATAAGAGAACATTGATTGTTTATATAACAGGAAGACAGCATACTTGGATCTCATTAGATTATGTTATTGCCAAATTGTTGAGGGATGGTGATCATCTAGTCGTCATTTCAAGAACACCAGCAAGCTATACTGCAGAGATTATCAAAAGGGGAAACAGACATGAAATCTACAACGATGAGATTGATCCAAAGATCTTCAGAAATGCATGCGCAAACATTGAGAAATACATTTATGCTATAATGGATCCAAAGATAAAGTTTCAACTAACGGTTGACTTGTTTCTGAGTGATAGTACATGCGATGTCCTTAATGAATCAGTTGATATTTATGAACCAAATATGATAATAACCACGACGAAACCAAACTTGAGATTTCAAAGAGTAACAACTTGGAAAACTTCAAGGATAAGTGATAGATTGGTGAAGAATTTCGATATTCCGATATTGGTTGTTCCTGCTTTCACATCGAATCAATTTGAGCTTGATTTTTTTGCAAAGTTCAAGACAAAAGAAGCTAAAGAGAGTGATGCTAATGATCAAGAAATAGAGAAAGAAGGGGAGGCGGATGAAGAATTGAAACTAGCAGCAGAGGAAGTTCAAGACGCAACCAAGTTGCTTTCAACTCCAGAACTCCCAAATACTTCACCAAGATTCTCCAACAATGATGGCTCTATGACATCGGATGTTTCATCAACGATCAGTTCCGACGAAGAGAGTTCAGATGATGATGATTCAACCTCGTCCCTTCTTGAACTAACAAAGACAATCACAAGCTATAACGAAATATTGGATCAGTTTGCAGAAGAAACTGACGAAGTGCCTATAAATGAGACCATATTTCTTGAAAAGTTAAACAAAGTAAGTGACATCTCCAAAAGAATGGCCAAAAAATTCCAAAGCTTCACAGAGAATGAAGGAGAAGGAGGTGATTTGGTTCGTACTTTGACAGGCTTACCTAAACTAGAGAAACATAAATCGATGCTTGACGTGTTAAGCGTCCAAGATGATACTGGAGCAGAAGCGGTGAACCATCTGAAGAGGACGCTGCAGAATCTACCGATAAGTCAGCCAGATGGGACACACATCAAGTTAAGCGACTCAGGATCAGCAACGCCTAGAACCATCAAATTCACAGATCCACCATCAGGAGGACTTATTTCTCAAAAACAGAAACATGAGAATGTTGATTCTCTTCGAAGATTCAAGACGAATGTTGAACCCCCACAAACAAGAACTAGAAGAAACTCTATGGATCTGAAGCCGTCCAGATCTCAGCCTGGTCATTTAATCAAATCAGTTTCGGAATCACAGGTGAGATTATCAAACAGTGACCAAGATGGTGGACAGAGTTCGGGAAAGAAGAAGAGAGGTTTCCTCAAGTCGTGGTTTCGTAAATGAAAATCGTCTTGATGGCGTCAATTTGATACTGGTTATCATATATGTAATTAAATAGTGGAAAATGACACAAACTTATATCATTCTAGGTTACAATGTTACTAGTGTAACTACGATTGTAGTAATAGTGACAAGTGTCTCTTAATCAACCTTTAATACCAAAAAGCAGACCAATTACAAAATCAAACATAAACTCATTTATAAATCTCAATCTCCTTCTCAACAAAGTCCCACATCTTTCTAGCAGTCCCATCAGTCAATCCTTTCTCAATATCATCTCTAGCAATATCTCCAAACTTTCCCCATGGAACAACATATCTCCCATTATCCTCAACGGTAATGTCAGGATTCAAAGCAGCAAATAATTCAGTATAAGCACCATAAACAGAATCATAAAAAAACAATTTAAAGAAAGGTGCAGTCCAATTTGGATAATACCTAGCCAATTCAGTGTTCAACAAACCAGGATGAACACTCAAACTAATAATTCCATCAGATTTATGTTCTTCACCATAAATATAAGCTTGGTATATATTCCCAGTTTTCGATTGTCCATATAATAGAGTTGGTGAATAAGTCTTTGCATCTTTGAAATCAAAAGTCAACCCACCATCAATTGGAGGGGGATAAATATGTGCTAGAGAACTTAGAAAAATAACCCTTGGTGAGAAATCAAGGGTTTTAGCCTTCAACACTAATGGAGTCAATAAATCAATCAACAATTGATGACCAATGACATTCGTACCGAATTGTAATTCCCAGCCTTGTTTAGTGATTGATCCACTTGGTGGTTCCATAACACCAGCATTTAGGATGACAATGTCTAATTTGTGTATACCTTTTGCAAACAGACTTTCAACACCTGGTTTGATACTATTCAAATCACTCAAATCGATAATGATTGAAACAATTCTTTTGCCCAATACTTCAGTAGTTAACTCAGGTTTCTCCAAAGGTAATGATTCTTTGATCTCTTCAATGACTTGATCAGTCTTTGTTTGACTTCTATTTGCAAAAACAACAGTTGCATTCTGTTTCAATAATAACTTTGCACTTTCTTTACCAACACCAGCAGAGCAACCAGTGATTAGGACGAATTTCCCAGTCAAGTCAGGATAGTCTTTAGGTAAATAAGCAGGAGCAGAAGGACGGATGGAGCCAATGATTCCTTTGACGGTTTTGAAAGAGACCATTGTGGCGAGTGATAGCGAAGAATAGGGGTTGTGGAAAGGAGGGATTGATGTAGGATTTAAAGCTGCTATTATTAATTGGCTGAAGAAGTGTCACAGTGGTCCAAACCAAGATAATCAGCTTCTTTACAGTTTCTCCTATTGGTAAAAATTTTCACAGGTATAAAAGGAGAAGAAGAGAGCCTGTTTAGAATGAGTCTGACTGATCGCTGGTCGTCCTTCTTGTTTTCACCATGAGCATTAATCAAATGGAACTACTGCAAGAGTACAACTACGAGAGGAATCTTCTAAAAGCGTACTCCTGTTTCATCGTTGGTGCGAGGTTCAATACTCCCATTCCAAAAGAGGTGCTTCTCTCAGCAACCGAGAAACTGGTGAGTCAGAGAAGACTGCTGAGAGCCAATGTTATCAATAGGCAAGTGACAGAGCTTGATTTCCAATCAGATGATATCGTTGAGATCTGGGATGAGGATATTGAGCTATTAGATGCCTTGAATAAAGCCCATGAAAATGTCTTTGATGTTGAAGTTGCAAAACCATTATGGAAGCTAATCTATATCACTAAACTCAACTGGATCTTGATAGTGTGTGACCATACATTATATGATGGTACAACTGCTACATATATATTACAGGACCTTGGTGAGTTGTTCAATGGAAATGAAATTGCAGAGGATGTCGATCTGAGTGAAGAGTTCAGAACCTTAAATGAGCCTTCGTATTACTATTGGTTCTCCACTGTGCTTAGTGCTTACAACCCAATTAATTGGATCTACTCAAAGTTTGCAGCAGAATCTCCGTTTGAATTGGATCGTACCATAAAGGATATCTCAACTTACCGTACCTTGAAGTACCTGATAAAATTAACATCCAATGATTTAAACTCTATAAAAGTGAAATTGAAAAAACATAAAGTCTCGTTAACAAGTTTGCTATGTTATCTGAATGGAAAAGTCCTATCAAAATACTCAAACAAGTCCAAGATTGAAGTCCCTGTGAATCTTAGAAAGTTTCTTGACCTTCAAAAGAGACCATATGGGTCATACGTTACAGCAGTTAGTGTGCAGTTGGAATCTGCAAAATCAAACAACGAGGATGAAGATGGGATAGATTGGGATCGCCTAAGAAGTATCGACTCGCAATTATCTACAAGTTGTCAGAAAGAAGCTGCACAGTTAATCGGGATGTTACAATATTTGAACTTCAAGAACCATTTCAAACAAAGAATTGCACAACCAAGAGAGTTACTACTGGAGATATCCAACTTAGGCTTTGGTGATATTTCCTCCTCAGCCATCAGCAACAACAACAGCAGCACAGATCACTACCAGGCTGAAGAGTATATCTTTTCCCAGCCAAATAGCCATGTAGGTGAGTTCTTCAACAAGAGCATGATCTCCAAGAAGAATGGGGATCTGAACATGCTGCTCAGCGGAGCACCAGAGAGCAAGGAAGTGTTCTACGACTATGCGAAGGAGCTGGACGACCTGATCCGTAGACTAGTGTAGCCAATTAGAGAGTAATAAATAAAGGTGACATTAATAATGATTAGATAAGCCTCCATTGTAGTGATGACTAATCGAGAATAAACTGGGGCAGAAAGAGCCGAGAAGTCTCCACAAAAGAAAAAAATCTAAATCTTTCCAGGAACTTCAAACCAGCTCAACCACAATCGCCCCATTCATTAAGCACAATGTTTGCCGTTAAAAGAACACTCCAATCAGTCCCATCCACATCAAGAAGATTCCAGTCAACCAGCGTGACACCTGTCAAAAGAATCGGCGCCTTCAGAGGAGGATTCCTCGGGTTTCTAGGCGGTGTTGTTGTCACCTCTGCCTTTGTCTACGGGTACGTTCTGGACGAGTACAAAACCTCCAACAACGTCATCATCAAGGACGTGCTGCAGTTGTCCAAGTCCATCAGGATCCTGGAAGAGCACGTCAGAGCTCTCGAGAAGCAGATCAAGTGAGCTTTGGTGCTTTCTTAGAAGCTCGCCCCTTTACCTCACCCACACCGCACGTATTTATTCACACTTCCTTCTGCGCCACCATCCACCACCCAAACAAGAGTTGAAACACCACGCTATGTCCGCATCGGCTATCACACACATCTATCAACGCCTCATCCATGGCCTGTAACTGTTTGCTCCATCTTTAAATACATAAATATTCCAATCCTCCCTATTAAGAAATTATCGTAAAAAATACCCGCTATAGCAATTATCCGCATCGGCACAAAAATGACGACATACGCTCTCTTGTTTATGTAATCTATGACTAATCACTCGGTCAACTCGTCGGAAAACAACAATAAAAAAAAGCCAAAACCGCCGTTTTTTGTGTTCAGATTTGCCTCATTTGTTCAAGTAATTCATTCATTTTCTGTGCTTCAAGCTGCTTTTCTGCCTGGCTGTCAGTAACTGGGTCTCTGAGGTCTCCGCCGTATTGCTATACCAAAACTGTCCCTGAAGAATAATGAGCTCTGTATCAAACAGAAGACCTTCAATGGCTGAGCGTCGTTCTTCGGTGACTCAGCATGATACAACCACTCAACAAAGAAGACCTTCCGTGGTCCCTCACCTGGCAGGCCTGGAGAAACCACTACCAGAAGCCATTCCCGATCAAGTGGATGTCGTTATTGCCGGTACTGGACTGACCGAGTCCATTTTGGCTGCTGCTTTGGCATGGCAAGGTTCAAATGTGTTGCATATTGACGCTAATGATTATTACGGTGACACTACTGCTACTCTTACCATAAACCAATTGAAAGAATGGGTTCAAAAAGTCAACAAGGGTGAAATCAACAGTTATAAAGATGCGTTAGTGTACATTCCAAGTGGGAATCAACTGGTTTCAAGAGATTTCGGTATCGATTTAACCCCAAAGATTCTGTTCACAAAAAGTGATTTATTATCGTTATTGATTAAATCAAGAGTTTATAAATATTTGGAGTTTCTACCATTGAGTTCATTCCATGTTTATGAGAATGATAATTTTGAGAAATTGACAAATTCTAAAGAAGATATTTTCACAAATCAAACTTTGAGTCTCTTGACTAAAAGATCATTAATGAAATTCATCAAATTTGCAATTAATTGGGAGAATCAACCACAAGTTTGGGAAGATTACAAAAAAAAACCAATTGAGGAATTCTTAATCAACAAATTCAAACTTGAAAAACCACAAATTTATGAACTAATTTTTTCCATTGGATTATGCAACAATATCACCATATCAACACCTGAAGCACTTGCCAGAATCAAAAGATACCTAGTATCATTTGACGTTTATGGGAATTTCCCAGTGATGTACTCCAAATATGGTGGGGCTGGTGAGATATCTCAAGGTTTTTGTCGAAGTGCTGCAGTTGCTGGAACAACATACAAACTTAACACAAGATTAGTTTCATTCGATCCAAAGACCAAAATTGCCAAATTCTCAGATGATTCTAAAGTAGTTGTCAATGAAAAATTGATTATTTCACCAACACAAGCTCCAAAAACGTCAACTCTCAATAATGATAAAGTTTTTGAAATTCAAAGATTAACAACAATTGTGAAGAAAGATTGTAAAGAATGGTTTGAAAATGGCGAATCCGCCTCAGTTGTGGTATTTCCTACCGGTTCATTGAAAAGCAACAACAAAGACGCTGTGCAAGTTATAATAATGAGTGAAGGAAGTGGTATCACCGCAAAAGACACCTGTGTGTGGTATTTAAGCACAATTGCTAAAGGAGAACAAGGTAGATTGGACTTAGAGAGTGCTTTAGAAGCATTGGAGAAGTCAATTTTGAGAGAAAGTTCACCAGATGAAATCATTGAAAATTCAAACGTATTTGATTATAATGGGACTTTAAATTCAGTTAAACTAGGTCAATCTTTTAAAGATTTTGTCCCAAAGGAAAAAATTCAATACCTGTTGAAATTTTATTATGTTCAACTAACCACAGTGCCACATCAAGGAATAGTGATGCCATCTCAATACAAAAATTCCATCAAGAAAGACCCAAAGGATTCATCAAGCATAATATACACCTCTTTACCATCAAGTGAAATTTCATACGATGGTATAATAACAGCCTCAAAGATTCTTTATGAAGAGATTGTCGGATCAGATGATGATTTCTTTGATGTTGACTTTGAAGATGAGGATGAAACACTCGGTGATTCAAATCATGGGGGTAGTGGTGGTGCAGTTGTTGTTGATGATAATGCTATTGAGGATGAAGAGGATGAAGTTGTTGTTAACCATGGTGCTGAACCTGTTGAGTTTGCAGATGATATGGAATTGTGATTTATTATTTTTTTTGTGATTTTCGTTGTTTTGTTTTTACTCTCTACTGGGTGTATCCCTCTACATATACTATATATACCTTTTGCTTTCACTTCTGTTACTTTTACCACTCAATGAGAGATTGACCAGTGTCGAGCCAATTTTTTCTTTTTGCTTTTGATCTTTGCAACGTTATTTGATATAGACGTCTCTATGCAAAAGAGATCCACACACTCGGCTCCCCTATTCATACCTGCTAATATAACACTTGCTTGTTTCATATTCCCCAATGATTTGCTTTAATTCTATATCTTCTTCCTCTTGAGTATTACGTAAACGAGTCACGTGAGACATATCTCTTGGTGTTTTGATGTTGGTGTTTGGGTGTTATCAATAAGCCAACGCAAATCCAGTAGTTTTTTCCGGTTCGCGCACATTGAATCTTCCGCCAAACAAAAAAAAAGTGAAAAATTTATCTTTCCAAAGCACAAAACACACCTTTTCTTTATCAAAAATAGTACTGAGCAGATATCCCTGTCGAAGAAGTCTACTACTATAAACCACATAAATAATCATAATGTCAGACGTTGAACAAGTTGAACAAGTTGCCGTTGAAGAATCCGGATCAATCACCATTGAAGACGCCTTAAAAACCGTCTTGAGAACCTCATTAGTTCACGATGGTTTAGCTAGAGGTTTGAGAGAATCCTCAAAAGCTTTGTCAAGAGGTGAAGCTCAATTAGCCGTCTTGGTTGAATCCGTCACTGAAGCCTCAATCGTCACTTTGATTGAAGCTTTATGTAACGAACCAGAAGAAAAAATCCCATTAATCAAAGTCTCTGATGCTAAATTATTAGGTGAATGGGCCGGTTTAGGTAAAGTTGACAGAGAAGGTAACGCCAGAAAAGTTGTTGGTGCTTCCGTCGTTGTCGTCAAAAACTGGGGTGCTGATTCTGAAGCCCGTAACATTTTGATTGAACATTTTGCTAACAACTAAACTGTTGTTGTTGAATACTAATTAATTTTAAATATTTGATAATGATGGGGTTGGCTTTTTCAATGATTGGTCTTAATCTTACAAAAAAAACGGTACAAGATTCTAAATGTATGACATTTGTTATTTTGTAATCATTCATTGTAGCAAAGTAGCTTCGTCTATCTAGCACTCATTGGGGGGTGTTTTCACAAAAACACTGGCACATGTATTTCATTATTGTTATTATCATCATCATCATAATTATCATCGTTGAAGAACCCATCATCGTCCTCATGTGTATCCTGAGTCACCTCTGTTCTTCCTAGACCAACATTAGCACCATGATCATTTCTATAACCGTTCCGATCTCTTTCATTCTCCAGTCCCTTAATGAACTCTTCATTTTGTTCTTCTTTATCAACCAGTTGTAACAACTTGAAATCAATAACAGTACCAGTGTAATTTTTAGGTAAATCTGACCCAAACAAACTCAGTAAGTTGATACTAAGTATGTTTTCATCTCTTTTGAATTTGCACTTATTTGACAACCTTATAGCTTTCAAAATCATATTAAAGATAGAAAACTTAAAACAACTGATATCAACACCTTTAGCATTATTGATCACCAATTTCTCCAGAATAGATCTCTCATTAGGCAAATACAATATTGAATTCCCCATTTCATTTTTGGAAATCACTGCAAACTTATTTGATTTCTTGTTACTAGTTGAACCATAGATATAAATCTCATCCGTATTCAAATCTTTTAAATCTTTCAAAACATCATAAAATACATCAGCTTTGATCATCCCTTCCATTATGATCTCATCCTGGTTCAGTTCAAAACCAAGGTTATTAGCTTCAAGGTCAAGATTGATATAAGTTGAGAATTCACATCTTTCAATCATCTTGGAGTCCTCAAATATCAAGATGAATGGAGACCCTTGGGACTCAAAATATATGGTACACTGAGTATTTGATAGCTCATTCTTATTAGCAAGACTTAATGACTCCACCACAGGCCTTAGATCAATGGTGAATCTGATATCATTGTCCGTATCGTTATCACTCTCATCATCATTATGAGTATCATCGCTCTGTTTGTTGAACTCGTACGTCGTGAAGAGCGATTTTTCGAGAGTCAACTCCACTATCACATCCAGTTAGTAATCAGCACACCCTTTGGCAAAAAAAAAAACCTTTAAACGAACCTCTGCAAACATGAGAATTCTCAGTGATGAAATTCAGGCCATATTCATCAATCGTCACCAGAACTTTGGCAGAAATGGGCAGAATTGAGCCCAAGATGCTGGAGATGTGAGCTAGAGAGTAGGTGGTTGCAGAGAACAGAAACTCCTCCCTATTAGACGCCAAATTACCAGCCATTTCTCACACAAATCACATACAAAAAAGCCATTAAAAGTGCCAAACTATTGTTGATGTTTTTGTTTACATTTCACGAAAGTTGCCTAATTGGGTTAAATGAGATACTTTCCAAAAAAAAAACGTCTCTTTTCGCCTTCCTGACCCAAAACACTTGTGATAAAAAGTCGAATAACTCGCAGAATCCTCTAGAATATCAGTTAAATAATCATATATTTGAAATCAGTGTGATAAAATGTCCCATAATAGCAGAAAACAGCTCAGAAATTGGGGAATTATTGGTGGTTTGGTCCTACTGGGCATAACGTCCTATACAATGTACAACAATTTTATCAAAAGGTCAGAATTGGATGAAAATCCTACAAAAAAGAAGAAATACACCTCAAAGCCCATCACCATAATCCTCACAGACTCAATAATCTCTTCAAATTTACCACTGAATGAAATTCTGAGCAAGACTGATGATATTGTCCTCGTTGTTTCCCCAGGTTTGACCGTTGATGACCTCAATGAGAAATTAAACGATGATATTAAGCATAAAGTGATTGAATGTGACACTTTCCAAGGAATATGGTCCGTTGTGAAACACTTACAAAGTGAGATCATCTTTGTCGTTGAGGATGATTTGGAACAGGAAATCCCAAAAGGTTTGGAGAGATATGTTGGCGAGATTGTGGTGCTGAACCAGAATTTTGCTGTTATCAATGAGACAATATTGTCATTCATCATGTCTTGAGGAGAATTATTGGGATTTTGGTTTTTGTTTTCTGTTTGTTTTGAGGCGTGAGATGTTAAATATGATTTAAAAAGTGGATCTTATCAGGCTGATGGTTGTCAATCATTCTTCGTTATTTGTTCATCACCGTTAATCACCATAGCAAGAAAACAAGAAATCATGTCCCGTACTTTATCAGTCTCCATTAGTGACAACAAATCACTCATGACGTTTCCTACTGAAGTCACCTCACAGATCATTTCCAAAGTCACAGACCCAAAAACTATCGATTCAATCTTATCAATTCCAGAATTACAACATTTCTTGTTTCCAAAATTAGGATTGTTAGTCCTCATTCAAGACGCTACAATTACAAGACTTTGTAAACAATTCAAGATATCACATAGAGAATTCTACATCAATTATTTGAAACTTTACCATCCTAAAAATTTTCAACAATGTTTGAAGAATGATAATTTCCACATTGTGAAGATCCCACTTGGATTAATGAATTGGATAAATGCTAAATATTCCATTGAAATTGATGGAGAATTGAAAGATTTGACACGACTAAAACAAAAGTTTTTCAACAAATTACAATTTTTAAACATACAAATAGTTTCAGCTGGGAAACTCGTCAACTGGGACCTCTTACTTCTTGATTATTTCCCCAAAGGACTGATTTCATGTCCTTTCAAGATTGAGAAAATCTCAAAATATAAATCCATATTCAGATATGATTCCTTCATCTCAAACAAACAATTGAGTGACTATTTATATTTTGGGTCTTTGGAAGCTGATGAGATTAAGCATGATTTCCAAGTAACCATCTTTACAGATCCTTCTGTGAGCATTGAGTCTGTTTGTCAAGAGAGAAAATCGCTCGGAAGAGGAAGCAACACTATGGAAGAATTTGATGATTTACAAGATGCTTTACGAAAAGATATGAATCTTTTGAAATGGATAAAGGAAGTTGATTTATTTCATAAACTTGAATCAATTCAAATCACAAATTATAATCCTGTTACAAAAGAATATGAGATTGACATTAAACATACCAAGGGAAACCTTCTACAGCCAATTAAAGACTCCCTCAGTGCAACTTCCAAGCCCAATTCATCTCCTTCCAAAATCTACGACTATCTTCACACATACCAAGTCATTTCAGTTCAAAAAAAATCTATCGAATCACAAATCTCGGCACTTTTACCATCATACAAGTCCCAGTACTCAACTCAAATCAAACGAATCATGCTGAATTATGAATATGAAACTTTTTTGAAATTTGGAGTTTATGAAATCATTCCAAACTTCACCCATGATGAAATCATCAATCTTATAAACATCAAGATGAAGGATTATTATAGACAGTATCATGAACAAAATCAATTGTCAAAATCATATTACGATGAATTTGAAGCTATAACGACATTGCATAAAAACATCTCACATGTTTTACAATTAGGTTTAAGACCTTTCCATTCAAGTGATTTCAAACTGAGATTCAATTTCTTGGATGAATCATATGATTTTACAGAGATTGATGGTTTTCAAAAGAAATGCGCAAATAAAGACGTTTTAGATGATAAAGTGGCAGATATTGAAGAGCAAGTCATTGAAAATCCAGGGACTCCATATTATTATTGGGGTTTGATTGTCCTAATATTCCTTTGTGTGTTTCCATAAGTTATTTATATTTAGTTGCTAATGAACATCATGAACAGTTACTCATCTTTGTATTTGCATAACTCAACTAAACTACACCTTTAAATCCAAGCCAAACTCATACATAAACAGATAAATAAAAATGAAGGTCATACACAAAAACCATCATCATCAACAAACAACAAGACACTCTCAAACAGCAGGAGCAACAGGAGCAGCAGTCTCAGCGGCAACAGCAGCACCTCCAGCACTCAATTCGCTTTGCAATCTAGAGCTATACCAAGGCAAAGCAGTGACATAAGTTGAGACGGCATTGTAATCAATCGCATTGAACAAAGTGGTATAAGAGTCATCGGTATAAGTAGACAATTGTTGGTATAATCCAAGAACACCAGCTGGTGGGATGTGACCTTGTCCAATGTATGAGATGTATTCCAAAGAATGAGATTGAATATCACCAATTAAAACTGAGTAAAAAGCGTTTTGAGATTGGGCTAATGTGGCCAAAGAAGCTAATAGTAGAGATAATTTGAATTGCATTTTTCTGAGATATTGGTGATATTGATTTAACTAATAAGTTTCACTTTTGATGAAGAAGAGAAAGAGCACTCTTGTGGTCCTTTTATATACTTTTCTTGATAGTCTCCCCCCATGTGTATAGTTTATGGGTTCTAGAAAGAGTGACAGCAACCGAGAACATTTAGCTCCATCACTGAAATAGCTAAGCTTTTACCTTTAATCTTCCTCGACAGTTGGGGGGAACGAACTTAGTGGTCTTCTCTGTTGTTGTGATTGCAGCAGCATTACTTGGAGCAAGTTAAATATATATGCTGCTCTCTCCCAATTTCAGTTCTTCTCAAATTGCGACTAACCAATCAACACCAAAATCACCAACACCCCTCAAACACACACTCTCATTTTTCAATATTTGCCATCGCTGGTGATGTTTCTCTTATTCCCAAAAACAACCCCCTCACTCGTTTGACTGGCACCTTTCATATACCCATACTCTATGGAACTCCAATTCACGGCATTCAAATTAGAAGGCTTCTTTGGGATTGCTGGAGGAGGCTGTTTGACACTCAATTTAGGACCAATCACTGGGATATCAGGATATTGTTTGTGGACATAACGTGAGAATGAAACAATTGTCTGTAACACTATGGTTGGGTCCTGCTCTTCGTATAAATCTATAGTCTGAAACACCTCATCTGAAGGCACACCAAACTTCTTGACGAAATCCAAGAATTTTGAAATGTTCTCCATTTGTATGAAAGGCATTTTGCTCTCTTTGTATTTGATGCTCCCTGGTACAATTTTATTGGCCAATTTACACAGAATTACCCCATCTTTCAAAGTTTGAATTAGATCCTCCTTTGGTTCTTGTTCTTTCAGTAATTGAAATATCCAGTTTTTTGCTTGATTGGCAAGATTTGCGTCATATTTGGACCTTCTCAGTGTTCTCAGGTCTTGGTCTAGTGACGAAACATCTGCCTTTTTGGCGTAAGGATCCTCTGCCATTTTGTTATGGTGGAATATTTAGCTATGTGCTGTGGGTATTAACCAAATAATAGCAGCAGCTGAAATTTGGTGGGAAAATAACACTCTGCCCAATTACTGTCGAAACGGGACATTCGATACGCGTTATTTCGGGTGTTAACTACTAAGGATGTATGTCAAAACGGGACACTTCCTTCTGTATCACCGTATAATCAATTCAATACTATCTAAAGCTGAGGCCACTATCGAATGTGCGTGTCGAAAGCAGAGCCAACAGCCTCCAGTGAAGCCACCTCCTCGTTTAATGCCACTTTGTCCGAGACCTGACGGCTGAGCCTGTCATTATCAATTAAGTCCAGTTGATCAACCTTTTCATTTCTTTGATTGACCTGGCTTAAGAACTCCTGCTTTAGACGCTCTTCCTTCAGCTGTCTCTCTTGTTCCATGACAATGTGAAGATCCTTATACAGCCACAAGAACCACAGAGCAGCGACAACACCAGCAATGGCACATGCGACAAATGGCCAGATCAGATGAGGATCAATCAAGGCACTGGTGCATGCCTCAGAAATAGCAGCAGAGATTGAAGAAGTGAATAAGAAAATGGCCATGACTAAACCTTTCATGTGTTCTGGAGCTCTGGTATAGGCAATCTCATAGGCAGATGTCATGGCAAAGCATTCAGACATGGCGGAAAGGATATACAGCACCACCTCAACCCAGACGCTGATTGGGGAGACACCGGTTCCTACATCACATTCAGTGGCATAGTAACCACATGGTGAGGTTTCATAGACTTTCCATTGGATGATGGCACCAGCAACCTGGGATAATGCAGCAAGGATGAACCCTAGAAAGATTCTTTGAACCGGTCTGAATTCAATCTTGTATCTTCTCAAAGCTGGATAGATGATGTAGTTCAGTATTGGAATGAACACAATGATGGTCAGTGGGTTGAAGTTGTCAATCAGATCGTTTGGAACACCGTTAGTGGTCATGGAGTTGGCTTGAGAGTTTTCAATACCACCAATACCACCATCGTTGATGTTGAAGATGATGAAGAACAGAAAGATCTTACAAGCATCAATAGTGACTTTAACATCATCCACAAACTGATCAGACCATGAGATCTTTTTGGCACCTTTTTTGTTGACGGCTTCAACTTCTGAAACTTCACCTCTTGCGACAATGTTTGATGGTTTGGCAAAAGAATAGAAATCACCAGCTCTCCATCTTGAATACCAACCTTTTCTTAAACAATATCTGACAACTTTAATTGCTTCTTCAACGATTGAAACACCATTTGGCGTTTCCTTCTTCAATTTTGGGCCCAATATCAACAAGACTGGAATCATAATCATATAAGCTATCCCTGGTACAAGGAAAGCCAACCAATATCCAACCCTTTTAGCACAATATGAAGTCCCCAAAGACAAGAATGCACCAACGTTGATAGCCCAATAGAAAACCAATGTGATTCTTTCCAAAGTTGCAGCTCTCGACACGATGACTTTTGTACCCTTTTGCGTTGTGGTGATGATATCACGTTTATGTGGATACTGATCAAACAACAGTGGTAACAAATTTGGTTTAATCAAACCGGTTCCTAAGGCCAAAGTCAGAATAGAAATTATAGTAGGGGCAAGAGCATTACCACCAGAGATAACTGAAGGAATCGCAGCGATGATTAAAATAACGTGGGAGATGAATCCAACGATAACACCATACCAAATGGTTCTCATTCTTCCCAAAGATTTATCAGAGATGTATCCACCCCATAATGGAGTCAAATAAGCCAAAAATGTTAATAGAAGAGTGATTGCAGAAGAAGTTCTCAAACCAAGACCTAAAGCTCCCGCATTCAATTGTGTTCCAGATGGAGGAGCACCAGCACCATTCCCACCAGCAGGTAATGGTAATTGAATGAAATTGGACAGTCTACCTTTAACACCATAGTATGAGGCCCTTTCAGAGAATTCCACAAGACAGATTAAATAACTGATGTATGGAGGATGTCCTATGACTCTTGGAAAAGTTTGATATTCTTCCTCGGTTGGTTCTGGGAACTTTTGGTTATAGTCTATCAATTCATCTAATTTCCTGTCAGCAGCATCGTGATCATCATCATAAGAGGATGCTTCGACATCAACGATTGGTTTGGTTGCAGAGGCTAACTTTTCTCTGATGTTGAAACCTGATTTGTTGTTAGTGAATTTGATCTACTGTCTATGCTGTGTGGTTACATACCCATGAAACTATATTGCCAGTTATCGCTTATATTAGACAACCCAGGTGTTAAACTAGGACGCAGTATGGTTCTTAAATAATGTTGACACTTCGAGGAAGGTGGAGATGGACGTTGGATGTTGCCTACAGAGTTCTACAGCGTGATCACAAAAGAATGTATGAAGATGACGGGATATTTCCGTGCTAATCACTAATCCTTCAATGCTGTTCAACAGTTGGCTGACTAGTTTTGGTGATATCCAACATCAGTTTGGTGATGTTGGTGTCTGGCAACTGTAAGCTGTTCATAAGTCACAAGTCACAAGTCACGATACATGGAGCCATGCCCATCCAAAAAGCCCTATGTCATCCAGCCACTGTTGGACTTCACCACTGTGGTATCAACAGAGCATGAATCGACCAACAATCACAAACCATGGGAGGAAGATCCACGGCATCAATCTCAGAATTCAAACTCCACCACTTCCACCGAGAAGCAGGCCGACTTTTTTGCTTTTTACACGGAGCCTGTCAAACTTGCTGTCAATGCTCGACAAGCCACAACGGCAACCACCAATTGTATGCATCACTGTTCACACTGGGCAATTGGGCAATTGGCCAGTGGTGCCACAGATGAAATCCCACAATCCGTTGACCACTTCTCCAACCAATCAGCTCCAAATAGTAGTCTCGTGAATCGTGATCTCGTTTAGCTGTTCTGTATCATTATGTGACAGCAACTGTTGCCCTAGCTGAATCTGAACCACATAAACCTCTCAAGTACAGGATGAAATCAATGTGAGTGAATGGCGAATTATTGCACCGCTCAATATTATAGTATGAGCTTGGATAACATCGGCAGTCGATAGTCATTATATTGAATAACGTACTGATCGGTGCTTGCCTTTCAACAACAATAGATGGGGGTCGTATCGGGATGCGAGTCGAGCAGTTGTTATACACGATATCATCAAGATTTACGTCATGCTGGTGGTAAAAGATATAATATCATCATGATTAAGCAGATTGGTGATGATATTGATATAAGACTTATATAAATAATATAATCAGTCATTTATGACAATATTGAGGAGTTATAATCCTAATATTATTAACATAATTATCAACATTAAAAGTAAAGTTAGACGTATAATAATTATAATTTAATAGCGACGACATCAAAGTTATATTATAAATTCATGTGATCAAATTATATATTAATGGTACCATTCTGTATGGTTCACAAGGCCAGACTTTCCTGGTATCAATTCCCTGATAATAAGCTCTGCTATCTAGTTCTTCATTCAGGTATTCCACAGGATGTTCTAAGTGGTGTTCTGATGACTTAGACAGTCCTGTTTTCTCATACAATCTGAGTAATCAAGGCTTAGGAATCTACGCGTTCTACGTCCCGTTTCAAGAGGTTATTATATTTGACATGTTTTCTACTCCGGTATCATTACGCTTGAAAGAAGATGAGAAACTCGAGAAGACCTGACGGAAGAATAAACTCATAAGCAAATCTCAGACTCTAGGTTATACGAATTATGATTCACTTACAATCACTTTCCCTATCCATATCGGTATTCGAAGTATGGGATGTACAGCGAGGTCGAACAAATTGGAGGCTTGATTACAAGTAAGGCATCATGTGTACAGTCCTATTCATTAGCGAGTATTTTCTGGATCATTACTTTGAACTCCAGTTTATCCTGCTCAGTCTTTAGATGTTCAACCAGTGGGTTAGAATCCACATTGAATGTTTTGAGGAACTTGTATGTTTGCAAAAATTCCAAGAGTTCAACAAAGCTTCCTCCAATTAGATTTGAGGAAAGATCAAGATTTTGTAGTAGTGGGAACTTGGTCAGTATTAGTCCATAATCATTATGTGTTAGTTGTGACTCTGTATATGACAGTGTCAGCAGGTGAGGATTGACTTGAAATTTCTCATTTATCAAACAAGTGAACCCAACATCTTTCTTTATGGTCAAGTTGTGGAGACTCGGGAAAACTCCGTTGATTTTGGTGAATCCATCCATTGATAAGATTGTCAATGATTTCAAATGGTCTCCTGGATTGAATTGACTCATCATGTTTGATAGAATGTCTAACTTCTTCAACTTCGAAGGTGAAGTTATCTCAAAGTTTTCGAGTCGATTGTTCCTCACTGATAAGCTAAGAATCTCACTCAGTTGCAAATTTTTGATTGATTCGATCTTATTTCCACTTAGGTCTAGATTCCATAACCAATCAAAGTCAAACTCACTGAAATCAAGCTCACCATCTAATCTATTATTAGAGAGATTCAAGCTCATGATGTTAGGCAGACTCACAATTTTTGATATCTTGTTATTGGAAAGATTGAGTTCTCGTAGACTAGTCAACTCAGCAAATAAACTCATATCACTTATCTTATTTGATCTCAAGTCTAGTGTCAATAGCTTACTGAATTTATGGACGTCAGTCAAATGATTGCATAAGGAGTTGTAAGATAGGTTGATATTCTCCAACTCCGTTGATAGACCTTCAAAACTTGTGAGTTTGTTGTTAGTCAAATTTATCTTTTTCAAGTTTGGTGTGAAGTCTTCAATTCCAGCAAGTGTTACAAGATTCTTGTCAGTTAAATCAACTTCTCTCACATCATCCCAATTGGAATTAGGTTTCAAGACATCTGTTAAAGCAGATACAAGAGCTTTCTTGGACTCAGAGAAGCTCAATTCCAGGTTCGTGACCGACGTGACTTCACTATTCGTTATATTTATTGTATCCTTTGGGTAGACCCATTTTCCTTCCTCTTTATCAAAAATCATATCAACACTCTCAGGTGTAATGAGCTTTACAGGAACCTTTATATTCTGTTCTTGTAACTTTAATGGATCTGCCAATGTGTCTGTTCTAATAGACTTCATGAGCTTAGGTGGGGCCAAAGGGGAGTCGATGAAGTTTGATTTGAATGAGGTGACTTTAGCAGTATGAATTGTTGAGCCTTGAGTTTGGATTCCAAGCTTTGGCATATCTTGGAAACTGAAGATGGATTGATTCAGCTGTGTAGAGCTTATATCTGATGTTTGGTCGTTGTAATCTTGATTTGTATAGAGGTCCTCATCATTAATGTTATAGTCCTTCTTCAACTGTTCCCAAGTCTGATTATGATCATCGTCATCCTGTTCACTCGATGACAATAGTTTAGGTTTTAATAGTGAATGGCTTGCGACTTTAGTACTTTCACCGTTTGAGAAAGAAGACTTCTTTGACCGCATCTCTATCTTGACCTTCATCCAATCTGGCAGGGTTGTGTTTGGATCATTTATGTTGTGAATAACGGTGTCCTGACCATCAAAAGTAGTGGTATCTCCATTAACAGGAGAGGGAGGGACATTCTCATCGTTGAAATCTTGATTCAGAATCAACTTGGGAATCTGTAGATGGTTCTTTATGCTATCTCTCTTTTGTGCATTGTGTCCTTCATTCAACTGTAGATCTCTTAGCTTCTCGCGTATTTGCTTTGTTGGAGATTCCTGTAACTCTGCCATATCAGCAATATAATCCCTGTCAGTCCACACAGCTAGCTTTCACCGCAAACAACACCTGTTATCAGTATCTCAACTGCACAAGTTTGTGGTTTGTTTACTTTTTATTTTGTGGTTTGTTTACAAAACAAATGATGCCCTCGGAAATTCACGTGACTATTTGAGGAGGCTCGCGTGTATTCCGACTTCCGCGAACCGGGATGAAATTTTCAAATAGGAAAACAAAACAAACATGAAAGAGCCAAACACACTTTCTTCCTGGTTTCACCGTTGTTTTGCCTTTCCAGAGAAGCTCTAAGCACTCCCATCACCACACAAATCTTACGCTCGCTTAACCAATTCTCAAAAACTCGCTTCCACCGGTCAAAAATCGAAATTATATCTGAAATCAGACCATCAAAGGAAAGGTAAACAAAGACTCAAATAGTCACGATGAACCAACAGAATAGCTATCAGAACCAGAACGAGAACGCTAACACATCACTCGATTATGACAGCTGGGTTCACAGCCTGGGGAACATTCAGGATGGTATCTTTCAAAACACGCCAATCACAAATCATATAATCAGTAACGGCTTTGTTTATGGCCCACCACAGCAACAGTTGCAACTACAACAACAGCACCATCAGCAGCAGCAGCAACATGGCCCAAATCCACAGCTGTTTCAACAGATCCCAAATGGAATTCCACCAAACCATGACCTCACTGCTGACATGTTCTTCAATTCTCCTGAAAGGTTTTACAGAGATATCATCAACGAGTCGCCAGTCATTAATAGGACACCTCATCATGGAAGAACCCCATTGAGAAACTTAAGCATCAATTTCAGTACTCCAAACTTCTTGAAAAGCATTGATACTAGTAATACTATATCCAAGGGTTTCACTCCACTGAAAGCTTTTAGTCCTTTGAAAAATCAACCATTTACTCATAATGATTCCATGTTTCAGACCCCAAATGACAAAAAACAAGACTCGACTTTGAATTCTTCTCCAACCACCATCAAGATGAATTCATCTGCTGTAAAGAATGATGACAGTATCTCCAACTCCAAAGGGATGCCTCTTTCACCAACACCAGCCTCAAAGATCCCAATACATCAGCAGCAAAAATCACTTCCTGTGATACCGAAGATGGGATTTTTCAAAAAACAAGAAGACAAACCTAAAATTCCTCATTCTACACCTGTCCTTCCTCAGATGCCAGTCCAGCAACAGACCAGAAGGACAAATCATCCGAATAACGCTAAATTTCAGATCATAATATCCGATGTAAACACATTTGCAAATCCATCAAAAAATTCATCCAAGAAGAAGAAGAAATTAGCCCGTTCCTCAACCACTGTCAATGCTACGTCCTCGTCTTCAAAAACGATTACAAAGAAGACTACGCTGAAGAGAAGTATTTCACAACCACACAGCAAAATCGGGAAAGTACCTATACCCAACGAGCTTGATGCTGAAAAGATTTTGAATACTTCATCAAATCTACTTAATGTGAGCAATGTCAGTACAGATAGTATCATCAAAGGACAATCTGAAATCTCTGTTGAAGATCTATTCGATGAACGAATTCTATCGGATACTGAGAATTTGAACAACTGGTGAGGGACACTTTTGAGAAACATGGGGTTTCAATGATTATTTTTTGGAGAAATAAATGGTTTGGGTATTTTGTTAGATTCTTCATTTTTCTACACATAAGGAACGTTGTTGTTCTATGTATTGGGTTTTATTGGTTTTTCTTTTGGTTTATATCTGTTTTGTTTTATGTTATGTTGTTTTATTCTAGGAAATTCTCTGTACTATGAATCAAGCTCTATTGTCTATTGCATATGCGCTTATCTCTTGGATCATATGGTATATCGACATCTCATAAGTCTCTTATATGAATCTCAGTTGAGTTCTTTTCCCCTTCTGAAACATCAAGCTTCTCTGATCCAGGTGAATTCTCTAGGTCATCAGCCAAATCTAACTCTTTATCAAGGACTTTATTTCTCTCTAGATTCTGAGCCCCAACATCCTCAGCTAAATAGTGTACTATATAAGTCACAGAAGGAACGGTTAGCCAATAGGCACCAGCACTCACTGCTAAGTTAACCATCAGGTTACTGTTGACAGCTCCAACAACAAATGCCCACATTTCACCCATAGCTTCAAGACCCCTAACGATTGAGATGACATATGTGATCTCTGTGGAGTGGAAGTTCATGGTTCCAATCAAATAGTATATCCAATTATTCAAAGCTTCACCAAATGCTTTAAATAACAAAAATGGAATGAATCCTCTATCAAATCCATTGTCAATCCAATCAAGACCACTAACTGGGTTCTTATCATAAATTCCTTGTAAGATAAACCCATAAATGAAAAAAGCTGTCATCAATATATTGATAATATGCCATGACCACCTTAATTTTGCTCTTTGTGAGAACCAGGTACTGTCCAGTAATAACCCCATCAAGATATCTGTGAACATTTGAACGAATGCCGTCACTAAAGTATTCAAAGAACGAGCTCTAACTGAGAAATAAACAGTCATGTAGTTACCTTGCCATGTCTCAAACCATTGAATAGCCAAAGATAAAGGTGCCAGAAGTAACACTTCTTTTCTTAGAAGGACACTTCTCAATTTGGAGAATCTCTGCTTGATCGATTCATTACCAACGTTTGATCTCGCAATGGTTCCATCTTTTCTGATAACCTCAGTAGGACCAACAAAGAGTCCAACAATCAACACACCAGCGCATTGAATGGCAATAAAAGCAGCATAAGTGTTGAGACTGACACTACCTTTGGAAGAGGTATCAATGTTCAATGCTAAAGTGATTGAACCACCAATAATCAAACCGAGCTTGTTGACCAGTTGCCAGATCCCAATAAACAACCCACGCTCAGTTGAAGGATAGAAGACCGCTGCAGAGCCTTCAACCACCCAAAAGATGGAAGCAGATAAGCCACAAGTAGCCGCACCGAACATGATGAGCCATTGTGTGCCATTTTTACTGTTCAGATACAACCCAGCAGAATAAGGAGCATACCCCAGGACACCCAACAACAAGGATAGTTTGAGACCAATTGTATTAGCCAGCACAGCAAACACACACGAAGTAGCAGTCATCACGGCAAATGTAATTGCAGACGCAATATTGGCGGTGTTGGTAGTCTCAAGCCCACCAGCACCCAAAATACTGAGCGTGCTCCATATCCCTGGTTGGGTGAAGGACACAAGACCAAGGATGAACGCTTGGAATATCGCTTGTCTTCTGATGCGGTTCAATCTCGTCAATATCGAGTTGGACATCTTGAACTATTTGACGATATTACTAGCTCATTTTGTCTATCAGATTAATGCAGTTCCATTGTACTCCTTTTAAACTAGAAAGAATGAAGAAGTTAGAGTGCCACCACAATGCTGATCAATTATGTGATTGACAGTGACAGTGACAGTGACACGGCGCTGGACTGGGGACGATTTCTTTCTCTCATTTTTCAACAGATATTACGAATCAGCACGGCTCGGAAGAGACTGGCTATACAGGAACAATCACATCATCGATAAAAGTTGGTAAATTAAGAAATCCTATTATAATATAGTACACAGTATTGTCATTCTCTACTCTTGCCCCCTGATATCACGAAAACTGTCTCTTTGCACTCAATTAACATCTCCAATCCATTGCAAAACTTTGACAATTTCACCATGAATCTCTTTAGTTGATGATCTAACGCTTGAGTTTTTCGATAGTTGTTTCAAAATCGAATCCCAAAGTTTGTTCTTGTTCTGGAAGTATTTAAAATCATTCAATAGTTCATCGCGCAACTGGATTGCACTCACATAACTGTTCGTTAGACCAGTTGGGTCATTGATTGAGTTCTTGGTTTGTTTTTGAAGTTTCGTGATGATTATATCACTGATCTCCTGTATCTTTGATTGTCTCTCTTTGTAGGAAAGGATCTGGAAATATGCGTAAAGCACAATGATTGAAACTATCCCTGATCCAATGATGTAAGATTTATTCTCCTGAAATCTTTCATAGATCTCTTTTTTGAATTTGCATGAAATGCTCAATTTAGCTGAAGAATGCGATCTGAAAATGATCTTCTGTTTTCTTTGTGGAATATCTGTCTTCTCTTCAGTTTCATCGGTGGAAATGTCGTCTGAGGAAGATCTCGTATCGTCACCTCCTTCGAATTGTAGCTGGAATGACATGTTAGTAATGATGTTTTTATAAGATTTGTGAAACAACTTGCCTTACACTAATTTCTGGTTCATTTTCAAGATCCTCTATAACTCTGGACCAAAGTTCATCAAATTCTTCATCGCTTATGGAATCCTAAAGGGGATAATGTTAGTAACTCACTCATCGTCTTGATTATAGAATTGTTCAACATACACTTTTAGAGTTGAAGAAAAACTGATATAACTCTTCGTCACTAATTCCAACTTCTAAATCTTCACCATCACCACATTTGAAATTGGCGTTTCTGGTTCTTAATAAATCCAGACTCTTAGACACCACTTCACTAATGATATTTTCCTTCTCTTTGTCTTGGACACAGTAATCGGACAATGGTAAGAGATCATAAAATTTATACCAAGGTTTGTAAACAATGAAATCTTGCTTACATTTGATCTTCATGTTTGTCAAACAGATTGCATTTTCAGGACATGGCAAACAGTTTGGTTTAACAGTTTGTAAAAACTCATTTGCCTTTCTCAAATACTCATTATCAGTGTTGCCAAATGTAGGTAAATCGATTTCAGAACCACAGTAGCCAATTAAGACACGCTGTTCACGATACCACAAACCGGATAGAACAATAAAGACAAAGAAAGTGAAGATAGCTAGTTGTTTGAGACCAGCAATGAATGGGCCAAAATTGAATGGCTTTCTTGGTGCAGATTTTACTTTTTCTTCCTCCAATGGTTCAAAATCCTCTTCGAAGATTTCATTAACCTGTTTGACAGCCTCTTTGGCTTCTTTCAACAAATCAGCATTGGCAGATTCAACATCTTTTTTCAGATTGGTTAAAGTAGAATCTTCGTGCTCAGACTCTGGTTCATCATCATCCGAGTTATCCTCTAACAATTCGGGATCATTGTTCTCAGCTTCCTTCTTTGGTTCATCCTGTTGAGCAATACCCAATTTTTGTGCAAACCCTGTACTAACTTTAAACTTGGAAAAATCTGGAATCAAAGACAATAGTCTACGTGGCGTGCTGTTTGATTCTGAAGGAGTTGCAGCTGCAGAGCTAAAGTCAGTGAATCTGCTAGCATTCCCTTCATTTGGAGTATCAAAGTTTTCGGTTGGAACAACTGGTTGAAGTTGTTTGACAGGTGTTGGATTTTGGCTTTCTGGTGACAATTCGGTGACATTATTGAAAACAAAGCCTCCATTGAAATCATCTTCAAGAGTACCAAAAATGTCATGTCTACCAAGTTCATTTTGGAGGATATTAGAAGGTGGGGAATTGGAGTTATCCTCGAACTTAGAGATTTCCAACGCTTTCTTGGATGGTGATCTCGGAGTAGGACGGGCAGGTTCTGGAGATGACGAAAAGGCTGTCTTTCGGATTGATTTGGTGGTCTTTCGTGGGGATTTGCTCACATCTTCGGTTCCACGCTTTCTTGGAATAATCTTCTTAGGCTTGTATTCTGGTGATGAAAGACCTGGGGATTGGAACACATTATCATTGGAGAAAGATGATTCAATTTTGTCAACTTTGAAAGGAGATTCGTATTCTTCCTTAGAGATGATTTCCACTTTATTATCCTCACCGTCATCATCGTCATCGATATTCGTCACCGGTTCAGGCTTAGTCACAGTTTTGCCTTTACCATTGACAGCTTTTCTTCTAGGAGATCTCTCTCTTTTGATGTCGTCTTTAGCAACTTCAGAAGACTTGGAAGCACTTCTTCTTGGAGATCTTTCTCTTACTCTTGGAGGAGAAACTTGGAGCGAGGGAACCTTCCCCAAAACATTAGCAGTTGGCTTTTCACTTGAAGATTTTTTAGTTGGAGATCTAAGTCCGTCATCCTCAAGTTCTTTCAATTTTGACGACTTGCTAGTTTTTCTTGGAGACTTTCTAACTTCCGAGTCATCAACATCTTCCTTTTTTGCACTTCTTTTTTTTGCAACTTTTAACTCGCCATTCGATTCAACAGTAGTCTTTGAAACTTTCTTCTGGACAACTTCAATCCCTGCATCATTAGCAACTACGCTTGTGAGCTCGAGGAGCTTAGCAGGCGCAGTCGGTTTCACGTGTTCATTGAATAGATCGATTAAATCTTGCTTCTTAGCATTGCTTGGATATGAAATATCATTCTGTAGAAGGACGTTTCTCAACTGTGCAACCTTGTAGCTGGACGGATTGAAATCTGCAACTCTGTTAGTAGGACAAACTTAAGACTAGCGAAAAAAAAGACTGCAGTGTGCCGCGTGAAACACATACCTGGCTGCAAATACTCTGAGGGCTCTGTCATTGTGGGATTCACTGGCCAGGAACAGGACACGAGAAGAGGTTGTCGTTGGCTGATTGTTGTTGTTTACGTTTCGCTTTTGTTTTTGTTTTTGTTATTTTGTTTTCGTCGATCGCGAAACCCGGGTAACATTTAAAGGAAGAACTGATTACATAATGGCGATGATGATGTTGTTGGTGTGCGGGTGTTCGTCATCTCCCAGAAACTCCTTTGAAATTCCGGCCAGCAAAAGCAGCAGCATTAGAAAGAAAGATACAAACGCCAATTTTATCGCTAAAATGCCCGAGAAGCACGAAGAGAAGCCTGACTTCAACCCGCCAGGCGGGAAGATTGGGAAATACCAAATCATCAGAACCCTGGGAGAGGGCTCTTTTGGTAAGGTGAAGCTTGCCTATCACTTGACCACTGGCCAGAAAGTCGCCTTGAAAATCATCAACAGGAAGACTTTGGCTAAGTCAGACATGCAAGGTAGAATCGAGAGAGAGATATCCTATCTGAGATTGTTGAGACATCCACACATCATCAAATTGTACGATGTCATTAAGTCTAAAGATGAGATCATTATGGTTATCGAGTTTGCTGGGAAAGAACTGTTTGATTACATTGTGCAAAAGGGTAAAATGCCAGAAGATGAAGCTAGAAGATTTTTTCAACAGATAATCAGTGCTGTTGATTATTGTCATCGTCATAAAATCGTTCACAGAGATTTGAAGCCTGAAAACTTATTACTAGATGAGGCATTGAATGTTAAGATTGCAGATTTTGGTTTATCAAATTTCATGAGTGATGGTAATTTCTTGAAAACAAGTTGTGGGTCTCCAAATTATGCAGCTCCAGAAGTCATTAGTGGGAAATTATACGCAGGTCCAGAAGTTGATGTTTGGTCATGTGGGGTTATTTTATATGTGATGCTTTGTGGTCGTTTACCATTTGACGATGATTTCATTCCAGCTTTATTCAAAAAAATCAGTAATGGGGTCTATACTATTCCAAACTATTTGAGTCCTGGTGCTAAAAATCTACTGACCAGAATGTTGGTTGTTAACCCATTAAACAGAATAACTATTCATGAGATCATGGAAGATGAATGGTTTACTACAAACATTGCTGAATATCTATTACCTAATGATGTGCAAGTCAAGAAAGCTAATGAAATAATCGATGAAAATGCTGTCAATCAACTAATCATGAAAATGGGATATGATAGAGAAGAGATTTTGGATACTTTAAAGAATAACACACAGAATGAAATAATGGATGGCTATTTACTACTTAAGGAAAACAAAATGTTAATTGATGACTTGAAGAAACAAGGTCAAAATGAACAAGATAAGTTGGATACTTTCCTAAGTCAATCCCCTCCACCATCTTCAACAATGCTTCATGATAATAAATCCAACAAACATTCAGGGAAACGTTTGAAGGAAGAACTAACATATCAAAGCCTTTCATCGAACAACATGGGTAATGCATCACTACAGACCACCATTGCAATCTTACCTTCATCACTTCCACAAATTCATAGAGCAAACATGGCACAGTTTGGACCAGAAGTAGCTGCCAAGATCAATCCAATAAGTACAAAGAAATCCAAGACAAGATGGCATTTTGGTATAAGATCAAGATCATACCCATTAGATGTCATGGGTGAGATTTACCGTGCTTTGAAAAATCTAGGTGCAGAATGGACGAAGCCTAAAGAGGATGAATTATGGACCATAAAAGTCCGTTGGAAATACTCACCAAATGTTGTTATTGACGAACAAGAAGCTGATAAGAAGATACCTGATATGATGAAGATGATTATTCAATTATTTCAACTAGAACCAAACAACTATCTTGTGGATTTCAAATTTGATGGATGGGAAAATAGCGATGGTATAACATCATCGAATCCTGAAGTGAAGAATGACGATGAAATCAGTAGTTTCAGTGCATACCCATTCCTACATTTAGCCACAAGATTGATTATGGAACTGGCTGTTAACAGTCAGGGAGGCTAAATTTTTTACGCACATTTTTGCTATGAGACGGGATCAGGGAAGGGCTGAATATAGTTACTGCCATTAAACAGCTATCGATGCATCATCTAGTAGATCACCACCACCTTTTCTTTAGTGTGTATGTGGGTTGTAGCAGTGCCCTTACCACTAAATATTACATAATCACTAATCACATGACCAGTCACATGACAACACGATACATCCATTCCCAATGCGGCCAAAACGTAAACAAAAGCGTGGGATTTTTCTATCTTCTATCTAAAGAAACAGAGAACCTGAAACTTTCTCTGAGCAAAAAGGCCCAGAATCTGCGACGACGGTTGATTTTGGTTCAGCATGGACTTTTTGAGATCGCTGTGGCCCAACAGCTCGAGCAACGTCATCACAATTCCACAGCACCTCGAAGGTGAAATGGAGGATGAATTGGACTTAAAGATGAAATCCCTTATATACCTATTCAAAAGACTTAACGTTGAGAATTTACCAGCGTTCATGAACGATGAGAATGGTGTCTACAACTTCGATAATGACGGGAATCCAGCTGAGAGGAATGAGAAACTGGATGCTATTTACAACAAGAGTGAGTTTGAAAGACAATTGTGTTCTGATGAACATAGAATCTTGATTGACTGGTTCAAGAATAAGTTTAGATCCATCATGATTTTGAGTGCCGATATCCCATCAGGGCTTATAGAGCAATCAAAACTGGCAAAGGGGTTTCAATTCACGGTATTGAAACCAGAATGTTCAGATGATGAGTATATATCCACATTATTGGTTTCTGATATCTATCTCGAGCATCCAATAGATAAGTCAATTAAAACCACAATTTTAAAGAATATAATAACAAATCAAAGGACTCTCAAACCAAGTTTCAGACAGAGTTTCAACAAGAATGATAGATCTGCTATAATACTGTCATATTTATCGAAACTGAGTGAATTTATACAGATTGAAAGAATTTATAAAGCTACAATCATAAAGAATATAGAGAATTATAAATCTTTGAAATTGGGACAGATCAAAGAAGACCTTGACGAGTTTGACGATGTTGATGAAGAGAATGATGAAAATGGAGTCATTAGACTGTTTCCAAACAACGGATTAAAATCACGATCTAGATCAAGATCACCAGTTAGATCAAGAAGATATTCAAATGATCACTTGAAACCAATGATATTATCACCAATGAAATTAGCACCTACTCCAGTGTTGTCTCCTTCTAAAACAACAACCCCATCAACATCACCATTACGCTCGTCAAATCTATCAAATCAATCACCTCAAACCCCAACTTCAATCCCAACCACACCAACGAAATTTAGATCTTCTAGACCTACATCCCCTATGAAATCACTCAAAAAGAAACAATCAATGACGATACTCAAGATGGACAAATCTCTTGATTCGAGTTCCCTTGATTCGAACGATTCATCAAAAGAGGATTCAGTTGAAGAGCTGATATCAAAAGAGGAATTACAGAACATCAAGGCACAATCAACTCAGGCTGTTTTATCAAGGGTTGAAAGGGAAAGAAGGATACTTCGAGGTACTTAGAGGTAACGTACAACAGAGGTACCATATTTTATCACACTATATTTATTCGCTATGTTTTTAAGGGAAGAAGGCGTAAACAAAGAGGCATTAGAAGGTTCATTTCCAGTTTTACTATACTAAACTGCACATCATATTTCATATTCCATACACCGTCATACATTTTTCATGTTCAATTGTAGTAACATCAAACCTTTTTCATTATAACCTATATACAAAACAAACACAACCCTCATTGGAAGGACTTCCCAACTCATCTAAACTTTATGTCTTGCGCTTGGATCAACATGCAGAGGAGACCAAATACCTCTAATGGACTCATTGATACTCTCAACTTTTTGATTTCTCTTTCTCAACTGTTCACCACTTGATTCTCTCAACAAGTTGAGCTTATTCTGAACGATATCAACATTCAAATTACGAACACAGATGGCCTTTTCACGACCGTTTATGTACTCTCCTTTGATCACTGGATGCCCAGTCTTCTGCACCACTCTGAATTCGATCTTGGAGTTGTTTCTAGCGTATTCTTCCAGTCTCAATCTCAAAAAATCTCTTAATCCTGTGGAACTTCCACCAGCTTTGTCGTATTGCAGTACTATTCTCTTGCACTATAGTTATTTTTGGTCAGTTATTGAAGCGTTTTCAAAGAGGAAAAAAAGCACATACGTGAAGAACGAACGCCCCAACACCGTTTTGTATGACCGGAAGACGAGGAATGGCTTTAACAGGCATTTTTTCAGTGGTTTAATGTTTATGTCTTGTTGATTTTGGTGCTGAAAGTTGGAAGTTTTTTTTTACGTATAAGTTTATTACTGTACACGAAAATTTCCGCATTTGGACAAACACCATAAAATGGTGGAAAAGACCAAATTCTTCAGATTTTCTCCTTTTAAAACTTCTTTCTTTCTCCAATAAATCACACTAAATGATGCTCAGATCGTCTTTAAACCACTCCAGGAGGTTCATATCAACAACACCAGCAACATATCAAAATTCCAAATCGATAATCTCAAAATTGGACATTTTAGGGGACTCCAAACCACCATTGAACAACATATCAAAATGCACCAAAAGGGGAATAATCTTTGATTCTGACATCATCGTTCCTCACAACAAGACGTGTTTATTGATATCGAACAGCATCTACGAATTACCGTTATCCCACAATTTAAACGGTCCAATTAGCGTCGAAATCCATCAAGAATTGTTAAATTTACTGAGATTGATCAATCCGATGCCAGAATTGATGGTGATTGGATTGGGATCAAAGAATAGATTGCTCAATGATTCAAATTTGAATATGTTTAAAGAACTGGGTATAAGAGTGGAGATCAGTGATACTAAGAATGCTTGTAGGAATTTTGATTTGTTGGCTACGGAAAGGCCTGGACAAGTTGGGGCATTGTTACTGCCTATGGTTGTTTGATCCTTTATTTATTCATCTACAGTATTTAATTCTTATTTATTTATTATATGGACATCTCATACAGTACACAGTATTAGCCTTTTTCATCTAGTACGGATAATACCAGCTGCAATCAAGATTTGAATCTTTCTAGAGACTTCAGGATTCTTCATATGTTCCTGCAAGGCAGCTGGATTATCTCTGGCTTGATTCAAAATACTATTCATAACAGGGTCTTGTAAGATAGCAGCAACTTCAGGATCCTTTGATACTCTTTCCAAAGTCTGTTCTGGGGTTTCATTAGCAGCTGGTTGGAATCTTTGTGACACGGCTTTTGAATATAGTTGGTCAATTTCCCTACCGTTTGAACCATTGTTGACTTGTAAATCTTTACTTCTTGCCAAGTCCAACGTTTCAATGGCTTTGCTAAATTCTTTCAAAGCAATTTCACAAGTAGCTTTACGAATATAAGCTCTGATGAAGTTTGGATCCTTTTTAATGGCAAGTTCGGTATCTTTGACAGCTTCTGGGAATGAAGCTAGTTTGGCCAAAGCAGCAGCTCTATTAGAATAACCTCTTGGGTCTTCAGGAGCACGTTTAATCATTTCAGAATATGCCTTGACAGCGTTTGGCCAATCACCTTTTGTGAAATAATCTTTACCTTCCAATCTTGCCTCTTCAGCTTTTACTGGATCAATATAAGCTAAAGCTTCTTGTTCTTTGATTAATTTTTGTGTTGATCTTAGCTTGGCCAACACATCAGGGGTTCTATGTTCAGTTAAAGATTTCTCAAAAAAGACAACAGCATTCTTGTAATCTTCTTGCTTCAAATATGTTGTACCTATTCTTGCCAATGCTTTTGCAATTGTCTTATAATCTGCTCTTAGTTCTCTACCTTTTTCAACGGCTTCTTCACATGTTTTGATTGTTGTTTCATAGTCACCTTTCTCAAATTCAGCAGCGGCTCTGTTGTTTAGATATGTGACATCTTTGTGCAATTCCCAAGCTTTATTATAATATTCAATGGCTTCGTCAAATTTTCTAGCCTTGTAAAGTTTGTTACCTTCAGCCTTTGCAGCGTCAGCTTCAACTTTGGATGTATCTTCAACTTTTGGTTCTTCTTCTGGTTCAGCATCTTGCACTTTGGTATCACCATCTTTATCCTTTGGAGATTCTTGTTTTGGTTGTGATTGCTCTGAAGAAGATGTTGAAGAAGTGGAAGGAGTTGGCTCATCTCCGCCAAATGGAGCATCACTTCCAAGATCAACACCTAGCAAAGTTGACATGATGGTTAACATTCTTGGATCACTCAACATTTCTTGAGCACCAGCTTGTGGGTTACTTCTCATATTGATAACTTTCTGAACAAGTAATGGATCCTTCATCAATTCAGCAGTCTTTGGATTCTTCTTCAAGTTTTCAATCATATTTGGATCACTGAACAGTTTCCCTAGACCGAAATCAGGAGCTGTGTTTCTACTCTTGATTGCGTTCTGAACACTTTCCAAACCTTCTTTAGCAGCTTTGTTTGATGGGTCCAATTCCAATGCTTTCTTGTAGGAGGCCTCTGCATCGTCCAATAGCCCCAGACCGTGCTCAGCAGCACCGACTCTGCTGTAACCTTTAGCCCACGAAGGGTTGATCTCGACCGTCTTCTTTGCATCTGCAAGGGCCTCGTTGAACTTCTTTAAAGAGGCATAAGCGGCAGAACGATTCGAATAAAGAGCATGGTTTGGGGTCTCAGAGGCGTCGATGGCCTTGGAGAAGCAGTCGATGGCTGTTTCAAAGTCTTTTGCGGCAAAGGCAGCGTTCCCTTTTTGCTTGAATTCGTCGGCAGACATTGCTTTGGTTTGTTTTTGATTGGTTTAAAAAGCTGTTCTTTCTAATTGGAAAAGAAAGCTTTGCGGATGAGCAGTGCTTTTATAGAAAGAACTGATTTAATTTCTTTGGCCTTCTAGAAAAAACAATATGGGCCTACTATTTTCGCGGATAGCGTTACCCGGACTATTTTATTGTGGAAGGTATTGAGTATGCCTTTGTTTAAAACAGCTCTACGTTGTGGTTGATTTATTGAATAAGGATCTATGAGTCAATGCATCTATACACTTCTTATAGATCTCAAATCACAGCATTTATTTATGACTAGTAGTTAAGCTACGATGATTCATGAAGTGGTGTTCGGATGTCATCGCTTCGTTTTCTCGAATACCGAAATCAAAACAAAAACTTTTCCACCTCTTCTTTTTATATTGGGAGCATTTTTATTAGTACAAGATGGACTTTCTTCAGAGGACACACTCTTTCGAGAATTGGCTCTTGCAATCAGGTGTCCAGGTGTCTCCAAAGATCAAGATTGAGGACCTCAGGGCACAATCTCAAGGTCGTGGACTGATTGCGCTTCAAGACATCGAAGAGGATGAAATACTGTTCAAGATTCCAAGAAATGTGCTGCTGAACATAGAGACAGGTGCTTTGAGCTCGATGAGTGAACAGAATAGAGAGCTACTGCTCACAAAGTATAGCCATTGGGAAGGTTTGATTTTGACCATCTTGTTTGAGCTGTCGTTGGGTGAAGGAAGTAAATGGTATCCGTATTTACAAATATTACCAACAGAGTTCCATTGTTTGATGTATTGGAACGATCAAGAGTTGGAGTATTTGAAACCTTCCTTGGTACTTGAGAGAATAGGGAAGGATAAAGCTGAAGAACTTTACAATAAATTGATTCCTAATGCTTTTATTGAACTTGGTGTGAATAACTTGGACATATCATTGGATCTATTCCACCAAGTTGCAAGTACAATCATGTCATATAGTTTCGATGTTGAAAGACCTGATTTTGATGAGGATCAAGAAGATGATGAAATTGTCAAATTTGATGGATATTTCAAATCAATGGTTTGTCTTGCTGATATTTTAAACGCTGATAGTCATTTATCAAATGCAAATCTATTCTATGAACCTGATTTTCTTGTGATGAAAGCCATCAAACAAATCAAACAAAATGAACAGATATATAACACTTATGGTGATCATCCGAATAGTGAATTGTTGAGAAGATATGGATATGTTGAATGGGATGGATCAAAATTCGATTTTGGTGAAGTCTCCATTGAAAACATCAAAAAAATTGTTGAATCTCATTACAAACTACCATCAGACTTCATAGAGAAAATACTTGGTTCCATATCATCAACTGATGTGGAGGAAATTGAACAGGATATTGTGCTCGAATCATATGATGCTTATATCGATGGTGAAACTATCCCAGAAGTTGAAATCCTTATACAAACATTAGCAATTATCGGACAGATCAACATGACTGAATCATTCACATCACTTGATGATGCCTCATTGATTAAAACCATAAACAGAATTCTTAAAAAATGTTATCAGTTGATAGAGAGTGGGTCAATGACTGAAAATGCAACAATTTTATGGAATTTGGTATTACAATCACGTTTATCTGAATATCCAAGTCATGCATTTAGGAAAATCATCGAATTACCACTTGATTCATCGTTTAATAAGATCAAAATGAGTGAACGAGTTTTGAAATCTGAAGTTGAATCATTACAAAAAAATTTAAATGGGTTCAATGAAAAATTCAAAATCATCAACGATGAGAAATTAATCAAGAATATAATGAAGAAAAGAATCGGTTCTCAACAGGATCAGAATGATATGAATAAAGATATCAAAAGACAAAAAATTTGAGTTTTTTTAGCGCATGTGATGTCAAATTTTTAGAGATTATCAGAGTGATTAATACAGAAACAGCCACAACAATGGATTCCATAATCCAAAATCATTCATTGGACACACAGGGAAATCAGAGGATTATCCCAAGCTATGGAACCATTCTTCCTCTGTAAAGGTCCCCCTCTTGATAAATACGACAGCTGGAACAATACTCGCAGCGCTGTCAATCAATGTTTTTTTTCTTTTCCTTTTGATTGAAGGTTGTTGTAGTGGAAGAACTCCTGTTAACCTCAAGATTCAAATTTCTCTAGGATCTTGAACTAATCATGATGTTAAGTTAACTCTACTTGACATGTATCTCAAAAATCTCTTCTTACATTTCAAAGCTTGATAATCCTTTCGAATGTCTCATCACCTGTACCATTCTTCTTACAACGCTTCACAAAAATGCAATCAATGTCCAAATATTTCATAACTTCATGAATCTATAAACAAAAAACATAGATCTTTATCGGTCAACTATATCTTGCTCTTTCTTAACCACTATTGGTTTCCTTCCAACCACACTAAACCCTTTTGAATTTTTTTTTTCCTTCCCATGAGATCCTCCTATATTGACTTTCTTTCGTTCTTCGTCAACAAAGTTATGATCTCTCATTACTATTGGCTTTCTACCAATAACGCTAAAACCTTTTTCCTCTGTACGTTCTCTTGGTTTCAATCTTGAAACCCACGTACCTACCGATGAAGAAGTATCATATCTAGTATATTGTAATCCTTTCATTTTTTTAATTCTTCTCTTCCATAATGTTTTGATCTCATAATCGTCACGATCTTGCATCTTGGTGAGATATTCCTCCGTTATTGGTGAGACTCTCATTGGGGGATGTTCAGATTCGTTGTCATGAGTGTATTCATCCGGATTGTGGATGTTTTTGGTCAACATCAGTGTGGATACTGCTCTGAAGTCAGTGAAGTGAAGATCTTCTGTATTTATGGAAACAGTATCATTAATGGTTTCTTTCTTTAGGTTGGTGGGTGTAATTTTATGAAGCTCTTCTTCTTCTTCATGATATTGCACTTCATCTTCAGCACCAGGTTCATTTGTGAAGTGGTTCTTTATAGAATTAGAATACCCATTATTGAATTTTTTCCTCTTGGAATAAACCTGAATCATTCTGATACAAAAAAACACAAAAAACACCAATATGACAATGGCAAATATAATCAATTGAATATTCCCCATTATTGATCTTGGAACAATATCAACATTCAACTCCTTTATATAGGGAACATACGTAAACAGCAGGACAATAGATGCCAAAATGACACAACAACACCAAATGTTTTTAACTTTGTTGAAGTAAGGTTGATATACCAAAACCAAAAACAAATGACTGATTTCTAACAAGAGTAGTAAAACCAATTGTGCTATCCCATTCTGTTGTCCACAACCAATGATCAATCCTTGGAAAACAGTTTTAAATTTCTCAATTATTAAAAACCATGATTTTTCAGGTTTATACCAGTTGTATAACGTACTCCAAGTGGAAATTATTTTAAATGAGGAATATAACACCGGTTGATCTCTTAGAACGTAACCTATTATGAACCAAGATATAATGGAGATCCATATGATCAAAAACAAAAGTGCAAAAACAGCACAGGTGACGTCAATATCTAACCCTAAGCACAATCCCAGTATTAAAAACGAAGTTATACTGATGAATGGTAATGAGAAATAAACATAAAAAAACTGAACAACTATTCCCATAGAATAATAAATCATGCTTTGATATTCAAGTTTCCTTTCAGTCTTTGGTCTTAATGGTTGTTGATCTTCATCATCATCTTCAATCACATCACTGCTAATCCTATGTCTCTGTTTGAAAATCATGAATCCGATCGATAATATCACAGCTAAAGCAATGATACACCATAACCAAACCATAAAATCCCTCCATAGATCACTAATCATCTCTCCATAGTCCAACCTAGATCTCAAAGATTTGTTACTTATACCAGTCTGACTCAGTATTGTACTATCAGGGATTGGCGGTGTCGGTGGTGGTGTCGGTGGTGGTGGTGAGTGGTGTTGATTTCCAACACGATAACTCTGTGGGAATATGGCCAATAATCCATAGTGTCCCAAAGTGTTGTATATTCCATCTTGTGAATCTGGATTTATGAACTCTCCAGAACTATGCTGTCCAAACAGATCAACCCTTATCAAACAACACCAGTTCATAAAAGTCAGAATTGGTCTTAAAAACCCTGGGTATGCCAGATTCAAACATGCAGACAAAACAACAAACTGTATGAAATTCAACAGCATTGAAACATCAGGGGTCAATTCATTCAATAAAGGCCCATTGCATATACTCGAGGCCTGTATCAAGAAGACGTTTGACGATTCTTGGTTAGGCGAACAATGATATATGAAGAAAGAAACAACCAATCCAAATATGAATATAGCCATCACGAGAAAGCATACTGTATAAGTGATGTATTTTGGATGATATGGGGTGACCAGTGTATCAACACATCCAACAATATTTGATTCTTTTGAGTCTTCAGTGACATTTGCACTCAAGATCTTGAACGTAGTTTGATAAGAACCAAAATATCTAGGACGGTCGATTTTGGCAACATAAATGAACTGGTAGCGTTGCTGAGGCTGCAAGGGACAGATTTGCTTATAGTTGTCTGTGGCAGTTGCCGATGGAGTTAGCTGTGATGATGATGAAGTTGTGGAAGGAAGGTCTCTCTCAATGAGTTTCGATGAGATGCTCTGTGGTAGGAAAGGAGCACCTCTGGGAGGTTCTGACGATGTTGTTGTTGTGTTGGAAACAGGCACATCACCACCATTCTCAAAGGGGCCAAAGAGCTCTGGAATCTGCTGCAAGATCTGGTCCATATCGTCATCGTAGTTGGAATAAAGGGTCCCATTCTCAGCGTCAAAAGGAGAGGCGATGTAGTCACACAACCGCAAGCTCTTCTCGTAAACATCGCCACCGATGAATTTGGTCTTGACGTTCAATGTTGTGTATAGATTTGTGGTGTAATTGGCATCGTTCAGCACAACATCAGCGGTAAACTCCAGGCGGTACACCAAATAGACGTCTTTAAGGATGACCTGGGCGATGGGCGCTGAGATCTGAGAGTAAGGGCTGTCGTGCCAGGGGTTGTCCTGGAAGGGCTTTGGCGTGGAGTCACCGCACTGAGATGTCCTGACATAGGCAGCGTCCACGCATACTGAGCCCAGATTCAGATTCAGAAGCAATAGCCGCCAATTACTGGAGAAGGAGAAGAAGTTCAGCATTTCTGTGTTGATCTTGTGTGGATCATGTGACAAAAAGACTGGAAGGGGCTTTGAGGAAGGCTTGAGCTGTCACCGCTAGTTATGACTTGGAGGTTTGGAGTTGGAGGGTGTTTTCTGTAGCAGAATCAGCTGGCAGTTGGAAGTTAGCGAGTGGCGTTGTCAGAGGCAGAGAGAAGAAAGGATCATCACTTCTTTTGAAGTTCTTTCAGCGTTTTCGAAAATTTTCGTTACTGTTAAGGGAAATACGACGGTGTACTTGCTCCTACATACACACCCGCAGTATTTGCTCAGAATTATGTTAAGCACTGACGATAGTTCTTGAGACAGTTATATACAATTACTGCTTTCATGTGTAATACCTGAATCATTAGGATAAGACATATATTTCAATAATTAAATCATCATACTGTCATGCGGTCAATCATCTGATATTGGTGATGATTGTGAATAATCCTACAACCACATCATGTTTTTTTCTTTGGTGCACCTTCAGACGATGACATATATCTCAACGAGATCTGACTTCTCAAAGGACGATGATGATGAGTCTCTTGGAGAGTTGCACTTGTTTTAAACGTATCATCACTAGTACCAATAGCCAAGATATCATTACGTCCATCAAAATCAAGGCTCACAACACTCTGATCCAATTTAGAATACTGTCTCAATCTTTTCTTTGCTTCATGATCCCATAGACAAACGTATGAATCTGATCCACCAGTGAACAACGTACCATACCTTTGATGAAATGCTAGTGCATTTACAGGGGAGACAAGATCCATATCAGTAGCACTCAATCTATGACATTTAAAGGCATATTTCTTCTCTTGGACGATTGGTGTTGGATCGAAATATTCAATTGCAACTCTTCCTTCAATGGAACTCTGAGCATATCCTTCACCATTAGGCATACATTTCAATGCTCTAGTTTGATATTTCAATCCACTCTCTCTTATTTGTAATGGTTGTTGAGCGTTCCGTACGTCATAAACGTGTACTTGCCTTTCAGACATCGCCACAACCACAGTCTTGTCAGTACAATCCATGGCGAATACTTTTCCAGGAAGTTGTCTCATGAAGACAGATGAATTTGATCGAAGATCAATATATTGCAAAGATTTATCCCATGACCCAGATATCATCAACTGAGAGTTGGGTACTGTGACAAGAGACTGTATTCCAAGTTGATGGGTTTCGCCAATGGTATTAACGGCTTTCCCATTCTCTAAATCCAACTCTTTGATACTTCCTTCAACGTTTGACAGAAACGCTCTTCTCCCACTCTGATCCCAGGCTATCCCAGTGACAGCGGACCCTGAGTTGATTCTTATCAGAAGGGACGTCCCCTGTTGAGCCTTTTCTTGATCTGTGCTGTAAAGACTGACATCACCGTCCCATGAACCAGCAAGAAGATGGTTATAAACTGGAGAGAAGCGTAATGACGATATGATATCCTGTGGGGAGTCTGGAACTTGGACTGAGATCAATAAGTTAGTCACATGTGCAATTCTGATGGTCCTTGTCATCTTGAAATACTCACCAAACGAGCTCATCTTAGAAGCAACAGTTCTTTCTCTATCTTTGAATAATTCTCCAAATGTAAATAAACGAGATACGAAAAGGTAAACAAAGGGGATTTCCGACTCTGATACATCACGTGACTTCTCACTTCGAGCGGGGGTCGGGATTCGGATTCTTGCTATGTGTCTCTCAATGATTTCACTTTTAACGAGAAGAAAAGAATTTTATCGAGTTTGGCAGACAATCAGCTGTTGGAATAGGAGGGATTTGGTGCTGCTTGCAGAAGAGAATACGCTGAAAAGGTCATATAACCAGGTTTGAAGCGATTTTGCAAAGAAAAAAGCCCGTTTCTTTGACCATCTCATCGCTTATTCGGTTCATCAATCAACAACTAAAATGGATGTCTCCAGTTTCCTCAAATGGAACGATTCTGGTGATAATGAGACCACAAAGAAGGGAAAGAGATACTCAAGCACAGGATCTACACTGTCCATCATGCAGGACAACATCTCCCAGTTCTTCCAGAATGGTCTCGATGCGTCTGATGCCTTGACACCCATCAAATCAAGAGACAGCAATAGCAGCAGTACAATTGACAAGAACACCACCTCACCTACATCGTTGAAGATTAAACAGAGTGTTGATAATGCCAACTCACAAATAACGACGGCTTCAACTACGAATCAATTCACTGATAAGTTGGTTGAAAGGTTGATTTCAATGGCATTACCTTCCACTAACGAATTAACCGATTCCAAAAAATTGGATCAAAGGTTAAAGATTGGTAAGACAAGACCAAGTTTATCTGTCCCATTGATGTCCAAGAATTTCATTCAGTTAAATTCAAGATTATCTTTCCCATTTGAAACCATTGATAATCTTATAAGATTGTTTCAATGGGAAAACCCTTTCCAAACTGTTACTGTATTGTTGATTATAACTCATCTAATACTGACTCCAATACCACTATTGTTAAGTTTCCCATTTTTTTTCATTGTTTTATACATAATGGTTCCAAATTTTAAAAATTTGCATTATCCTGATAATAAAGATTCAATTTTAGGTAAATCAAATCCTTTATTAAGTGAAGGACCAAATTTGAAAAAAATTGAATTTGCTAAACCAGCACCAGAGATCTCAAGAGAATTTATCATAAATTTAACTGATTTACAAAACCATATGTTACTATATGTGAATCTTTGGGATTCAATAAATAATTTTTTCCAAAAATTTGGTTATTTTGTTGATGATGGTATTTCAAGTTTTTGGTTCATCTCTTTGTTGATAATTGGAGGGTTTTTAATTGGATTTGGGGAATCAATTGTATTGAAGTTGTTGGGATTCATCAAAATTTTACTGATATCAGGAGTTTGGGGGTTCACATTAACGTTTCATCCACAATTTCATGACTATGTTTATGATTTGGTTTATTCTGAAAGCACGAGGTATTTTCTTTTGAATAAAACTAATAAATTTGAGTCATTTTTGTCGAATAAGATTATTGTTGAAGAGATTGATGAACCACAAGAACAAAGAGAGGTTGAGATCTTTGAGATTCAACAATTGGATGATAAGACCAAAGAATGGAAATTGGTTTTTTATCTAAATGATGATTTCACAAGATTTTCAAATCTAAGATTGAATTATTTTGTATTGGATTTACCAATTGGTTCAAATTCATTAAGTTTAATCAAACCACCAAACGAAAATTGGGTATTCACAGATAATAATTGGAAGATTGATTTGAATCCTAAAGCTTGGGTTCAAGAAAATCTTTTGTTTGAATTTGTTACTATTGATGATGAAACAAAATGGGTATATGACAAGGTTGAAGAGACATCCAATGAAGAAGTGATACAATTCAGAAGAAGAAGATGGACAAGAAGTGTTGGTAGAAATGCTGAAATTGAAGGATCAAACAAAGATTTGACGAATTCTAATGACAACAATACAATCAAAACATCGTCTTCACATTCAAACTTGACCACAGGATTAACACAATTCTAGTGGAAAGAAGATAGAGTGTTAAGTTGAAACAAATTATGAGAATGGATAAGATATGAATTTACGCTATGGATTTTAGATGATGGTTATTTGTAGGCTTATATTCGTAAAGGGACATCGATAAGTGTTTCAACAATTAGTAATATCATGCAAGTTCTTCCTCTACTATAAACATTCCATCACTTCATGAACTCCTCCAGACTAAGAAGTCCACCAATTCTTTTTTCATTTGCCTCTTGTTCCTTCTTAGCACTCAATAAACTTGATAAACTATTTTTTTTTCTCTTTTTAGCTCGATCTTTTGCATTTGATTTATCCTTCGTTTCCAAACTCTTCTTCTTAATAACTTCTGGTTCCCATTTCGCAAAGAATGGTTCTTTCACAGTCTCATCAACTTTTCCATTAGTTTTAGGATCTTTCGTCGGTTGTAATAATTCATATTCTGAATATTTTCTACATTCAAGACATGTATATCTCAACTTTCTTGATCTTGGTTTCCAATTTCGCTCTTCATTCCTCAGATTTCTTTTCCCACCGTGCTTCTGTTTCTTATTCTTATCAGCCTTCCCAAATACTATTCTCATCTCGAGATTGATCACAGGGATGAAAACGACACCACAAAAATCGCAAAACTTTCCCTTCTCTAATTGTTGCGGGAGAAGCAAGTCGGACTTCTGCATCATGTTCTTGAACCTTGCAGAGTACATTGCATTCAGAGGGGCCTCCGTGGGTGTAGAGTGTGCAAGATCATACAGATGCCTCACTTTCTTGGTCAATACGTTTTCCTCCATTGTGCTTGGCTCGAGAGTTCCTGCAAAAATTGTGTCAAAAGTTTTGAACTCGAGACGTTAATGCTTATAAAAGTCTTTCACTTTCAACAGATTCGCGGGTGGTCACGTGATAATTAGTAATCACGTGACTTTTACACAGAGAATAATCCAAAGAATCCATATATTTGTGCTCTTTGAGAATCATATTCATTGTTTACTTCTATGCTGAAGGATGGAGTTGGCACCACCGGTTTCCTGCCCGAGGCTCACCAGTTAGATCCACTCAGTTCTATAGGATTCAGTAGGCTATAACCTAGAAGTGAGTTTGTTAAACATTATGCGTTGTGGGCCTTCTGTTCCCATGAGTATGTCCACTCATTTATTCGTAGTACCTTGATCAATATTGGTGCTTATATCTGAGAGGATTTTATTCCTCGATCTGAATGGACTCGGACGAGGAGACGATGATGGACTTTCTTCAGGTGTCAAATATACCGGATCTGAATGGATATCGAATATTTTGTTCTTTTTTGGTGATGGTGTATTCAATAGATTTGAAACAGTGTTTGGTTTCTTTTTCTTAGGACTTGGTGTGTTCAATACACTCCTTATTGAAACTTTTCTCTTTGAAGGTGACGGTGAGGGACTTGGTATGTTTAGTATATCTTTAACACGACATCTCTTTGGAGTGGCTGGTGGTGTTTTGAACGATTTGATGTCATGTTCAAATTTTTGGAATTTTGAGACAAAATCATCACAATCCATAACTATTTGATGATCCAATACATCATTCCAGCCGTTCAATTCATCTTTATTGACCAAAATTACTGTTCCTCCTCTCTGATGGATTTGTTTAGAGATAGTTTTCACTAATGCTTTAACACCATGTACTTACCGAATATAAGCATCAAATCTGATTTTATTTTCAAGTCTGAGTTCAATCCCATAGTTATTAACTCTGAATGAGGATGATTCTCTCCATAGAGTACGATATTTGGTCTCAAGACACCTATTGAACTTGAACATCTTTTACCCATTGCAGTTCTAATGGTTTGATTTTCAAGGCATAAGGGACATGTGGGGAGTTCACCATTTGCAAATGATTGACAATATTCTTCTGACCAGTCAATAGTACTGAAACATGTAGTACAACTCAACTTGTTCAAATCCCCATGTAATTGGACAACATCCAGTGATTTCCATCTTTGCAAGTCTGTGGTTTTCTTCTCCTTGACACCATCAAACTCTAGATTCAATCCTAGTTTAGCTTCAATACCATCAATGTTCTGTGTGTAGCAACGTATCACTTTCTTGGAAGTAATCCTGTCATTTATGAATTTGTGGGTCTTTGTAGGACGTGCCTTATTAGTCTGAGCATAAAGACTGGCCATGAATTTGGCAAAGATCTCTATCGTCTCTTGTGATTGGAACAGTGATATATCAAAGAGGTCCTTCCCCTTGATGTTGTTCTTCGTTGTGAAGTTGTAAAGACCGTTGGAGGATCTGAAATCTGGAATACCAGCATTGCAAGAGATGCCTGCGCCTGTCAGAATCACCATTTTCTTGCTCTGATGAATCTTGTGGAAGACGGTGGACAACTCCGTATCGTACTCGCCCATTTCTGTTTATACACCCTTCTGATCAGACGCCAGCCAGTATCAGACAAAGCTCATGAACCATCTCCATTGTCAATTATTGTTCAGACGCGTGTGAAGTACAAAATTTCGCGTAAATGTAAACAGAGCTTTTCTTATAGTTGCTGCGGCAACTATAACTTGTATAAATTTATTTCCTAATCGGGTAAATCTGACTGTTTCCACCCTCTGACGGTGAACTTCTGACGAGCAGTGAGCTGAGCAATCAGCCTGACAAGCCGATTGCCAACCATCAGTGGCCGTTTTAGTCAGGACTCAGCGAGAAGCCAGTGTACTCGCGTCGGTCCAGGCAGCTCTGAGAGATAAAAGCGTTAGCCGACCGTGGACGAATTATAACGTGGTGGACTCTGTCTCAATAATAATTAACCACCAGACTGACCAATGAATCCAAGATCACTTAATGGTGGTCACTCTGCTAAGCACTAAGCACTAAGCACTAAGCTGAGAACAATGAACAATAAACGCCCTCTCTGTCCAACATTTTTCTTTCTGCTGGCGGAAACTGGAAGAGCGGCCTTTTCCCATCGGCGTTTGCGCTTAGCTTTGGCGGCTGTTGGGCGGGGCTGAGAGATGAACTAAATAAGCTGATATAAGCAGATTTCCGGCAATGAAATGAAAAAACGTTGCGAAATCCCAACAATCAATTAACAAATCATTTAATAAACAAAAGCTCAGACGTTTCTTTCCTCTGCCGCCCTGCTTGATCGTCCTTCTGCTGACTACCGCCATCTCCAGGCTGTCTCTTCCCTCTTCCGCAGCTGTCTCTGTCCGTTCTCAGCTGCTGCTCCTCCTCCTTTTGCTGGCTGGCGTTGTGGTTGCATTTGCATTTGCCTTTGCCTTTGCCGTTGCTGCTGCTGTGTTTGTTAGATCAAGAGCTTGGTCTGGTGGCTTGCTGAGTCTTGTTTCCTCCGTTTGTTTGTTTGTTTGTTTTGCATCACTATCCACCAAGGGGAGCCAACCCACCACTAGTTAGCGTTATACGTTGATGCAGCATGGCTAGATCTCCCACCGATAAAGACTACGCTCTCAGGAAGAACATCACCAAGGCCTGTACCTTTTGCAAGTCCAGAAAGAGGAAATGCGACGGCCAGATCCCCTGTGGGTTTTGCCAGAAGAAGAACAAAGCCGGATCCTGCTCCTACAACATTGTTGATAAAAGGTCACTGAGATACAGTTATTTACGGGTAGATGGTCAGTCCAACTCCTCACCAGATCCTTCGACAGCGTCTGCTCCAGCGTTTGATTCTGATCATGCTGTTCATGCTAATCCATCCGTTTCTGTTGTGACAACAAACATGTCCGCTCCTTCTTTGGTATACGATCATCCTTCAAGCACAAGCTCACAAGACCAATCTCCATCAATCATGAACAATTGGCTACCTTCAATATCCCCTAGAATTCTTCCTGCATCTCCACCTCCTTCATCTTCAAATGAAAATCATTTTCTCCATCCTCTCAACAAGAAAATCACAGGTACTGGTAATAATACATTTACCTCACATGTGACATCAATTTTGGGAAATTCTCCAATCGCAACACATCAACTTTTCAATGTTCCACCTCAACGATCTCCAACTTTAAGATCATACGGCTCTGACCAACCCAATACAACTACCCATAATTCATGCATCACAGATTATGAAGATGGCTATAACGATAATTCCAGAGGTGCCTATAATCATATTGGTCGATCCTCCTCATTATCATTGTTACATCATTCAAGGGAACTCTTCAAAGCTTTGAATTTCAATGATATTCTGAGACATTATGGTGCAATTAGTAGAGACCATTTGGATTTATCCAAATCAAAATTTGCTGATTTCGAAAAAGATAAAATTCAAGTATTGGACGTTCCAAATTTGATTCCATCAACTCCTATGATTGTACCATTACCACCAAGAGCAGAATGTGATCGTTTAGTTTCATTATTTATACAGAATGCAAATCAGCTGATTTACATGATGAATGATACTTTATTGGAAACCCATATCGTTGAACAAGCCTATCAAGATCCATTGGCACTTTCCCCAAGGAAATTATGTCAACTTTATACCATATTAGCTATTGGGTCTTTATATCTCAGGAGTTATAGAGCTGAAATGACAGATCTGAACGTTAAATATCAACCAGAAGATTATTTCACTAGTGCATTATCAATCATGTCTGAATTGACAAACGATGGAAATCTATGGTTTGTTGAGGTTTCAACGTTGTTTTTCTTTTACTATCAGTTAACTAATAGAAGAAATACAGCATGGTTAACGTTATGTCAATCGATCAAAGCTGCTGAATCTCTTGGATTGAATAGAAAAGACGCTAATAACTCAGTGCCAAATAAGAATCTAAGGTTGCATAGAAGAAAAGTTTGGAGATCGTTATACATATTGGATAGAATCATTTCAGTCACATTGGGTAAACCGATGAATATCACAGATTCATCATGGGATGATAAAAGTTCATTGCCTATCGAAGATACAAAAAGTAATCTAAGATCAGTTTGTGAAAATCAATTGACAAAATTATCAATCTTGAGTGGCGAAATTCATAACTCAATATATTTTTCCACAAATGATAGAATTGATTTAAAGATTGTCATTGAACTTTCTAAAAAACTTAATGATTGGTCAGGAAACCTACCAACACAATTGAAAGCTCAAAACATACTGTTACAAGGTCAAAAGATGAGTGTGTCAGGTAGATTTGACAGTTTACCATTGTTATTACTTCATTTGTTTCATCTCAATGGAATTTTCCTTTTATCAAAACATTTCTTTTATTTCAAGTTAACTAAAGACATTGAAGCCATGATTGGTACTATTCAAAAAAATGGAGTCATTTATGACAATTATGACTATGAAGGATCAGTAATCAAACTTTTTTCAGACTCTTGTGTTAATGCTTCAATTTCAATAGTCAAATTCTGTTGGTATTTTTATAAGCATAAATTACATCCAGTCAGACCATACATCCTCATCAATAATATTTTCAATGCTGGTCTCATTGTTGGATTGGTACTGTTATACGATGGTATTAGATTGATTGAATCAAGAGTCAAGAAGGAAAACATCTCCAAATGGAATGATTTATTGAAAATATTTCATGAACATCATAAAATCATGAATGTTGCTTCTTTCATACTTAAAGAATATTCAGCTAATTGGGATTCTGTCTCATCAAGACTCTATCAAATCTTGACTGACATGTCAACAAGTGTTGAAAACCTCCTCAAAAGTTCAATTTCTATTGACTTGAATAACAATGAATCTTCTCATATCACTGTTGAAAAATTCAATCAGACTATATCCACTGATGGGTTAGACATCAGTATAACTGAGTATGAAGCGGAAACTATTGATGTTTCATTATTCGAACGAACTCTAAATTTTCCAGAGACTTCTGCTGAAGTCGAACAAAGAATATCAAATGAGATGGATTTGTTCAATTCATTTTTCTCAGGATTGAGTTTCAGAGAAGGTGGGTTTTCAATATAAGGATATCTGATGCAAAAGAAATTCTACAAGATTTTCTTTAAAGTTTGGTATTGTTTATCCAATAGGCGTGCATAAGTGATTAAAAAGATTGACTGGTGAATGATAAAAAGGATGTAAAAAAAGAGCTGAAGATTATTCATCTGAACAATTGATAATTGATGAATCTCAATAATTGTTGACGTTGATCATCTAAAGATATTCTTGAGTGTTTCAATTTAAGCAATGACACAGTATAAATGATATCCTGGACCACCATGTAATTGGAATGAACGATCTTTGTTTTCAGAATCTTGCTTGTTGGTGGCTGATGAAGAGACAGCAGAAGAAGCGGTAATGATTGAGACTGGTTGCATTTTTAAGTAAAGTTAAGTGTGATTTTTGTTTTGATTATTTGATGAAGAGATGAAGAAAAAGAAGAAATCTTTGAGGATTATGACCGACTTTTATACACCAAGTCTACTGTACGTTTAGCTTGCATTCTGTATGAACAACATGTTTGATAAAAGTTTCAAACTAGTAGTATAGTTCCTATCTTGCTCAGGACAATGGGAAACCTGATACAAGTGTAGTTCCCTCTTTAGAAAAAAACAATGCACAATCTGAAACTATCAGATAGGTAAAAAACGCTACGAGCAGTCCATTATACTGAAGCAGGTTAACAAAAAGTAGTTTCAAATCATCTTTTTCGAACAGAACAATAGGGCTGTGAATCTCAAATTTCTCATGATGAAACAACTTAATTTTTTGATCCCTTTTCGGTCTTCGGAACGGTCTATTGTTCTTCACCAAAATAAAACATAAAACACAACACAACTCTTTCAATTTATGAGATATGAATAATCCATCACCACAAAAACATTCAGAATGAGCAGATCTATCTCATGACGACTATAAAATTGGCAAAAAATAAGGGTTTTTTTGGACGAGTCCGGAGTCGAACCGGAGACCTCTCCCATGCTAAGGGAGCGCGCTACCAACTACGCCACACGCCCTGAAGTTGTTGTTCTTGTTTGGGTGGTTGTTTAGTCAGTGTTAGTTTCATTATAGCAATTCTTCTTTCATCAAATTATAGCAATTCTTCTTTCATCACCTTCCCATGGTGGCAGCTTTTTGATGGTACCTTCACCAGATGGATCAATCTACCAGAAAATACCAATACAAGAACGTCGCTGGGATTATCTGAAG